>JAPXFY010000012.1:45388343-45405843 GCA_030674185.1 Monoplex corrugatus | reverse complement strand
GCGAAGCTAAGTGCAGCATTACCCACCCACCCACCCCCACCCCCGGCTCCTTCCTTCGTGGGTTGTTGTTTGGCCTTCGGTCCGTTCACTACAGTGAGGAACCAGCAAGCAAGTTTGGAACTTGTCTCTCTCTCTCTCTCCATCACCCACACCCTTCGTCTGGGATCAATCTTTGTTCAACTCCCTACCGCCCCCCGCCCCCCTACTCTCCACGTACCCAACGTCAAACTCCCACCCACCCCCCCTGTGTCTTGGATCAACGCCCGCCCGGCCTTTATCTCCAGCCCTCCCTAACCCCTCCTTCTTTCACCCCTTTTATCAGCTTATTGATTGCGAGTTGTCTCCCCGTGATGAGATCAGATTCAGAGATGGTCCCAAGACGTTCCGCCTCGTCTGTGTCTGGCAAACCTGCTGGTCTCGCAACGTCTTCTGGTCTCTCAACGTGCTTCTCAGCCTAAAGACAAAAGCGCGGAGAGTCCTTTCTACTTCGCGCTGCCTTCCTCAGCTGATTACACACTTCACCCCAGACGTCAAAGGCAGCTATGTGTTAATCCCCCCTTATAATCGATTCGACAGTATGGCAGTGTTGATATAAGATTACTCTTTGGCTTATAGTCTCAAGAGCATTGGCAAATCGGCGACCAATCAGTTTGGGAAATAGATCTGGAACTACAGCTTTCGTGAAGCGGAATTGTGTATTACTGACCATTTTGTGAGATCGTTATTTCTGTTCTGGCCTCTTTCTGTTGTATGCACAAACCGATCGGGAAAACGGATTGAACCACGCGGTTTGTGTTTGGCAGATGTGTTTATTGCACAGTTTTGGTGAAGTTGAACTGATTTTGCTTTGATTTATACTCGAGGCATTGGCCGGACTACCTGCATAGTGTGATCGAGAAACTAGAACTGGAGAAAGACAGTTGTGTAAAAGTAGTCGAGATGTCTTCAAGACCTCCAAACGGCGACCACTTGGCCGGCCACACGTCTGATGATAAGACTGAGCGGAAAAAAGCGCAACATAATGACCCGACGACGACAGACACTGGTGGGGATTACTGTCAGACCCTAAACGCCTTACGACTGAAGACTGCAAACTGTCAAGCCAACATACCCCGGTTAGAAACACGCCGACCGGCACCTCTGCTGTTCCCCCCAAACCAAGTCACCACCACGAACACTGACTTTGCCACCACGAACGCTAAAGCGCTCAATTTCAATGTGAACGTTTCGGTGAACTCCTCTGCCAAGACTTCCGCGGACACCAGCACAGCCATCTACGGCATGGAGACTGCCCAGGTGCACTTTTTCAACGCTACAGACGACGTCTTCGTGCCGGACCAGAGCGCTGACCAGCAGGAGTACAACCACGCATCGGGTCTGCTACCCGACCGGTGCACCCGTTTGCACAGCGGCTCGGATTGTGAGGGTCGGCCCGTGTCGCCGGGCGGGAGGCCTGTCCTGTTGAAGAGGAACAGCTCCAGCCTGCAACCCATCAGCGAGGAGGAGATGTTGAACATCATGGAGAGGACGGACATGGAGGAGGTCATGTCGTCCTTACCACCCTGTCAGTGCGATGCCTGCCTGCTCCAAGAGGCTGCGGAGTCTTCCGGAAGTACATCAAGTTCCTCACCCACTTCTCCGCCCTCCGCGCCTGCAGCGCCGCCTCGACAGCCTCTCCTCAGAAGGGTAAATATGCACAGCATGAGTCTGTCCTCTTTCTATACCGTCAGATCTTTATTCTTCAGTCTCACTTTTGACAGACACACATACACACAAAAGAGAGATGAGCATATCGTCCTTCTTTTCTTTCTTTCTTTCTTTCTGTTTCCGTTTGGTGTTCCATTATAAAGATTTACGTATACATACGAAGGAAATGTAAATATGCCCAGCATGTTTTTGTTTGTTTGTTTGTTTGGGTTTTTTTGGGGGGTAGAGGGGGGATGTCTACTTTCAGATGTTTTATGTTCAGAATATCACTTATATCATGTTGAGAGTTTCATGGACAGCAAAGAAAACAAACGAGACAGTCTTGATGGAGGCAGACACAAGTAGATCATTCATAAGGAAGATTAGGAAAAGGCAGGCAACATTTATAGGTCATTTTATGAGGAAAGGGGAATTGGAACACCTGGTCACAACGGGAAAGCTAGAGGGAAGGAGAGCACCGGGTAGACCCAGGGAGAAGATACTAGACGGACTTGCAGAGTGGCTGAAGACAGGGAGGATGGAAGAGATGCTTGAGGCAACAAGAGATAGAGACAGATGGAAGTCCATAATCGCCAACGCCATGCGGCAAGGCACCTGATGATGATGATGATGATATCACTTAAGCCCATCAAAGAGACAAACAGTCAAAAGAGACGTAAACACAGCACCCTTCTTTCTTTTCAGTCTTTCCGTCAAAGAGTTTTACATATACAAACACATTTTTCAAAAATAAACGGATCTACGTATGCATTTTACTACTATACGAATAGATTCACGTATTCAAAGAAGTTTTAGTATTCAAAGAATTTTACGTATGCAGATTTACATATACAAATAGTTTTACGGATACACACAGATTTACGTATACAAATGAATTAACTAGTATGTATGCAGATAGACTAACGTACACAAGCACATTTACGTATGCAAACAGATTCACGTATACAAACACATTCAGTACGTGTACAGATTTGCATATATACCAAAAGATTTACGTATGCAAACTAAAGATAATAGACACAGCATGTTTCTGCATCCTTGTTTATTCCTCTGTTCTTGTAGAACATTCAGACACTCACTCACTCTCTCTCTCTCACTCTCTCTCTCTCTCTCCACACACACACACCACTCACTCACTCACTCACTCACTCACTCACTCACTCACACACACACACACACACACACACACACACACACACACACACATACACACACACACACACACACACACACACACACACACACACACACACACACACACACACAGAGGGAGAGAGAGAGAGCGGAAACAATGTCTTATTGCTAACTATTGTATGTTGTTATGTCATTGTATGGATATTTTGAAAGCTTTAGTCTCATCGCACCTCTGTTCACCTGCCTTCTCTCTCTCTCTTCTCTCTCTCTCTCTGTATGCGCGCGCGCGTGTGTGCTGCGTGCGTGCAGATGTCATGTGAACTGCTGTGTGCCAATTATTTTCAAATACAAACTGGAAGTACACATGCCTGGACGGTTACCACATGTAGATACACTTTTATTTGTTTTTAATCTTCTTTTTGATTGGTATGCTGGTTGGTTGATTTGTTGGTTGGTTGGTTGATTGGTTGATTGATTGGATGGTTGATTGGTTGGTTAGTTAGTTTGTTGGTTGAAGTGGGGGTGGTCGAGGTGATTGTGGTTGGTTGGTTTAGTCTGGCGTTCAAATTCGGAATATCAACAACAAAACAAAACAACAAAAGATCATGTCATTTTGTCAACGTCTGCGTTGCAGTTGTCATGTGAATTTCTTTTTCTTGACAGATTGTTAAGTTCCATATAAACATCAAATGTGCTGCATGAATCAGTTCTGTAAGTTAACGCACAGCCTCAGAGTTTCGTTTACCCCTGCGGTGCTGGTAAATTGTGATATCAATTACGTTGTGCCTACATGTTTGCAAAAAAACAACAACAACAACTTGGCTGTGAACTTCTACAATCTGGAATACATACATGTACAATAATATCATGATACAACGCTCGTCACATTACAAGCGTGTGTTGATGCGAATGAATGTATACAATTTTATAAGTTAGATATCGAATTTTTTAGATTACGTGGAATAAAATGATGAGTGAAATGAACACACACACACACACACACACACACACACACACACACACACACACACACACACACACACACACACACACACACACACACACTCACACACACACAAGGTTGCATGCGTGCGCACACACACACAGACACACAGACACACACACATTCACTCACTCATACACACTCACACATATTCACAGACGCGCGCATACACGTACACACACACGCGCGCACACGCGCGCCATCGTCATTTCATCTTGAAATGTGTTACAAAAACATGTAAATGTAGCATAATTTACTTACGAAGCACTGATTACACACACTCACTCACATACACTCACACATATACACAGACGTGCGCGCACACACATACACACACACACACATACATACACACGCACACATACATACACACACACATACATACACACGCACACATACATACACACACTCATACATACACACACTCATACATACACACACTCATACATACACACACTCATACATACACACACTCATACATACACACACACATACATACACACGCATACACACATACACACACACATACATACACACGCACACATACATACACACACTCATACATACACACACTCATACATACACACACTCATACATACACACACTCATACATACACACACTCATACATACACACACTCATACATACACACACACATACATACACACACTCATACATACACACACTCATACATAGACACACACTCATACATACACACGCAGTTTTTCCCAAAGAAACGTTGTGTGCTCCCTCCTCTCCCTTTACATTGTGTTTAAAGAACACACACACACACACACACACACACAGAGAGAGAGAGAGAGAGAGAGAGGAGAGAGAGAGTATGTTTGAATGAACGACAGTGAAGCCTTGTGGTCGGTTTCCTGACGTTGTGCATCTTGTACATGTATGTCTGTTTCATTGCTAACATTCATCTGTTGATTGTGGAGGCCAGCGTGCACAACACACACACACACACACACACACACACACACACACACACACAACACACACACACACACACACACACACACACACACACACACACACAGTGCGTGTGTGTTATGTAGGCTTGCTCGCGCACGAGTGTGTGTTGTGTGTGTGTGTGTGTGTGTGTGTGTGTGTGTGTGTGTGTGTGTGTGTGTGTCTGTGTCTGTGTTGTGTTGTGTCTGTGTCTGTGTCTGTGTTTATGCGCACGGTGTCGTTTTGTTATGAGTGGGCGTTTTGAATGATACACAGTACGTATTCGTTCCGTTAGCCCAAAACTAAAACTTTTGATGTGACCATGCATTGATGAAACACGTGGCAAAGCCACTTGGGCAACACTTACTGAAAAGGTTATACTCTTGATACAGATAGAAACTTTAAATTAAATGAAACGTTAGACATGACCCTGTTATATGCAAAAATCAATATTTACAACGTTAGACATGACCCTGTTATATGCAAAAATCAATATTTACAACGTTAGACATGACCCTATTACATGCAAAATATTACATTTATAACGTTACACGTGACCCTGTACATGTGCGTACAAAATAGTATATTTATAACGTTAGACATGACCCTATTACATACAAAATATTACATTTATAACGTTACACGTGACCCTGAACATGTGCGTACAAAATAGTATATTCATAACGTAAGACTTGACCCTATTACATACAAAATATTACATTTATAACGTTATACGTGACCCTGTACATGTACATACAAAATAGTATATTTATAATGTAAGACATGACCCTATTACATGCAAAATATTATATTTATAACGTTACACGTGACCCAGAACATGTGCGTACAAAATAGAGTATTCATAACGTAAGACATGACCCTATTACATACAAAATATTACATTTATAACGTTACACGTGACCCTGTACATGTACATACAAAATAGTATATTTATAACGTAAGACATGACCCTATTACATGCAAAAATTTATAACGTTGCACTTGGCCTTACATGCAAAATATTATATTTCTGAACGTAGATACAAGGAAATACTTGGAAGGTATGTATGACACAGAAAACTACGTGGTCTAATTCATGTCATGCTAATGGTTTCTGAATAAAGCGTTTGTTGAAAACGCAGAACAGCTCGACAAAACCATTGTATATGACAAGTACTTGATTAGTTCTTTTTGTTTGTTTGTTTGTTTTGTTGTTGTTTGTTTGTTTTTTGTTTTGTTTTGTTTTGTTTTCAGCCGTGGAATACGTTTTGTGCATTGAGAGAGAGAGAGAGAGAGAGAGAGAGAGAGAGAGAGAAAAGACAGACAGACAGACAGACAGACAGACAGGACAGACAGAGATTCAAGTTCATAGTTTATATTGCTTATAGCCCAGCCGGCTACTAGAGACATATTTATGCATTTGCATGATGGACATATGATGAATGTATAATTGTCTTGCTGTTATTTCTGAATTTTGAGAAACTTATAAGAAATGATTCGAAACGTAATTTTACAACGGTATAGATATTGGCACATAGGCCAACTGGCATTTTTATTTTCCGTGGCTAATCTACTCTTGTTGATACAGCAGAAAGTTAGATATTGCGAAACAATTATTAAACAGAGTAGACCAAAAAAAAAAAATTAAAAATGACATTAGAAAAAAGCGAAATGTGTATGCAAGAGATTACTAGAAAAGCACTTAGCCGCATATTACCTTCCAGACTTTAGGGCCTTCAAATAGTGTCAATCCAAAGACTGAACTCAATAAGTAGCTTACGTCTCAACGACAATTGAACGGTAAGTACAATGAACGTGGTCAAATCACAACTGACAACATTGAACTCAATCACAATGAACAGACATTGAACGGTCAAATCACAAACTGAACAGACATTGAACGGTCAAATCACAAACTGACAACAGACATTGAACGGTCAAATCACAAACTGAACAGACATTGAAACGGTCAAATCACAAACTGAACAGACATTGAACGGTCAAATCACAAACTGAAACATAACGGTCAAATCACAAAGACGCAGACATTGAACGGTCAAATCACAAACTGAACAGACATTGACGGTCAAGTCCAAAGAACAACATTGAACGGTCAAATCACAAACTGAACAGACATTGAACGGTCAAATCACAAACTGAACAGACATTGAACGGTCAAATCACAAACTGAACAGACATTGAACGGTCAAATCACAAACTGAACAGACATGACGTCAATCACAACTGACAGACAGACATTGACGGTCAAATCACAAACTGAACAGACATTAAACGGTCAACTCACAAACTGAACAGACATTGAACGGTCAAATCACAAACTGAACAGACATTGAACGGTCAACTCACAAACTAAAGAGACATTGAACGATCAACTCACAAACTGAACAGACATTGAACGGTCAACTCACAAACTGAACAGACATTGAACCGTCAACTCACAAACTGAACAGACATTGAACGGTCAAGTCACAAACTGAACACACATTGAACGAACAACCAGTAACACACTCGTGTCGTATACTTCCTAGAATAGATGAAAGCTGACGAGAGAGAGAGAGAGAGAGGGGGGGGGGGGATTGAAGTTCATAGTTCATATTGCTTATAGCCCAGCCGGCTACTAGAGCCATATTTTCAGGGTTAATACCACGTCAAAAACGACAACCAGGTTAAGATAAAAGACAACAGCTAAAAACCATGCTCGCCGTTAACCTTGCAAGTCTAAAATGCAATTAATAGAGAAAGAGAGAGAGAAATGGAGAGAGGGGGAGAGAGGGCGCGCAAATGATTACATGGAGCAATCTGTGCTGATAAAATCAGCGGGAACAGAGCAATGTAATTGCATCAAAAGCATATAATTACATCAAGCAAGGAGATAAGTTACTTTAGAGCAAAATTGGGGGGGGGGGGGGGGGGCGTTACAAAACAAGGGAAGGAGAGAGAGAGAAAGAGAGATAGGAGAGGGAGGAGAGAGAGAGAGAACAGGGAGAAAAGGAGGTAGAGAGAGAAGAGAGAGAGAAAAGAGGGAGATAGAGAGAAGGAGAGAGAGAGAGAGAGAGAGGGAGGAGAGAGAGAAGAGGGAGGTAGAGAGAGAAGGAGAGAGAGAGGGAGGAGAGAGAGAAGAGGGAGGGAAAGAGAGGAGAGAGAGAGAGAAAGGGAGAGAAGAGAAGGAGGGAGGGGGAGAGAGAGAGAGGAGGAGAGAGAGAGAGGAGAGAGAGTGAGAGAAGAGAGAGAGAGGAGAGAGAGATATGAAATGAGAGAAGAGAGAGAGAGAGAGAGAGAGAGAGAGAGAGAGAGAGAGATCGCAGCTGTTAAACACAAATTGACAGACTTAAACGCAAATGAAGGCTAATGAAGCGCAGTAATCAATAAAACTGTGCCAGGCCGTGGCAGTCTGCTCGAATGCTGAAACCTGATGCAAATATTGTCTTGCATGAAATTCGGCTGCGCCAGAAAACCTGTGCAAAATTGCCAAATCGCATTCCAGGCATGCAATAAGGCCCCCCACTAACTTGAAGCATATGGACGCATTCATTCTTCTTAGTACTTGAGTAGGGATGGAAGAAAATGGAGAGAGGGTGGAGGGGGGATGAAAGAAAAAAAAAAGAACAAATAAACAAGACTTTCAAGCCATTCCTATGATCTCCCTGTTTATTACAGTGATTACTTTTAGGAAATCCAGAGTTTTTAACTTGTCAAGGTCACAGTAACCTTGAAGATGCTTCGATTGTAGGAATCCAGAGTTTTTACTTGTCAAGGTCACTGTGACCTTGAAGAGGTTTCGCTTGAAATATAACTTGACGCATATCGGTGATAACAGTGGAAACAGATTTCAAATCTTTTCAGAATTTCCTGAGAAAATATTGTTCCCACGCACATTCCTGGGAAAGTGCTGAATTTGCAGCCATAGTGATTTTTTTTTTGTCCATGTGACCTTGACCTTAGTGCCTTATCACCCAAAGTTGCGTTTTCACGAGTTCTTACAGTCCACACCTCTGGCCACTTGAAAGTTTGATAAAGATCCATCTGTAAAGAGCTGAAGATCCAACCATAAAGATCTGAAAGATCCATTGATAAAGAGCTGAGAAAATGTTCACACACTTTTCTCAGAAACATACAGACACACACACACAGACACAACCCTCTTCGGTCAATATGAAACAATATCTTTAAAAGAGATGGGGAAGGGGTATTAAAACAGATGGTTACGCTATTCGAGAAATGTTCGTTTTTTGTCAGTATCACCATTTTATTCAAGTGTTTATTTCTTTCTTGCTGATTTTTTTTGGGCTTGTTTTGTATGTTTTTTTTGTTTTTGTTTTAGCTCCTGTTGCTGCTGTTTTGTTTTGTTTTCTGTTTTGTATATTGCGTGTGGGCACTTGTTAGTATCTGTCTGTGTATGTGTGTGTTCTAATCATAGTTTGGGCTATGGCCAAACAACTGACGGTGAATACATCTTTTGCAAAGGACTGCCAAAAAAAAAAAAAAAAGTAAGTGAGAGAAAGAGAGAGAGAGAGAGATTATGTGTATGTGTGTGTGTGTGTGTGTGTGTTCGATGTGTGTATGCGCATGCGCTTGCTTACGCGTTCGCGTGCTTGCCTGTCTTGCCTTCAGTCCTGTACGAAAGAAGCTTACACACACACAATCTTGACGCACGAGAGACTCAGCTCTTTTAGTCCTTCCCTCCCTACCCTCCACCCCCACCCCATCCACCTTGTCCCCCCCCTCCCCTTCTGATACCGCAGAGCTATGCTACAGAGGTTTATTGGTTTATTATTGTGGTCTCATGAAAGCCCTGTCATACCCCGTGCTTGGACGAAGTTAAGTATACAAATTTTGTTTTCGTCTAAACTCCTGCTTGTCACGCATACATCTGCGCGTGCTGTTACTGATTTTGGTATCAAGCACGACTTAATTTTCGACCGGAATGCGTGCGAAATGACGCACGTGCACTGTGCATGCACCGTGCGAGAGCACACGCATACACGAGCGTGCGTATACGTAACCACGTGTATATGCATTCACGTGTTTTCGCCGTCCTTCCAATCTGGCATCCACTCTCCGCCTTTTCCACCATATACACGCATATGGATAGATAGGATGGAAGGATGGATAGATAGATAGATAGATAGATAGATAGATAGATAGATAGATAAAGACATTGCGTGCACACACACACACACACACACACACACACACACACACACACACACACACACACACACACACACACACACACACACACACATATATATACATATCGTTCTGCACACGTCTTGACAGAGAGAGAGGGGGTGGTGGTGGATAGAATGAAGGAATCGAAAGGGTTAAATTAAGGAAACTGGCGGATAGGGTGAAGGAGTCAAAAGGTCAAGTTTTTGCTTTGCTAGTATGGTTGACAATGGAGGATGCTGATGGACAGGGTGCAGGAGTCAAAGGGTTAATGTTTAGCCTGTACGTACGGGGGGAACAGAAGCACTGGCAAACAGCGGAACTCTCCTGAGCCAACGAACCACTACTCTCCTCAAAAGCTTCTGGCTTCCGGGCGACTTGAGCCGCCTGACTGAATAATGCCCAGGTTCAAGCCCTGGTTCAAGCGTGATACTTCGCATGTGTAAACGACCTAATAATAATAATGAAGCTCTCTACTTAAAATAACAACACACCGTCGGACCTTTTCGCTTTGGAAATGGCTCTGGCTGGACTAGTAGATAGGGTGAGGACCAGTAGATAGGGTGAAGGAGTCAAAGGGTTAAGTTTTTGCTGCTGGTGGAAAGGGCGCGGGAGTCAGAGGGTTAAAGTACATGTAGACCTACTTGCATCTGCTGTAGAAGACAGTTTTGATCTAATCGTGTGTCTTTGCGGTTTGGTCTAGGCTAAATATTAAAGTATTTGTGTGTGGTGCAGAAGACAGTTTTGATCTAATCGCGTGTCTTTGCGGTTTAGATATTTTGGTGTGATTGGTTTAATAGGCTAAACATTAAAGTAGTTGTGTGTGGTGTAGAAGACAGTTTTGATCTAATCACGTATCTTTTACTGTTATTGTTATTTTTTGTTTAAAGCCCAGCCGACTGCGTAGTGCCGTATCAGGTTTGTAATTTTTCAAAACATATACATGTACAATACTGCAACTGAAAAAGAAAAGAAAAGAAAATTAAGTATTCATATCAATGCGTGTCTTTGGGGTTTAGACCTTTTTTGCTCGGTTGGTTTAATAGGCTAAACCGAAAAGTACTTTTCTCTGTAGAAGACAGTTTTGATCTAATCGAGTGCCTTTGTGGTTTAGATCTTTCGACATGGTTTGTTTACTGATAATCTATGCATTAAAATTAAACTTACCTTATCCCAAAGAAATAAGAGGGGAAGCAGGGAGAATTTTTTATAATATCAACCAAAGGACATAACTCTTGAGAGTCACGTAGGAATTATCTCCCATGTTGTGGAACTTCTCAAATCTAACATAGTTTGCGTTACCCATTCAGCTAGCACAGCAGATACAAAGCACAAAAACCGTAAGCTCAGAAGCAGATACAAAGCACAAAAACCGTAAGCTCAAACACTGAGCTTACGGTTTTTGTGCTTTGTATCTGCTTCTATGCTAGCTGAATGAGTAGCGCAAACTATGTTAATTCTGAGAAGTTCCACAACATGGGAGTTAATTCCTACGTGACTCTCAAGAGTTATGTAAATCCTAGAAATTGGGTAAAAACTTCCAGATTGAGATTTTTGTTTTTGTCTTTTGGGCTTTTTGTCTGATTGTTTGTCCCCCCCCCCCCCCCCAGTCCATTTCAGAGGCTGGTTGGTTCTTTCTGGAACCATTGTCTCAAGGATTTCATGTTTCGAGGTCAGTGCCACCTTGCAAAACAAAAGTTGGCTTGTTCACTGTCCATCTTTTATGCTGTAATCAGTCTGCTGGTATCAGTGTTTCATTGGCTATGACCCTCCCCATTCGATCATCTTGTCAGTGCATAAGGTTTTGGGGGGAGGGTGGGGCATGGGCATGGTGTCTGCCACACCACTGCTGGTAGAGCGCATAGGGAATTGTCCGAGTGTGGTGAGTCCCCGTTTCACTGAACTCGGTCTCCATACCCTAAACTCTCCCCTCTCCATTCAGTCGTCTTCTTTTAGCTGCTAGCTTTTGTTCTAATTTGGTCCTTGTGTTTGGAAAGACGAATAAGAGCTAACAGTTGTTTTTTCCCTTCTTTTAGCTGCTAGCGTTTGTTCTAATTTGGTCCTTGTGTTTGGAAAGATGAATAAGAGCTAACAGTTGTTTTTCCCCAACAAGGCATTTACCGTGTGAGAGTAGACCTGTGGTCCCTGGAGTGAAGCACGTTTGCCAGTGTACAGCGCCATTTATTGATTGTTGTCTGTTTATCTGTTTGTGTGTAGTTTTGTTTGTGTATGAAACTTGCCAGGTCTATACATGTATATAGAAGGTTGCTAGAGACATTTCCTGAATTCTCCCCCTTTTTCTTCTTCTTTTTCTTTTGTCTTCTTGTTCTTTTCTTTCTTCTTCTGCTCCTCCTCCTCCTTCATTTCTCTTCTTCTTCTCCTCCTCCTCCTCCTCCTTCTTCTCCTTCTTCTTCTTTTCTTCTTCTTCTTCTTCTTCTTCTTCTTCTTCTTCTTCTTCTTCTTCTCTTGTTCTTCTTCTTTTTTGTCTTCTTCTTCTTCTTCTTCTTCTTCTTCTTCTTCTCTTGTTCTTCTTCTTTTTTGTCTTCTTCTTCTTCTTCTCCTGCTTCTGTTTCTTCTTCTTTGTCTTTTTCTTTTTCTTTGTCGTCTTCTTTGTCTTCTTCTTTTTCTTCTTTTGTCGTCTTCTTTATCGTCTTCTTATTCCTCCTCCTCCTCCTCCTCTTCTTCTTCTTCTTCTTCTTCTTCTTCTTCTTCTTTGCCTTCTATCGTTTACTGCCTATACATAGTCAATCTTATGGCTATGAGTGGATATTTTTTAATGTATACAAGTAGGCCTACATATTGTGCGCAGGACGATCGTAATCCGGAAAACACCAACACCAAGACCAGTATTCATAGTCTAGGGAAAAAAAAAAAAAAAAAGGGGGGGGGGGGGGAGAGGAGGGGGAGGGAAAATGGCAGAAAAATTCCTTGTCTGACCAGGAATCGAACTTGGGACCTCCCGCGTGCTAAGCGGGCATTTAACCCTCTGACTCCTGCACACTGTTCACCAGCATTCTGCATTGTCAACCAGGCTAACAAAGCAAAAACTTAACCCTTTGACTCCCTCTCCCTTTCCACCAAATTCCTGCAGGAAGCTGGTGGATAGGATGAGGGAGTCAAAGGGTTAAGTTTTTGCAGTTGGTGGATTGGGTACAGGAGTCAAAAGGTTAAACCACTGAACTATATCACTTTATCCATCAGTTGACAGAAAGACGACTGCTGCAGATCAGAGACTTTGGGTTTTTTTCAGAATATTTGTTTTGTATAATATACATACAAGCATATTGATATACAAACACAAACTCCGTTATTTCAATCTATGAAGACAAGCATAACAAGTATCTCACATACGTCAGAGACAATCGTTCCACAGAATTTATCCCTGATCACCACCAGCAATATCAAACTGTACAATGACTAATACAAGTTGATAACTTACATTACGAAAATATGAAGCCTGTCACTCATAAGGAAGATTAGGAAAAGACAAGCAACACTTATAGGCCATTTTATGAGGAAGGGGGATTTGGAGCACCTGGTCACAACGGGAAAGCTGGAGGGAAAGAGAGCACCAGGTAGACCCAGGGAGAGAATTCTGGACGGACTTGCAGAGTGGATGGGGATGAAGAGGGTGGGGGAGATGCTGGGGGCAACAAGAGATAGAGATGGTTGGAAATCCATGGTCGCCAACGCCATGCGGCAGGGCATCTGATGATGATGATGATGGTGATCATATTTTTCAACCAGAATACATCTTGATTCCCGTCTGATCTCACACCAAGATACACGCATTTATGCATACACTTATTTTCCTTTTCTCTCTCTTTTTAAATATTTCAAGTTTCCATCAAGTCTGTATAAAAAAAAGCCAATTCATTGAAAACTTACCAGGCTCATAATTGATAGCAGCAATGAATTTTTCACTTTCATATCTTGTTTTCAGAAATGTTTTTGAAATATTGAAAAGATAGTTAAGTTTGTTAAGTTTACACACACACACACACACACACACACACACACACACACACACACACACACACACACACACACACACACACACACACACACACACCACATATATATATATATATACACACACATACACACAAAATTTAGCAAATAACAAAATGTACTCAAAAATTTTGTCGGACTTGAAGTTTGCGTCATGTCCAAAAAGTATGATTGATTGGTTTAAGACTAATGACGACATATTTGCACATCTAACATCGGAGACTATCTTAGTATCCTGCATGAAGCTAGTAGATAGTGTCAGGGTCTCGGGTTGTTTGTTTGTTTTGGTGGTTGGTTGGTGTAGCGTTTCGGTTTTTCCCGTATGCATTTGTCCGCATTTGTTGTTCCTGTTGTTGTTGTGGTTGTTGTCTTTCTCACAATGTGGAAGCGGAATGTTGCCGCACAATCCCCATGGTCCCTCTTAAGTGAGCTTGCACGCTGGATGTTTTCGTGTTTCCATAAGCCACCGGACACTGACTTGACTTGCAGCTTCAACGTTCATATTCGATGTCCTACGTGCGTATGTATGTATATATATGTACACACGAAGGGGGTTTAGGAACCAACACCCCCCGTGGAGATGCGGGGGCTCTTTCAGTGTAAATAGTGTCACCACCTGAAAATTCTTTGCTAGAAATTTCCTCTTTTCTGTCACTCTCTTTGTTTCTGCCTTGTTCCTTTGCTTTCTTTCGTTTCTTCCTATCATTTTCTGCCTTGCAGGTCCATTCGCCTGTATGTGTTCGATAAAGTCTTACGTACATTTTCTTAGGATTGGTGATTGGGTACATGTATTAAGTGCATTTTTGGCTCTAGGGAGGTGAGATATGCGGAAGCAATTTTGGGTAAATTAGGCCCGTTCTTATATATGTTTCGGTGTCCTTTGATATGCTTACATTTGTATTCAGGTGTGTGTTGTTTTTTTTTAATCTCCTGTGCGATGAATTGGATGGAGTGGTCAACGCCAGGGGCATGTCCATAGATTATGTGCGCGAATGCATTGATATGTTTACGTAATTTTCTTTTCTTTTTTTTTTTTTTCCTGTTGAAATTTTATATGTTTTGAAGGGGTTATAGCCCTGATATAGCTCTACGCAATCGACTGGGCTTTAAACAACAGTAACAATAAGAAACTGACAAGGTCCGCACACACGTGAGGAAACTGACAGGGATATTTAGAGTTGTAGGCTTGCCAGGTGAACACTGGCAGACTGGACTTTTTCTGGGTGAATCGGGTGGAATCAAGCCTGTGAGTCGCGTAAGAGTGTGATGCTTGAGTGGTTCCTGTTTCATGAAGGTTTGCCCAGGGATAGTTTGGCAAAGACTACAAGCCATCCCTGACCCGTTTCGCTTGTGTGCTTTCCCATTGAGTGTGGAAATATGCCTTTGTTCCTCTCTTCCTCCATCCTTGACGCCTTACTATTCTCCTTCTTCTTTGCCTTGTGGTTTTGCTGTGGGTGGTTTTTCTTTCATTCATTCATTCTTTCTTTCTTTCTTGCTTGCTTGCTTTGTTGTTGTTGTTAGTGATGGTGTTAGTGGTGGTGGTGAGAGAGTGTGTGTGTACTTTGGAATTAATTTTGTATGTTTGTTTCGTTATGTGTATTTTTGTTGTTGTTGTTTTTATTGAGACAGGGGATGATAGATCGAACAAGAGAAAATCGCTCAATGACAGACTTGTCTGTCTGTCTGTCTGTCTGTCTGTCTACTTCTGTTTCCCTCTCTCTCTCTCTCTCCTCTCTGTGTTCTCTCTCTCTATCTCTCTCCCTCCCTCTCTCTTTCTCTCTCTCTATATTATACATATATATATTATATATATATACATATATATATGTATATATATGTATGTATGTCTGTCTGTCTCTCTCTCTCTCTCTCTCTCTCTCTCTCTCTATCTCTCTCTCTCCCCCTCCTCTGGACCGCAGTGCCGTATGTCGCCAACACAGGCACAATATCAAGGGAAACCTTCAGTGGTTCATTTCTTGTCACATTTTGTACTCACGTCTACTGGATACAGTGGCGCTGTACCATGGCGAAACTCTCTCCCTGCCAGAACTTTTCAATGGGGAATCCCTTGGGGTTAGTTGTACGGTACTGTACAACGCAGTGCAGTACGACGCAATACAGAACCATGAACATACGTGCTTTCCGTTTCAGTCGACGATGAAAAGGGGAAACAATCGGGGTATGATATGATCTGTTTTCAGAATAAGTAGTTTCCCTTAGATGGCGGTCGGGGTGTCTCTCTCTCTCTCTCTCTCTCTCTCTCTCTCTCTCTCCCCCCCCCACCCAATCATCCACATACATACACACACATCACGCGTGCACGCACTCGCCCGCGCACGCACGCATGTGCGCGCGCGCACACACACAAACGCGCGCGCGTGCTCGCACACTCTTAATGACTTTATGTTAGACTATGTTATGATTTGAACTGCATTTTATTGTATCGTATAAGGTGATAAAGTCATAAGTGTGAACACACTTAACACTAATATAAGAGAATAAAAACGTGCGGATGGTAGGTCTAAAAATGAAACACGTCAGTGTGTGATTTACATGCATATTCATGATTTGGGTTATTACAAAAGCGGACATATTACTTCAAAAGCGCCCATGGATGAAGGAAATCAGACCTCCTGTTACATTGGAATAAAACTGTTACAACAAGTCTTATTACCTCTTTCATTAAACCTTTCACTCCGGCGCTCTATCCACCAACTGCAAAAACTTAACCCTTTGATTCGCTTATCCTATGTACCAGCTTCCTGCATTCACACATGAAAAACACGCACGCGCGCACGAGCACACGCATGCACGCACAGGCACTTCCGCTCACACATACACACGCATGCCAGTTAAGTACCAGGATATTGAGAATCAAAACTGTTTCCGTGAGGCTAACATGACATGGTCTGTGTGCACGCGTCTCTCTCTCTCTCTCTCTCTCTCTCTCTCTCTCTCTTTCTTCTCTTCTCTTCTCTTCTCTCTCTTTCTCTCTCTCTCTCTCTTTTTCTCTCTCTGTCTGTCTGTCTATTTTGTCTGTCTGCCTCTCTCCCTCTCTCTCTCTCTGTCACTTGTTGTGCGTGAGCTTCTACTTTTCACGGACTGATTTGTCTGTCTGCCTCTGTCGACCTGCCAGTCTCTGTCTGTCTGTCTGTCTGTCTGTCTGTCTCTCTGTCTGTCTCTCTCTCTCTCTTCTCTCTCTCTTCTTCTCTTCTCTTCTCTTCTCTTCTCTTCTCTCTCTCTCTCTCTCTCTCTCTTTCTTCTCTCTCTTCTTCTTCTCTATCTGTCTGTCTGCTTCTCCCTCTCTCTCTCTGTCCTTGCTCTTCTCTTTCCCTTTCTTCTCTCTGTCACTTCAGTCTCGTCGTCTTCTCTTCTCTCGTCTCTCTTCTCTCTCTCTCTTCCTCTCTCTGTCTCTCTCTTGTCCTCTTTGTGCTCTTCTCTCTTCTCTTCTGTCTGTCTCTCTCTGTCACTGCTTCTGTCGTCTTCTTCTTCTCTC
>JAPXFY010000012.1:45378343-45383343 GCA_030674185.1 Monoplex corrugatus | reverse complement strand
TGATATTTATACGCGTGGTGTGTATGGAGTTTATGAGTGTTTGCGTGTGTGTTGTGTGTATGTGTGATGTTTGTGTGTGTGTGTGTGTGAGAGAGAGAGAGAGAGAGTTGTGTGTGGTTGGTGTTGTTTGTGGTGTGTGAGAGAGAGAGAGAGAGAGAGAGGCAAAGAGACAGCAGGCAGGCAGACAGACAGACGACAGACAAAGACGTGGACCACGTTTTTATAATTTCGCCTAGTTCTCAGTGAGGGGGTCACAATACCATTATAAACGCCATGAAAAGGCACTTTCATGTGCCTTGAGTATGCGTTTTATTTGTAGTTTATACACAGACAGTGGGTAGGCAATGGGCTGGGATATGAGTGTAAACGCTAGCTTTCTGAGCCTATAGCTTTCTGAGCTATCTACTGTATATCAAAACTAGGGGGGGGGGGGGGAGTATAAGTGTGTGACTATGCACCGTGAAATTCGAAAATATGTAGCCCAAGGCACGGTTGTTTGTGGTGAATAATGGTGGTGTGCTTGCGTTCGTGCGTGTGTTTGTGTGTGTATGTGTGTGTGTGTGTGAGTGCGCGCGGGTTCATAAAAGAGAGAGGCACCATTCGAATGGAATGTGTGTGTGGGGGGGGGGGGGAGTGGGCAGACAGAGAGAGAGAGAGGCACAGAGAGAGGCAGACGGAGAGAGAGGCAAGAGAGAGAGAGAGAGAGAGAGAGAGAGAGAGAGAGAGGGAGGGGTTGCAACAGTCGAACACGAACATAAACACGGGCTGTGGCACTTTGATTCTCTCGGTGAATGTATTATATCTTTAGGACTGCATGCTGGGGAGATCAGAGGAAACTTGCTTCTGCGCTCGCTCTCTCTCTCTCTCTCTCTCTCTCTCTCTCTCTCTCTCTCTCTCTCTCTCTCTCTCTCTCTCTACTCTTTCTCTTTCTCTCTTCTCTGTCTCATTGTCTGTCTGTCTATCTCTCTCTCGCCCTCTCCACCTCCCTATTCTCTCGATCTCTCTCATTCACGTACAGGTTCTATGCGCGCGTTCAAGGACGCAAACATACTCACAGACAGGCCGATGTACTGGGCTCAAAAACCCAGTTTGTTGTCTTGTTCTTTTGGTTTATCTGCAAAACACACACACACACACACACCACACACACACACACACACACACACTCACACACACACACACACACGTATACACACATACACACACACACTTATACACACACGCACACACACATACACACACGTACACAACACGCATACACGCACACACACACACACACACACACCACACACACACACCACACACAGACGCAGGCGGGCGCGCGTTCCCTACAGACTATATGTATAGCAATTACAGAATATGCCATACAAATATTCCCCCAGCGGCTAGCTAGCTAGCTACACCAGAAAGGCTAACATAATTCACATTTTGATGGAAACCATTTCTCCACGGTCATTACAAGGGGTGCTGCCAGTCTGAGTGGCCTGCTTGTGGCACCGATGTCTAGTTTGTGTGTAAGAGAGAGAGACAGTCAGACAGACAGACAGATGAGAAATGCGAAATGTTTGTATTAGCAAATCCAAAACAAGTGTGACTGCCCGCGTTCAAACAAACAGGAACTAGAAAAAAAAAAACACACGAAAATAGAATAAGAACGCGTATTTAATACAACGCTACCCCCCCCCTCTCTCTCTCTATCTCTCTCTCTTACCACACACACACACACACACACACACACACACACACAATACATATACTATATATATATTATATATATATATGTGTGTGTATATATATATATATATATATATATGTCTTGTCTCTCTCTCTCTCTCTCTCTCTCTCTGTTCCGATAGGTCATGTGCTTTACTAAAGCATGACAAAGACAGACACCTATTAAGCAAGTAATATCTACCCTTCAACAATAACACACAAAAAAACAACAACAATGATAATACACGACATTGCTGTTAGTTGCAATCATATTTTGTTTGAAAGAGGGAGAGAGAGGGAGACAAACAGACAGACAGACAGACAGAGAGGAGAAAGTATATGGGGATATCAACTGTGTGTACTTGAAAGACTAGATAGCAATTACCTGTACACGCTGTTTGCTTAGAGTCGACCGAACTGGATCAGGTCTGCAGTAGCCAACAGTAAACGTTGGAGGATTGTTTTCACAGCTCTTCTGAAGGGGTTTGGTAATTGTTTCGTGGTTCACTATTTTGTCCCTGGTTTTATTTACATAATGCAAATCTCACAACACGAAGATGGTTTCTTCTTGGTCTTGGCATTAAAAACAATAAGGAGTTGTTTCTTTTTGATCTTGCCGTTAAAAACAGTAATGATTATTTTCTTTTTGATCTTTGCCGTTAAAAACAGTAATGATTATTTTCTTTTTGATCTTGCCGTTAAAAACAGTAAGAAGTTGTTTCTTTTTTTATCTTGTCATTGAAAACAGTAAGGATTTTTTTTATTTTTGATCGTGCCGTTTAAAACAGTAAGGACTTGTTCCTTCTTGATCTTGTCATTAAAAACAGTAAGGAGTTGTTTATTCTTGATCTTGTCATTTAAAACAGTAAGGAGTTGTTTCTTCTTGATCTTGTCATTGAAAACAGTAAGGAGCTGTTGTACCTTTAAGATCAAGCTTGTTGGTGCCACCAGTAGCTTTCTGGTTTCATTCTTTGACTGCAGTGGGCTGGTGGGCTGTATTGATAGGGCTTGTAGATTCCAGACCCGATGTCTCTACTGCAATCCCAGCCCGCAGCTTTAAAAAGATATTTTAAAAAACCCCAATCCTGTTCGCTTCCCAGCCTAATGTTAAATGTTCCAATTATTTAGGTGGTGTCAGTTTTTGTTTTGTTTTGTTTCGTAGGTCTTAAGCATACATAAAGACTTCAAAACATATATCAAAACGGGCATAATTTACCTGAAACAGCTTCCCTAGAACCAGAAATGTACTGAATGCATGTACCCACTTATCAATCCTACGAAAAAGTGCGTAAGACTTCATCGAACACATATAGGTGAGTGGACCAGCCAGGCAGAAAATGACAGGAAGATATGACAGAAAACAAAGGAACAAGACAGAAACCAAGAGAGTGACAGAAAAAAAGGAAATTTCTAGCACAGAATTTCCAGAAGGTGGGGATAATATTTCTACTGAAAGAACCCCCTGCATCCCCACGGGGGATACCTGCATTGATTAACGATTCGATTAACACCTGCAAGTTACAATGAATTATAAATGATGAACTATTAAACTTTTTCAAAGAGAAAGTGTTGAAATGGCTTGACATGTTTTGTGTGTTGGTGATCACTTCTTTTTTTTTTTTTTTTTAGGGGGGGGGGGCTGGGGGAAGGGGAGGGTGAGTGGGGGAGAGGGTTGTTCTGTCTTAGTGCTTTCTGGCTTAGTGTTATGTACGTTTGACATGGGCGGTTCTACTGGAGTACTAAAAGCTTTTACCGACGAGTGTTTAACTTTCCTTGTACATCGGCCAAAAACATGAAAGCTGGATGAACTCAATTTTGCGGGATTTCGCTCTATGTGTCTCTGTCTCTGTCTCTCTGTCTCTCTGTCTCTTTGTCTGTCTGTCTGTCTGTCTGTCCTCTCTCTCTCTCTCTCTCTCTCTAATGCTATTATCCTTGAGTAAGTGTTGTTTTGTTTTTGTTCTGTTCCTCTTGTTCTCTCTCCTCCCTCTCTCTGTCTCTGCTCTCTTTCTGCCCTGTACTTTTTCTCTCTGTCTGTGACTCATTTGTTCATAATCTCTTGCCTTACTTTCTCTCTGTGATTGGTCATTTGTTAGGTATCATTTGCTGTCTTCTTTGTGAGTGTGTGTGTGTTGTGTGTGTGTGTGTGTGTGTGTGTGTGTGTGTGGTGGTGCTGGGGTGATGATGTGTGTGTGTGTGTGTGTGTGTGTGTGTGTGTGTGAGTGTGTGAGCAGTGGCACTAAGGTGTGGATTGTGGAATGTGTGGTGTGTGTGGTGTGTGTGTGTGTGTGTGTGTGTGCGTGCGTGTGTGTGTGTGTGTATGTGTGTGTGTGTGGTGTGTGTGTTTGTGTGTGTGGTGTGTGTGTGTGTGTGTGGGGTGTGTGTGTGTGTGTGTGTGTGTGTGTGTGTGTGTGTGTGTGTGTGTGTGTGTGTTTCAGAATCCGTCGCACGCACGGAGATTTCCTTTGTGTTCACCTTCGTTTTATGTTCCAGTCGCTACGCCACCTTAATACCGCAGAATCTGACAAAGATTTTATAGTACGATAATGATGATGATGACGACGATGATAATGATGATGATTTGGACTTCTGTTTTGGACTGAGACGGCTGTACTTCACGCTAACTATCATATGATATCCTACTTTCAACCAGGCGCGAGAGACACAGACACCTGCGAACTCTGGCTTATTGGCTTATCACAAGCCTCACAATCGTTAAATGTAAAAAAATAATCATACTGCACCAGTCGCTATGATGTAGTAGTTAGCGCAACGGACTACCGATTGGAAGGTTGTTGAGTTCGAATCCCCATCAGTCCCTTCAAAAATCATTTGGGATTTTTCGGCTCTAACCGGCTCCTACCCGAGTTGGGCGTGCCATGGACTCATTGGGAAGACTGGGACCACACAGTGTCTAGTCTCATCCACTTCACGGGATGCGTCATTGAGGGTGTTGCTCAAATCTTTTGACCAGTACCGCAGGTGTCTGTCTGTATCTCTCGGGCCTGGTTGACGCCAGGATATGTTGTGATAGTAAGCGTAGAGTACAGCCCTGTCACGCAGTCTCAATCCTACATGGAACTCCATAGCATCACGATTATCATCCTCGTCGACGTCACATCATCGCATTGTGAAAAACTGTTCCAGCTTCTGTGGCCATTAAGGTGGCGTAGGAAATGTGGCGAAAAAAAAAAGTGAGCATAATGGCAACCTCCTTGAGTGCAATGATCCTAAAAAAAAAAAAGTCAGACTTCAGCAGAAAATGTAGCCTAATCAGTGCCAAGATATGT
>JAPXFY010000012.1:45350843-45373343 GCA_030674185.1 Monoplex corrugatus | reverse complement strand
ACCCTAGAAACATTTTTAAAATCAGTTTTCGCTGCTGTGAAGATCTACGATTGTCCTCTATGCCTGACAAGTTTTATTTCAACTGAAGCTGTTTCAAGTGACAGTGACTTTGAAAAGGCTAAAATCTGGTTTTCTGTAATAACGTTTGTATAGACATATTTTTGTTAGAATGGTTTGACCATCTTGTCTTTCTGTCTGTCTCTCCAGGATTCCCTCGTGACCCTTGAATCCTTGACCATTTTGTCCTTCTATCTGTTTTTCAACAGACTTTGAATCCTTGACCTTTTTGCCTTTCTATCTGTCTGGGATTCTCTCATGACCTTGAATCCTTGACTTTTTTGCCTTCTTATCTATTTGTCAGGGATTCCCTCATGGCCTTGTCTCCTTGACCATTTTGGCTTTCTGTTTGTCTGGGATTCTCTCATGACCTTGAATCCTTGACCATTTTGCCTTCTTATCTATTTGTCAGGGATTCCTCATGGCCTTGTACCCTTGACCATTTTTGGCTTTCTGTTTGTGTGGGATTCTCTCATGACCTTGGATCCTTGACCATTTTGCCTTCTTATCTATTTGTCAGGGATTCCCTCATGGCCTTGTCTCCTTGACCATTTTTGGCTTTCTGTTTGTCTGGGATTCTCTCATGACCTTGGATCCTTGACCATTTTGCCTTTCTGTCTGTTTGTCAGGGATTTTCTCATAATCTTGACTCGCAAAGATGTTGGTTGTTCTTGTCAAAGAGACTCTTTGGTTTCTTTCTTCCTTCCTTCCTTCCTTCAGTTTATTTATTTTTTGCTCTTTTGATCGCTACGATCGTGAACTCTGATGACCAGCGTGACCCTCCTTCCTGTCCACAGGACACTTGGGCTCGTCAATATTGACACACGTGTTCACAGGGCCGGTTGTCCAAAGCTAGTGTCAGTTGGGGGGGGGGGGAGGGGCGAGGAGGGGGGGGGGGGAGCCTGACAAAGGTTTGCTTTCAGCATGCCGGCTTAGGGGCGTGGAGGGTAAAAGCCCTGTCCCGTGTGTATTTTGCCTTCCTCTGGTCCAAGGACAGGGCTGGTGGGTTGTCAAACAACTGGCCATTGGCCCTGTTTTGAGCCCAAACATTGAAAGTTTGTATGCCAAACGTTGCATGTTTGTATAGCTTAGGGGTCCATCGGTTCAGTCCAGTTCAGTTCAATCATTGTTCCGTTCGCGGTGTTAGACGCTCAGATAATTGCATTCGCGTTGCACTACGTGATAGAAGCAAGAAAATAACCTTGGCAAAATACCAGGTGCTTTAGTCCAGGTAAAGACAAAATACTTGTGCATTTTCCTGAACTAAGTGTAAATCTGTTAGAGAGTGTTGGTCAACTGTCTTGACCACTCAGTCCAGCAGCTGTCTGTGATTTTCGTGACAGGTTGACGCCAGGATGTTTTATAAAAGCGTAGAGTCACTCATTCTCAGTCCAAAATGGAACTACATAGCGTCATTACTATCATCCCCATGGAATTCCACAGCATCATCGCTCATCAGCGTCATCATGTGCCGTCGCATGGCGTTGGCGATCGTGGCCCTCCACACGAATCTATCATTTGTCGCTGCAAGCACATCTTCCACCTTCTCTGTCTTCAGCCACCCCGCAAGTTCATTCAGTATTTTCTCCCTGGGTCTACCTGGTGTTCTCTTTCCTTCCAACTTTCCTGTTGTGACCAGGTGTTGTAATTCTCCTTTCCTCATAAATGTTGCTTGTCTTTTCCTAATCTTCTTTATTAACGATCTTCTTGTGTCTGCCTCTTTCAAGACTGTCTCGTTTGTTTTCTTTGCTGTCCATGGAACTCTCAACATTCTTCTTAGAACTACATTTCCGTTACCTCAATTTTGTTCTGACTTTGCCTGTCCACGCCTCACAATCGTACAACAGTATCAGTTCTACATAAAATTCAAGAACTCTCTTCCTGATGTTAATTGATAAGCATTTGTTGGTAACAACTTTTTTTTTTTTTTTCTTCGAATGCTGTTTTGGATAATCACTGTCATCCCCATTCTCATCTGCTTAGTATTGTAAGAACGTTTTTCCCGATCCTGTGCCTTTTTAAGTTCTACCCTTATGGTGACCGCACTTCCGACGGATTTCAACGCAAATTGGAGAGCCGATCAGCGCTTGTAGTCATGCGCAGGATTATCGATTTTGCCATGATGATTACTTGTTAACTCTTTGGCATGGTATCCATGGCATGTACTGCGGCAGATGGTATTTTTGTGCCCTGTGCGAGACTTTCTTGAATACACTGAAACTTTAGTAACGATTCTCAGAAAAATTATGCTTCAACCGATTTGCTTCAATAAGGGGATACTTTATGCTTGTGCATCGCTGTGTGCTATTTGCGGCGCGGCGCGCGCGTGTGTGTGTGTGTGTGTGTGTGTGTGTGTGTGTGTGTGTGTGTTTTTCTGTGTGTCTTCTGTGTGTCTCTGTGTGTGTATGTGTATGACACGTGCGTACGTGTATATGTATAACGACGTGAATACTTGTGTATGTGTATGTTTGTGTGTATGATGTTAGTGCCTAAGCACGTTTTTGTGTGCGTGTGCGTATGTGTGTGTCGTGTGCGTATGTGTGTGTGTGTGTGAGCACGTACACGCGCGTGCATTCACGCGCATGTTCAGCATGCATGTGCACTGGTAATTTTTAACTTGGTGAGCATCAGTCTCCAGTCAGTGGTGACTGTCCCTTTAGACCAATGATCGTCAGAATGAGAGCAGACAGTAATAAAGTGTAATGAAATAGACAAGAGGGGAATGTGAGCGAAATCAAGCTGTGACAACTCTGTGTAACTTTATCTTCATTTCCCCGGTTGTTTCAACAAAGCCTATAACTTTATATCCACTGTGTCGACAAGTTAATCCGCAGGAAGGAGAAGACACCCTGTTTCCTCTCTCTCTCTCATCCTGCACCCCTCACCCCCTTACTCCACTATCTGTTCGTCTGCCTGTTTGTCTGTCACACACACACAAAATACGCACACATACATACACACAACCATTCTCTCTCTGTCTCTCTCTCTCTCCCTCTCTCTCTCTCTGTATCTCTCCCCCCTCTCTCTCTCTCTCATACACACACATAACACAGACACACACACAGACACACACACGCCACACACATACACACATACACATATGCACACACAAGCACTTACACACATTTGTACGTATGGGGCCATCCTTAATTATGGAAATTGTAGTTGAAACCGTGCTTATGTGCTGAACATATACACTCTCTCTCTCTGTCTCTCTGTGTCTCTCTGTCTCTCTCTGTCTGTGTGTCTCTGTCTCTCTCTCTCTGTGTCTCTCTGTCTCTCTCTGTCTCTCTGTCTCTCTCTGTCTCTCTTCTCTCTCTCTCTCTCTCACACACACACACACACATACACAAAAAAACCAAACAAACAAACAAAACAAAAAACCACCACAGCACACCACAAAACCGGTTTCAAGTTGTGGTCGAGCATTCTTATTATGTTCTCCACTATATCACAATATCTGGGTTGCCAGTTGAAAGAAAGATGTATTATACATATTTATGCGGATGCTAGGGTTAGATAAGATGAACTCCGTGTATGTTTTGTTATATGTGTACGCTCGTGAATGCGCGATGGTATGCGAGTACTCCCTCGCGCGTGCGTATGTTGTGTTTGTTTGTCTGTAGGGCTGTGTGTCTGTGTGCACGAGCATACATCATGTGTTATTCTGTGACAGTGCATGTTTGTGTGTCTGACTCGTTCATCTCTGTTGACAGCATATTGTTTACCCTATGGACTAACAGTCTCAACCCTCCCCCTCCCACCCCCCCTTACCCCGCTTTGTCTCTCTCTCTATCTCTCTTTCTCTGGCTCCCTCTCTCTGTCTGTATGTCTGTCTGTCTGTCTGTCTCTCTCTCTCTCTCTCTCTCTCTCTCTCTCTCTCTCTCTCTCTCTGTGTGTGTGTGTGTGTGTGTGTGTAGAATAGCAACGGCAATTTTGAAAAATGGCTTCTAGTTAATAACTTTTACCGTTGGAAAATCAAGCGTCATTGTCTTTGTCTCTCTCTGTCTATCTGTCTCTGTCTCTCTCTCTGTCTGCTTGTCTCTCTCTCTCTCTCTCTCTCTCTCTCTTTCCCACCCCACCCCACCCCTAGTTTCTAGGCCGGTTTGCAAATGAGCAAAGGCAAGATTGAACAAGATCGCCAAACCATTTGTAACAATCTTTCATTTCGTACAAAAGTTATTTCAGAAAAGCCAGATTTTGGACTTCTGAAGGTCACTATGATCTTGAAGAAGCCTAGGCATCGAAATAAAACTTGATGTGCATCGTTACAGCAATGAAATAATTCTATCATTTAACGGTATTTGATGTGATCTGATTTAATTTAAAATATGTAATATTTTCAGAAGTTGGTGAGAGGAAAGTGTTGTTTATGCACGTTCCTCGGAAAGTGCAGACTCTGTTTGTCTGTTTGACCTTGAACCAGGAAAAAAACAAGAAAAAAGAATAAGGCAAGATAGGCGCAAATTTTCGGCCAAGCATAAGATCATTTTCAAGCGTAAGATCACAAACAAACAAACACCAGATACAAAAATTAGGAGAAAAAAAGACTGAAACTTACCTGCTGCTCCGTCCAGTCCGTTTAGTCCTTTTCTCACACTGGACAGAGCAGCAGGGAAGTTTCAGTCTTTTTCTCCTAATTTTTGTGTCTGGTGTTTGTTTGTTTGTGATCTTACTCTTGAATAAGGCTAATTGGCCGAAAATTTGCGCCTGTCTTGTCTTGTTGTACTAAATACGCGTTCTTATTCTTTTGCGTGTGTTTTTTTGTTGGTTTTTTTTTTCTGGTTACTGTTTGCTTGAACGCGGGCAGTCACTCTTGTTTTGGATTGTGTGACCTTGATCTTGAAGCTCTACCTGCCAAACTTACGCTTTGCCATTTCTTAACGTTCGAGACACTTTTGATCCAAATTTGGTAAAGATCCATCCGTACAGAGTTGAGAAAATCATTTTCATGCATTTTTCTGACATAGAGACATGCACACCTCAGTCAGGTCAATATGTAACACAACTGTCGTGTAGCTAGCAACTGTTAGCCATAGGAAAATAAAGTATCATTGCCATGTTACTGTCAAATTACATCCTGTGACAACACTGAACAAACTAGCAGTAAGTTGGTATGTTTGGTGAGATGGTCCGTGTCGGCGTAGGCATGTAGTGTACGTGTGTGTGTGTGTGTGTGTGTGTGTGTGTGTGTGTGTGTGTGTGTGTGTGTGTGTGTGTGTGTGTGTTATGTTGTGTTGTGTTTGTGTGTTTTGTGTTGTGTTGTGGTGTGGTGTGGTGTGGTGTGGTGTGTGTGTGGTGTGTTTGTGTGGTGTGTTTTGTGTGTGTTGGTGCGTGTGTTGTTTGTGTTTGTGTGTGTGTATGTGTGTGCGTGTGTTGTTTGTGTTTGTGTGTGTGTGTGTGTGTGTGTGTGTGTGTGTGTGTGTGTGTGTGTGTGCGCGTGCGTGTGTGTATGTATGTGTGACCAGCGTGTATGCCTTTGTATTTGTGCATGTGCGTGTGTGTAAGACCAGTTTGTGTTTGTGTGTGTGTGTGTGTGTGTGTGTGTTCGTTCGTTCTTTAATTTAACGTCTTTTCACTATAAGTGATATTAGACGGGGGAGGGGGGGAGGGGAAATTATTTTAAAAAAAAAAAAAAAAAAAGTGAACAAAATAAAATGTAGAACGATAGTTGGACGGGTTGGATTTGGGCAGAGGGAAGACAGAGGAAAAAGACATTAGCAGGTGGGGGAACAGTAAAATGGAACGAGAACTTAACACTAACAATTAACTTCAATAACGTGAAGGGAAATTGTAACACTAAAATACAAACCGAATAAAGTTAAAGTAATGCATTAACAGGACTGTGAACTAATGATTCTGAAATTCTAACTAACAACGTTTGATCTGATGTAATTTTCGGGAAATGATTTTCAGAATACTTTTCTTGAGTAAACATTTTCGGTAAAAAAGAACGTAGCATTTTGCAGTAGAATAAACAGTGAAACAGTGTGAACTGTTCGCCGCAAATACACTTGACATTTTTACAATATTTTGTTCTCAATGCGTTTAGCTGAATACGAAAACAAACAGCAACAATCGATCTCAAATGATACATAGAAGAATACTGCAATTTTTTACATACATTTTGAACGGTAAGTTTTATCATTTGTTGTGACACAAACTGTTCATCTGAATGTTCAAGAAATCGAGTCCATGAGGCTGATTCGAGCAAGTTGCAAGCTTCTTTTACGGAGGTATGAACATGTAATTCTATAGCATTATCAGCATTCTGGGCGCCTTGCTTAGCTGCTCTGTCAACTACTTCGTTGCCGTGAAGACCAACATGAGAAGGCACCCAGCATAAACTGATATCTGTACCTTTGACCCTTAAACGATGTATAAGATGATTTGCCTCAGTAATTAAATCAGGTCTTGTGTCGGCATTAAAAGACCGTAAGGCATATAATACAGATTTTGAGTCAACAAAGAGAACTACTTTGAAAGACATGGGTTTAAGATTTACTAGATAAAGCAATGCTTGATTAATAGCGACTAATTCCGCTGTAAAGATCGATAAGTTTGCCCCAACGAAAAATGACTTTTTTATCTTAAATTTTGGAACATAAAATGCTGCTCCAGCACATTTATTTTCTAAGACTGATCCATCGGTAAAAATGTGAAGGTGGGTACGGTATTTTTCATCGATGTGTTCTCTTGCTGTGGATATCAAAATGTTGACGTTTTCAGATTTCTTAGCGTCTGTATAATCAATGTCAAAAGAGGCTTTTTGCATTTCACATGTAGGGATAGGCGTTGTTGATGGTGTCTCAGCTATTTCATCCATATTTATGTTAGACTGTTTGACCAAGTCAGATATGTAAGTTGAAACAGTCATTTGTGATGAAATGCTTTTTGCTCGCTTTGGAAAGTCAACATCAGACCTGATTTTAATTTCCTTACTCACAAAATTGTCCGTTTGTGAAGTAGTTCTAACTGCAAATTTTGCTGTCGCTAGCTCACGATATTTGTTCAGAGGCAGAATTCCAGCAACTTTGTACGTTTCCAGATTAGAGGCATGAGTAGGGACACCTAGAGCAATTTTAATACTTTTGCAGTCTAAGCTTTGTATCTTCTTTAATAAATATTTTGGTGCACTGAAAAACACTTCTTGCGCATAGGATAATTTAGATCGTACAAGTGCTGTTGACAGATGAATTAGTATGTTCGTATCCATTCCCCAAGGTAATCGGCTTATTATCTTTAGAAAATTTAGGGCTTTTCTTGCTTTTGTTGAAATATAATCAAAATGGACATTCCAGTTTAATTTCGATGTCATAAAGACTCCCAGAAATTTTACAACCTGTTTGTAATGTAACACTTCACCAAGCAATCTGAAAGTAGGCAAGTTACTTAAAGTACCACCAGAATTAAATAGCATCATGTTAGTTTTTTCCGCTGACAACGACAGACCATTTTCTAACATATAATTTCCAAGATTATCAAGATCAGATTGATACAATTTCCTAATGTAATTCTGTGCTCTCTGTGGAGTTGTCTTTTTTAAAGTAATATTCATCCAAATACATATATCATCAGCATACTGTGCCAAAACAACACGATTTGAGAGTGCTTTAGGAAGATTCTGTATAAGGATATTAAATAAAAGCGGTGCTATCACTGAACCTTGTGGAATTCCCATATCAAGATGTCGTGAAGTAGAATAACTAGTTCCCACTCTTGCCTGAATAGTTCTATTGGCTAAAAAAGACTTAATGTAATCATACATATTGCCAGATAAACCAATAGATTTCAGCTTGTACAATAAACGCGTATGCCAAACTTGATCGTAAGCTTTTTTCACATCAAAAAATGTAGCTAAAAGACTTTTTCTGCGGGCAAACTCTTTCTTGATGTGAGTGGTAAGTTTAACCAGGTGCTCAACTGTAGATCTCCCTTTTCTAAAACCAGCCTGATTTACTGGAATAACGTTATTTTTATCACAGTAATGTACAAGTCTGTTTAATACCAATTTTTCCAATAGTTTGCTCGTATGGGACGTTAAAGCAATAGGTCTGTAACTGTTTTTATTGTTTTTAGGCTTTCCTGCTTTTAATACTGGTATAATAACAGACGTTTGCCATAATTGTGGTATAGTTCCACCAGCCCAGCATTTCTGAAAAATTTTGTGTAAAAAAATAATATAGTTTTCTGGAAGATGTTTAATCATTTCAGTTGAAACTGCATCAACACCTACCGAACTCCTTTTGTTGCGCAGAGACAAGATAGTGTTTTTTAACTCTTCTAAGGTGATTGGAGAATTAAACCAGAGATCATTTTGAGGTATTGGATCAGTGTAGATAGGGTTGTTAGCTGCCATTTTCCCTGTAGTGTTTGCAGGTAGGAGTCAAACCATCTACTTTACTATTTTGGGCAAAAAGTTCCACAAAAGTTTCAGCTTTGTCCATGTCGGAAAGAAATTTGTGACTTGTATCAATCATTATTGGACACCTAGGTAAGTTGGCTCCATTTTTCATTTGATTCATTTTTGTCCATACTTTATGGAAATCCTTGAAATCTGAAATTTCTTTTGTGCAGTATGATGCCCAGTAATTTTTCTTTGCTTCAGCGATGATTTTATTACACTGGGTGTTAGCTTTTTTCATTTCCATATGATCTTCAGGTTTCCTGCTTTTGATGTAGATTTTGTATTTCTCTTTTTTATACTGAACTGCTTGCTCACATACCTCCGTCCACCAAACATTACCCAAACGGTTATTAGACTTAAAAGTTTTGAGTTTCGGGATGGAAAGGTCTGCAGCAGCTAGAACTGACTCCTGGAATTTAGAAAACATAACGTCTACATTTTCACTTTCATAATGTGTGAAATCTCGATTAGAAGAACAGTCTGAAACATGTGTGTGTGTGTGTGTGTATTTGGGTGTGTGTGTGGGGGTTGTTTGTTTGTTTGTGTGTGTGTCGGGGGGTGGTAGTTATGTGTTTGTTTGTGTGTGTGTGTATGTATGTGTATGTAATGTGTGTATGTATGTGTGTGTGTGTATGTACGTATAAGTATGTGTATGTGTGTGTACATATTTGTGCGCGCGCCCGTGTGCGAATAGGTTACGATCGTAACTGCATTAGGCAGTGACAACAAGGAAAAACAGCCGTCAGTTTAGGGTGTTTGGTGGAGATGGGCTGGTTCGGCGTGGGCGTGTTCGCAGTGTGTGTGTGTGTGTGTGTGTGCGTGTGGGTGGGTGTGTGTGTGTGTGTGTGTGTGTGTGTGTGTGTGTGCGTGTGGGTGTGTGTGTGTGTGTGTGTGTGTTACCAAGCTGGGAGGTCTATACAATATGTGTGCATCAGCTGACCCAGTAATCAGTGAATATTTCCCTTCCTGCCCGTCTTCCCCTTCCTCCCACTCAGCTCGTTGTAAGTTTAAGTAAGGGCTGAACGGGCTGAAAACATTGCCTGTGTTGTGCTGTTTTTAGGCTGGATGGTTCTTTCGATAGGGCCATGGACTCAAGAGCTAATGTCTCGAGTTCAGTCCCAACCCGCAACATTACATCTGCCCTGTTCACTGCTCCTGTTTCTGTCATTTGATGGCGTCAGCTTAGTGTGTCTCTGGTCCCTCTCCACCCTGCACCTTCCCCCTACACACACACACACACACACACACACACACACACACACACACACACACATACACACACACACACATACATACACACACACACACACACCACACACACACACCGCGCGCGCGCGCGCGCGCACGCACATTCTCCGTTTCAAGATCTTACCAGCGCATATATATAGGGTTTTGAGCAGGGAGTCTGCCAGATAAATGCTGGCAATTTTGGGTGGAGCGCATACGGAATTGTCCCGAGTGCGATGAATCCTACTTAAACAAACTCCCTAACAAACTTCAAAGCCCTGATCCAAGGATCGAGATCTGTACGTGTACATATTCATGACAAAAACTCTGATGATATGGACCTGTTTGCTAGAGTGTGGATGTGTGTGTGCTTGGCTCTTGATACTTTCCATATGTTCATTACAATTTTTGTATGCCTATAGCCACACAGTGACGCGCACGTGCACGGTACCAGCACGTGCACTCAATCACACATACACATACACATACACGCTCACGTGCACGCGCGCACCACTCGTGCACACCACTGACACTTTTATGAGTATCGGGGGAAGGAAGAGTTGACGGTCAGCAGTGAGCTGGAAGATCTGAAATGGAGAAATGCCATGGGGTCTTTCACGCCTTTGATCTGGGCAGGTCTTCGTTGGTTTGCCTTTCGCTTTAACCTTTTGACTCGCCCGCACCCTACCCACCAGCATCCTGCATTGTTAACCATTGCTAGCAAAAAGCAAACACTTAACTCTTTGATTCTCTCACCCTGTCCGCCAGCTTCTTACAGCAATCTGGTGGATAGGGTGAGGGAATCAAACGATCTAGTTTTTGCTTTTGGTGGATAGGGTGCGGGAGTCAAAGCGTTTTAAATTAAACCCAGATGACTTTGTGTGTGTATGTGTGTGTGTGTGTGTGTGTGTGTGTGTGTGTGGTGTGTGTGTGTGTGTGTGTGTGTGTGTGTGTGTGTGTGTGTGTTCTGAATGTATGCTAATATTTATGCTCGTTCGCTTATGTTAGAGAGCGGTCCTTTTGGTAAAGTAACCCACATGGCATATTTCCGTTTCCTAAGCCAAAGATTTGCTTAACCGTTTGTTGATACGTTTACAATGTTGCTATACCTTAAACATTCACACACTCGTTTCCTTATCCAAGTAATACGTGATTATACGTCAGGTAAATATTGTAAGCTTGTTCAGTAATGTATCTGTTTGCTGTTTGATTCCCTCATCCTATCCACCAGCTTCCTGAGGACGGTTAAGTTTTTGCAGTTGATGGATAGGGTGAGGAAATCAAAAAGTTAAGTTTTGCAGTTTGTGGATAGGGTGAGGAAATCAAAAAGTTAAGTTTTTGCAGTTTGTGGATAGGGTGAGGAAATCAGAAAGTTAAGTTTTTGCAGTTGATGGATAGGGTGAGGAAATCAAAAAGTTAAGTTTTTGCAGTTTGTGGATAGGGTGAGGAAATCAGAAAGTTAAGTTTTTGCAGTTGATGGATAGGGTGAGGAAATCAAAAAGTTAAGTTTTTGCAGTTTGTGGATAGGGCGCGCGAGTCAAACGGTTTTAAATTAAACCCAGATGACTCTTTGGGTCTGATTTTTTTTTTCTGAATTTATGCTAATATTATGCTCGTTCACTGATGTTAGAGAGCGGTGCTTTTCGTTAAGTACCCCAGATGGCCTATTTCCGTTTCCTGTGCCAAAGATTTACTTAGCCGTTTGTTGATATATTTTCGCAATTTTGTTTACCTTTAAACATTCTCACACTAGTTTCCTTACCCAAGTAATACGTGCTTACACATAAGGTAAACATTGTAAGCGTGTTCAGTAATGTATCTGATTGCTCAGTGTGTTTAAATGTGTACTGTCAGGCTTTCCAGTCATCAGTCTTAGCGCTCAGGCACTTACTTCGTTCACTTAATAGTCATGATCGTGTTTGTTAATCAATCGCTTTGAAGATCGAGGGGAACGTCGGTTTAACGAGTGTGTGTGTGCGTGCGTGCGTGTGTGTGTGTGTGTGTGTGTGTTATGTGTGTGTGTGTGTGAAAGAGAGAGTGAGTGAGTGTGTGTGTGTGGTGAGTGAGTGTGTGTGTGTGTGTGTGTGTGTGTGTGTGTGTGTGTGTGTGTGTGTGTGTGTGTGTGTGTTTTGTGTGTGTGTGTGTGTGTGTGAAAGAGAGAGACAGAATTATGTAGTGTGAGTTTTTGTTTGTGTGTGTGTGTGTGTGTGTGTGTGTGTGTGTGTGTGTGTGTGTGTGTGTGTTGTGTGTGTATGTATGGGTGTATGTATGATTGATTGATTGTATGTGTGTGTGTGTTTGTGTGTGTGTATGTATGATGGTGTGTGTGTGTGTATGTGTGTGTGTGTGTGTGGTGTGTGTGTGTGTGTGTGTGTGTATGTGTGTGTGTAGAAACACGTTTTCTTTTGTTTTGCTTTCTTGTTAGGAAACTACCCACTTTGTGTGGTTCAGTAACCTAAACGAAATCAATGGACTAGTTCAGTTAGTACCGTTTGCACTGAAAAGAACCTGTGAAGTCCTTGCACGGCTTGAACTGCATGGTTGAACAGTTTGTACACACAGCCATAGTGTTTCATTGACCTTGCCACCACCCCCTAACCCCAGCCCGGCAAATTGTTGATCATGGGCTGACCTATGTGGTGTGTAAGACTATCTATCTCAGTATCTGTCTACCATGTTTGACCTGGCAACGAGCCCAATCTCTCAAACATAGCCTCTCTTGTGTCTGTGGGCAGAAAAGTACGAAGAGGCATGCTATAGCGGAGTCAGAAAACAGCCTGCGTGGTTTCTGAAAGAATTTGTTCAGGGCGTCAAAATATTTGGGAAGAGACGAGTTTATACACCTGTACAGTACGTTTAGGAACTAAGAAAACAGCTTAGAAAATAGTTTGTATCATCATCGTCATCATGTGCCCTGCCGCATGGAGTTGGGATCATGGCCTCCATATGAATCTATCCCTCGTCGCTGCAAGTACATCTCTCCCACCCTCTCTGTCCCAGCCACCCTGCAAGTCCGTCCAACATTTTCTCCCTGGGTCTAGTTTGTATAGGACCGTGTGAAACTCATTTGACACCGGAGTAAAATAGTGCTGTAATAATGATATGCTATGAAGGAAGAGACAGACGACGTCGCTTCTCCAGTCTAATGTAAGTATTGCCCTCGGGTCGACCCTCGGGCACCGAGCCTCTCTCGACATCGAGTGGATTACATATGTGTGCCTCCGTGTGGGTGTTTGTGACACACGACAGTATATGACAGTAATAAAACGGAATGTGTGTGTGTGTGTCTGTGTGTCTGTGTCTGTGTGTGTGTGTAGTATAATTGTGTATGAATAGATAGTGCTGGCGTCGTCTTTTCCTCGTTGGGCTTTTTGTTTTCTTCACAGTTCGTAACGCGTGAACACGAGGAAAATGTGTGTGTGTGTGTGTGTGTGTGTGTGTGTGTGTGTGTGGTGTGTGTGTGTCTGTGTGTGTGTGTGTGTGTGGTGCGTGTGTGTCTGTGTGCGTGTGCTTGTGTGTGTGTGTGTGTGTGTATGTGTGTGTGTGTGTGTTGTGTGTGTGTGTGTGTGTGTCAAGCGGGGTGTAGTGAATGTTATAAACCTTTTGGTAGGGGCTGCTCGGGTCAGGCTAAGTAGAGGGGGGGGGGGGGGAGCCATTTCGTGAAGCTGTTCAGTGGGGTGGTGGTGGGCGAGGTAGGCGTGTCTCTCTATCCTAAAGACGGCTGGCTGCATAGTTGGAAGGGATTTACACAGAGTGTGGAGAACAAGTTCCTTACCTCTCAGTGTTTGACAAGTACAACGAACACAAGACAACAAGCGGGGAGACACAGACCAACAACAGTTGTTGGTTGACTACTGCTGCGTGGCTTTCGTCATTTCTTGCGTGTGTGTGGTAACGCTCGGGTTGGTTTATATTTGACTTGTGCGTTACGATCGTTACCGTGTACCACCTACCTTATCCTGAGTGAGACAGACAGTGTCACGGTTTATTTGCTGTCATTGCTGACAGAGAGAAAAGACGACAGTGAAGACACTGAGGAACGGGTCGTTGACTGCTGCGTCGAAAGTTGTGTTTTTGAGGGTGGGTTTTCTTCGACTTACTTGTAAGAAGGTCAGGCATTTTTGTGGGTGAGTTTGCTTAGCTCTACTTGCATGCCAAGTATTTGGCCAAAGTCATTTTTGTGGGTGAGTTTGCTTAGTTCTACTTGCGTGACAAGTATTTGGCCAAAGTCATTTTTGTGGGTGAGTTTGCTTAGCTCTACTTGCGTGACAAGTATTTAAGCCAAAGTCATTTTTGTGGGTGAGTTTGCTTAGCTCTGTTTGTAGGACAAGTATTTAAGCCAGTCATTTTTGTTGGTGAGTTTGCATAGCCCTACCTCTGAGACAAGTATTTGGCCAAAGTCATTTTTGTGGGTGAGTTTGCTTAGCTCTTCTTGTAGGACAAGTGTTTAACTTTAAAGCCAAAGTCATTTTTGTTGGTGAGTTTGCATAACCTTACTTGTAAGACAGTCAAGTATTTGGCCAAAGTCATTTTTGGAGGTGAGTTTGCATAACCCTACTTGTAAGACAGTCAAGTATTTGGCCAAAGTCATTCTTGTTGGTGAGTTTGCATAGTCCTACTTGTAAGACAGTCAAGTATTTGGCATAAGTCATTCTTGTAGGTGAGTTTGCATAGTCCTACTTGTTAAACAGACAAGCATTTGGTGAAAGTCATTTTTGTGGATGAGTTTGCTTTGTCGTAATTGTAAGACAGTGAAGCATTTTGCCAAAGTCATTGTTGTTGGTAAGTTTGCAGTAAGACAGACAAGCATTAGGCGAAAGTCATTTTTTGGGGGGTAAGTTTTCGCAGATGCACTTTAAGATAGTCAAGCATTTGACGAAAAGTGAGTTATCTGTCGATCTATGCTGTGAAAAAGCTGACTGTGTCTTATCGTCAGTGAGAAAGTTATTTAGTTTTTTATCATCCCTTGTTTATAGCACACACAAACGTTTGTGGGCTCCTGGGGCGAAAGTCAGCATTTTGCGTTTTGCTTAAGACCTTATCATATTCGACATCAGTACACTGCCTTACCCTATAGCGGGCTAACATTTGTTATAGAACCATAGACTGAAGATCTGATGCCTCGAGTTCAATCCCCGTCCGCATCATAAGCGCTGGCCTGGTTCGTGCCCATCGTGATGCTTGTCGTTCTGGTGATGTCAGCGTAGTGTTTCTTACGTTTTGTCCCCCCTCCCCTCCCCCCCCCCCCCCCCCCCCGCACCCCATTTAAAGAGCTTGCCAGCGTATCGGGTTTTATGCAGACTGCCAAGTATCTGTCTACATAATTACTGGCAGATTTGAGTGGAGCGCATATGGAATTGTCCGACTGCGATGAATCCGTCTTGAATAAACTCGAACATCATTCTCGAAAATGAGAAGGCTGCGTAGTTCTTTATCTTCACTCGTGACAGTGAAATGCTTGTCTGTGGATGAGCGGCGAGCGTATATGGCACCACGGCTGAGTGAAGAAGCTAGGTAAAACAGTAAATGCTTGTTGTAGGGAAAAGTCAGTTAGCGTATATGGCACCACGGCTGGGTAAGAAGCTAGGTGAAACAGTAAATGCTTGTTGTGGGGAAAGTCAGTTAGCGTATTATGGCACCTACGGCTGGGTAAGAAGCTAGGTGAAACAGTAAATGCTTGTTGTGGGAAAGTCAGTTAGGTATTATGGCACCACGGCCTGAGTAAAGAAGCTAGGTAAAACAGTAAGTGCTTGTTGTAGGGAAAGTCAGTTTCTGTCTTAGCTATGACAAAGACCTAGGCTAGTAAGAACAGTTCACGTTTATGGGTAGACCTACGACATTATGTGTTGTGCGTTGGAATCTTTCGTACGCCTTATCGTAGGAATCTTTACCAGACCTTACCTACCATAAGTGGAAAAGTTACGCATTTGGATTTTAAAGCAACGGTTCAGATTTTAACAGTCGGGTTGTGTTCTTGAAAGAGTTGGGCTTTATTTAACCCTTTGACTCCCGCACCCTGCCCACCAGTATCCTGCATTGTAAACCATGCTAGCAAAACAAAAACCTAAACCTTTTGACTCCCACACCCTATCCACCAGTTTCCTCAGGAACCTGGTGGATAGGGTGAGGGAGTCAATGGGTCAAGTTTTTCCTGTTGGTGGATAGCGTGCGGGGAGTCTAAAGGTTAGCAGTGGCGTTTTTATTCTTGGGGGTTAATGCCCCGTGTCCTTGTTTGAACAGCGGACAGGCTGGGAAAAATCAGTTTGTGTTCAGAGTTGTTCAGGCCGTGTCGGTCGGCCTCACTCTTGCGCTTGTCTTGCTTCTGTAGTCTCCACGAGGACCGTGTATGTGTTTCGAGTGTGGGTCTCAGACTAATATTGTTTTAAATAACCCTTTCAAGCCCTCACCTTGCCCATTAGCATCCACGAGCTTCTTGCAAGATGCTGGTGGATATGGTAGGGGTGTGAGAGAGTTAAGTGACTGGGCTACATTCACTAATATTACGGGTTTCGTTCAGTATTCTGTCTGTCTGTCCGTCCGTCTGTCTGTCTGTCTGTCTGTCTCTATCTCTATCTCTCTTTTCTATCTGTCTCTGTCTCTCTCTCTCCCGATCTATCTATCTACCTTTGTCTGTCTGTCTATCTGTCTGTCTGTCTGTCTCTCTCTCTCTCTCTCTGTGTTTGTGTGTGTATATATATATATATATATATGATTATATATATAATATATGTATATATACATATCTCTGTGTGTGTGTGTGTGTGTGTGTGTGTGTGTGTGTGTGTGTGTGTGTGTGTGTGTGTTGTGCACTTGTTCTTTGTTGTTTTTCTTGTACGCCTGACAAAGGCCAGGTGGCCGAGAATTTGCGCCTGTCTTGTTTAGTTATATTAGGTTCGCATTCCAACTTTGATTTTATGCGTTGTTCGTTGTTGTTGTTGTTGTTGTTGTTTTAATTAATGCAGCGTGTCACCTGATATCGTTTTACTCAAGCCAAACACTATAGCCTGCTATACTCTATTGCTCGATACTTAATTCAAGACCAACATCATCATTGCCTCTATGCTAAAGCTCGAGCACTGTTGTATTCAAGACGACAAACATTAATGCTTTTTTTTTTATACTGCACATAATGCTGTAGTGGCGCCAACGTTATGGCGACCAGAGTCTACCAGCATAAAAACACTTTCATTGGATTCAGAATTACAATCACTATCTGATGGCCACAATCTGCGTGGATGACTGTCCTCAGAAGCAACACTTTCTCCTTGGCTTATCCTTATAATGATCTAGTGTTTAATACGAATATTCGATGAGCGTATATCAGCCGTAACATGTGATTTCCATTTAGCTAGGACATGACAGAGAAATATCTTAAGAAATTGTTTGTGAAGGCAGAATGCAAAGACAGCTTGCGAAGAAAGTATTTTTGCTTGTTCATTGAAGTAAATTATCAGTGATTTAGGGGAGCGAGCGAGCGTGGGAGAGTATGTGTGTGTGTATGAGAGAGAGAGAAAATCAGAGTTAGAGAGAGAGAGAGAGAATTGGAGAGTGAAAGATAATGATAGAGAGAGAGAGAGCGAGGGGGAGAGTGAAAGAGAGAGGATGAGAGAGAGAGTGAGACAGACTGAGTGACAGAGAGAGAGAGAGAGTGAGAGAGAGAGAGAATGAGAGAGGGACAGAGAGACAGAGTGACAGAGAGAGAGAGAGAGAGAGTGAGAGAGAGAGAATGAGAGAGGGACAGAGAGACAGAGTGACAGAGAGAGAGAGAGAGTGAGAGAGAGAGAATGAGAGAGGGACAGAGAGACTGAGATGACAGAGAGAGAGAGAGAGTGAGAGAGAGAGAATGAGAGAGGGACAGAGAGACAGAGTGACAGAGAGAGAGAGAGAGTGAGAGGAGAGAGAATGAGAGAGGGACAGAGAGACTGAGTGACAGAGAGAGAGAGAGAGTGAGAGAGAGAGAATGAGAGAGGGACAGAGAGACAGAGTGACGAGAGAGAGGAGAGAGAGAGTGAGGAGGAGAGAGAATAGAGAGAGGGACAGAGAGACAGAGTGACAGAGAGAGAGAGAGAGTGAGAGAGAGAATGAGAGAGGGACAGAGAGACTGAGTGACAGAGAGAGAGGAGAGAGTGAGAGAGAGAGAATGAGAGAGGGACAGAGAGACAGAGTGACAAGAGAGAGAGAGTGAGAGAGAGAGAATGAGAGAGGGACAGAGAGACAGAGTGACAGAGAGAAGAGAGAGTGAGAGAGAGAGAATGAGAGAGGGACAGAGAGACAGAGTGACAGAGAGAGAGAGAGAGTGAGAGAGAGAGAATGAGAGAGGGACAGAGAGACAGGTGACAGAGAGAGACAGGTGAGGAGAGAGAATGAGAGAGGGACAGAGAGACTGAGTGACAGAGAGAGAGAGAGAGTGAGAGAGAGAGAGATGAGAGAGGGACAGAGAGACAGAGTGACAGAGAAGCGTGAGAGAGAGAGAATGAGAGAGGGACAGAGAGACAGAGTGACAGAGAGAGAGAGAGAGTGAGAGAGAGAGAATGAGAGAGGGACAGAGAGACAGAGTGACAGAGAGAGAGAGGTGAGAGAGAGAGTGAGTGACAGAGAGAGAGAATGAGAGGGGGGAAGGGGGAGAGAAAATGAGAGAAGTAGGTGGGAGTAGGAGACATACTATAAATATTCCATGCGGCTAGATCTATCTGTATCGCCAATTTTGGCTGAGAAAATCCGTGAAAATCCTTTTAATGTGGAACCAGTGGTGCCTGAAGCATAATTGACCAGTTTGACTGGAGAAACAGAAAGCCAAGCTGGCCGGTTTGATACGGAGGATCCTCGTATTAAATACATGATCAAACCACGCTCACGGTGCTCGTTTTTATACAAACATTTGTATAGAAAATCCAGATTTATGATTTCTTAATATCACTGTGACCTTGAAGAAGCTTTAGTTGAAATAAAACTTAACGCATCGAGGACATTAATGGACTGTCACAACAGTGAAAACTGGTTTTAGATATCGTCAGAAGTTCTGAGAAATGCTGATTGCACACCTTTTTGAGAAAGTGTTAGTTTGGGGCTTTTTTCCGTATGACCTTGACATTGATATTTTCCCTTCCAGACTTACGCTTCCGCGACGGACTCGTGAAATGTCCACATCTTTGAGCAAAATTTGATTTAGTTGCAGTCATAAAGAGCTGAGAACATATTTTAACGCATTTTTGTCAGGACAAAGACAGACAGACACTGAGAGAGAGAGAGAGAGAGAGAGAGAGAGAGAGAGAGAGAGAGAGAGAGAACACACACACACATATATACAAAGAGGGAGAAAGAGAGGGAGAGAGAGAGGTAATACGCACACACACACATGTAGAGAAAGAGACAGACAGACAGACAGACAGACAGGCAGGCAGGCAGGCAGGCAGGCAAACAGACAGACAGACAGATACACAGACACACACAGAGAGAAACAGAAACATAGTCACACACACACACACACACACACACACACACACACACACACACACACACACACACACACACACACTACAAGAGACTACTGGGTCTCGACCGTAATGCAGCGTGAAGATATCTTTAGTAACTCGATCAGTGCTCGTTCTGAAAGTGTACAATGAAAACCACGTAGATGAGAGACCTTAATTTAAGTACACAACTGAAACCAGTATAAAAGTCTTGTTAATGCGAAATCTGAAACAAACAAACAAACAAAAACCAACTAAACAACAACAACAACAACAAGGTTTCTATACAGTATTGAGTGAAAACCAACAGGTCAAAGATAAGCGAGGCGGTTGAAATGATTGATCAAAGCCTAACCGTGAGGTACACAGTGCCAAACCTCAGAGAGTGTAAGAGAGTTTAACCCTTTGACTCCCGTACCCTGTCCACCAGCATTCTGTATTGCCAACCATGCTAGCAAAGCAAAAACTTAACCCTTTGAAGCTGGTGGAAAGGGTGAGGGAATCAAAGGATTAAGTTTTTTGCATTTGGTGGATAGGGTGCGGGAGTCAAAGGGTTAATTGCACAGTTAGAAGTCACGAACTGGCAATTGTGTTTGGCACCCCCCAGAGCTCAAAACGTTTTCCTCATTGTGTGCATGGAAATTTCCTCTCCTTCGTTGTGTCGCGCACCCGTGTGTGCGTGTGTGTGTGCGTGTACGTGTGTGTGTGTGTGTGTGTGTGTGTGTGTGTGTGTGTGTGTGTGTGTGTGTGTGTGTGTGTGTGTGTGTGTGTGTGTGTGTGTGTGTGTGTGTGTGTGTGTGTGTGTGTGTGTGTGTGTGTTGTGTGTGTGTGTGTGTGTGTGTGTGTGTGTGTGTGTGTGTGTGTGTGTGTGTGTGTGTGTGTGTGTGTGTGTGTGTGTCGGTGTGTGTGTGTGTGTGTGTGTGTGTGTGTGAGTAATGACACCACGCGTGTGTATGTGTGTGTGTGTGTGTGTGTGTGTTTGCGTATGTGTGTGAGTGTGTGCGTGTACGTGTGTGTGTGTGTGTGTTTGTGTGTGTGTGTGTGTGTGTGTGTGTGTGTGTGTTCGCGTGAGAGAGAGAGATTTTCCTGGTAGTAGAGATCATTTTTCCCCCTGTTATTGTTAAGTGTTGTTTAGTGAAAGCCCAGCCGATTGCGCAAAGCCATATCACGACTACAACCACCTCAGAACGTACACAATACCTCACTACAGGAAAAAAGAGCACCTGGGAAAGAACATTAAGCACACATATCAGTGCATCCGCGCACATAATCTAAAGATAAGCCCTTTGGCTTTGACCACTGCGTGCAATTTGTTACCAGGAGTGTGTGGTGTGGGGTAAGAAAAAAACGCATCTGAATTTAAACATAACTTTCTTTCTTTTCTTTTATTGTTGTTTAAAGCCCAGCCGACTGCGCAGAGCCATATCAGGGCTATAACCGCTTCAAAACACACAAAACTTCAACAGGAAAAAAAAAAGAAAAAGAAAATTACACATATCAATGCACGCGCGCACATAATCTGAGGACATGCCCCCGGCGTAGGACCATTCCATCCGATTTTTCGCACAGGGGAGATTTAAAAAACACACCTGAATACAAATATAAGCATACATAAGGACACCAAAACATATATAAAAACAGGCATAAATTATCCAAAATTGCTTCGGCATATCTCACCTCCTTAGAGCCAAAAATGCACATAATACATGTACCCAATTATCAATCCGAAGAAAAAGCACGTAAGACTTTATCGAAAAAATACAGGTGAATGGACCATTAAGGTAAAAAAATAAGTAGAAATGACAGAAAGCAAGGCAACAAGGCAGAAACAAAGATAGTGACAGAAAAGAGGAAATTTCTAGCACAGAATTTCCAGAAGGTGGGGATACTATTTATACTGAAAGAGCCCCCCGGCAACCCTGCAGGAAGCTGGTGGATAGGGTGAGGGAGTCAAAGGGTTTTAAGTGTTTGCTCTGCTAACATGGTTGACAATGCAGGATGCTAGCGGACAAGTTGCGGAAGTCAAAGGATTAATGCTTGCCTCATTCTGATGGTGACAGCTCGGTGGTGTTTCCCTGTCCTCTCTTATGTCCTTACCCCCCCCCCCCCCCTATGTCATGGTCTTGTTAACAATGAAGGATGCTGGTGGACAGACTGCGGGAGTCAAAGGGTTTATGTTTCCATTGTTCTGGTGGAGTCAGCTTAGTGTTTCGTTAGCCTACAGGTCCTTCCTTCTCATCACATCACCGCCTCTCCATTTGATTTAAAGACTTCGCCGGCTCGTTAGTAGGGTTTTGCACAGCTCATGGCTTCTGCCAGATATGACCGGAGCGTATATGGATTTCTCCAAGTGCGACGAATCTCTCTTGACCAACAAACTCCCAAATCCAATGTCTGGCATATTCCCTTGAACTCATAGAGGATTTCATTGCGTTCGGAAAGTTCCGTAAGTGCTCCCATCCATATCTGCCAAACGTTTCTGGCGCATTGTTTGCACCTGAGCAAAATCCATACGCGCTGGCGAGGAAAGGACAGGGCCTGTAAAATTCAGAGCGTACACCACCAGACTTAATCGGTTACATTAACATGGGCAGCGGACAGATCAAAGCGTAGAGAGTGTGTGTGTGTGTGTGTGTGTGTGTGTGTGCAAGCCCTTGTGTGTGTGTGTGTGTGTGTCTGTGTGCAAGCCCTTGTGTGTGTGTGTATGGTGTGTGTGTGTGCAAGCGCTTGTGTGTGTGTGTGTGTGTGTGTGTGTGTGTGCAAGCGCGCCGTATGTATGCTCGTGTGTGAAAAAGAAACGGAGAGGAGTACGTGTAATTACCTGCCTCTGCAATGTATGTGGGAAAGACATTGACGGAGGAGGGGGCGCGGGAGTTATCTCCCCGTTCTTTGTGTGTGTGTGTGTGTGTGTGTGTACGTGTGTGTGTGTGTGTATGTGTGTGTATTTGTGTGTGTGTGTGTGTACTTTTAGTTTAAGTTAATCGTAAAATGTGCCCTAGGCAAAAGACAAACGTAAGACAAGCTAAGGGCGTACAACTATAAACGAACGAAAAGGCACAGTGCGCAAGCTGCAAAGTCCAAGCCATTTTTGGTGTCAGTCCTGGTTCTGTTTGGATATGAGATTTAGGCCATGTCCTCTATGAGGAAAGGAGCGCGTGCGCTTGTGCGGCGGTATGGTGATTGGGAGGGAGCATGGTTTCACGTAGAGGCGATGAATCTCTCTTTTAACCCTTTGGCTCCCGCATTAACCGCAAAAACATTAACCCTTTCGCTCCCTCATCCTAACCACTAGGAAGTTGGTAGAATAGGGGGAGGGAGTCAAAAGGGTTAGTTTTTTGC
>JAPXFY010000012.1:45328343-45345843 GCA_030674185.1 Monoplex corrugatus | reverse complement strand
CTCTTCAAAACAGTTGTTTTCTGGATCATCTTTTCTCAAATTCAAATTGACAATTTTCAAATATCTTCTTCACATCCTCCTCTATCACTCCCCCCCCCCCCCTTTTTTTGTTTTTTTGTTTTTGTTTTTTTGTTTTGGTCTAAAATCACTTTAGTGAATAGACATTAAATCAAAGACCACCACACGCACACACGTACACACACACACACACACACACACACACACACACACACACACACACACACACACACACACAGAGCCTTCGATTTTTGCATCGTTTTACAGCACCGACATCATCAGGCACGATTTTCAAGAGGGGTAGTGCGTGCATTGTTCGTACTTACCACAAGATAAGAGATTAGCTGCACAGTTATATAAGGTTTTGTGTGCACAGTAAAATGTGCCTCGCGATCGACCAAGCTGAACTCTTAAGCTGTAGCAGGATCGGTGACCTAGTTGGACTCATCGTCCCAAACCGCAAACTGACCTGTGTGTGTGGGGGTGGGGGCTGGCTCTGTGTGTGTGTGTGTGAGAGAGAGAGAGAAAAAGAGAGAGAGGAGAGAGAGAGAGAGACAGTCGGTTGCTCTCTCTCCCTCTCTGTCTCTCTCTATCTCTCTCTCTCTCACTCTCTCTCTCTCTCTGTGTGCGTGCGTGTTGCGAAAAAGCGTGTCCTTGGTGTCAGCTCCCCCCTTGTCGGTGTGATATCACTACCGCCTGAAAAGACAAACCGCTGAGCTCTTTTGTACCCGACATACAGTGTTCTTGGGTAGTGCCAAGAGAATGTCACTTCACAGGTAAAAAAAAAAAAAAATGTGGGACGACAGAAAGTGACTTGTGCTAAAGCTGAAATGGGGCGAAGTTCTACATGGAGGGTAAAAGAGAAGTATCCACAGTAGATACGACAAAAAGTGAATTGTAAGGACCGGGAAAATGTGTAGCTTTTTGCACACTGGAAATGTGTTGTAGATTTTGCAGAACAAAACGGTGTTACGTTTTGGTCGCCCAGACCAAGCAGGTAGTTTAACACTGCAGGACGAGAAATTCAAAAGGATCTGAATAGATATGCAGTTGAATGGTACAAGAAGAGAAGCATACACTGTGTAGGTTGTACAGAGAAAATGATTTTATATGTTTAAACTATACACAGCAGAAAAGTGCTTAAGATGTGTGCAGAATGATATTCGTTTTAAAGTTGTGCAGAGCAGAAAATAAGGTGTTCGCTTCCTACAGAATATATTTTTAGATTTGAGTTTTTTTGTTTTTTTTGTTTGGTTTTTGGTTTTTGTTTGTTTGTTTGTTTTTTTGGGGGGAGGGGTTGTTGATTTGTGTACTGCAGAAAGATGTTTAAATTATGTACAGTGTAAATGTGTTTTAAGTTCTACAAAGCAGAAACGTATGTAGACTGACAGAAAAGTGTTTTGATAATAGGAAACGGAACAGTTTTTTTTTTACAGGGTAGAAAAATTTATGCATTAGAAGAGAAGGGTGCTAGATATCTCCGGCATTTTCGCGCACTAGAAGTTTTTGTTTGTTTGTTTGTTTTGTTTTTTCTTCGATGTCCCAATAATAAATTTAAAAACAAAGAAACAAGAAGACGTCTCAAGGTTTTGTGGGATCGAGTTCCAGTATCATATAACGAGACAGGCCGTTAAATTAATCTTCATGAATTGGTATAGCAGACAACAGTTCAGACCACAATCACATAGTGGGATAGGTAGACTGGTGTGATTTTCGTGTTGTGTAGATGGCACTTGTCTGCTGTACAGTTTAGCCCGTCTTGCCTGTAGCCCAGCCGACCTCTAAAGCCATAGATCTATCAGGGCCAGCACCACGTTAAAAACAACTCCCAAGTGAAAGAAAAGCCGACAGTTGTCTTTACGCAGTGTGCTGTGACGATGTTAGACAGCTGTGGTGTAGACTTCCAGCTTTTACGATGTGTTGCTTGAAAGACAGAACACCTGCTTTAGAAAATTAGTAAACTTGGAGGTGTGTGTGTGTGTGTGTGTGTGTTTTCTTTTTTTTCTTTTTCTTTTTCTTCCTTTTTTTGGGGAGGGGGGGGGGGGGGGTCAGTGTTTCAACTGTCTCGGATGCGTGCATGCATACTGTTTTGCCAACACTATGCAAGTGATATGGTGTTGCCGCGCGGCCTGTATGCTCTGTCTTCGGTATGCATACATGCATGTCGGGTGGTTTCACGTTTCCATGTACAATAAGCCACTGAATACTTTACATGACTTGCAGGATCATTGAGGAACACATTTGATATTATGTATGTGTATGTATACACAGATGAAGGGGGTTTGGTCCCTTGCGGGTCTGCACACATGTTGACCCGGAGGACGGGAAAAGTGCCCACCCTGGACGCACCAGGCAGAGGCGTCAAGGAGGATCGAACCCAGGACCTTCCGAAGTCCGATGTTTATCCATTTGACTACTTTCGTGCCCGTGATGTCATTTACATATAACCAAGATTATTCCAATGATAGGCTGATACAATACCAGTATAAAATATAGACTAGGTGGAACTTAGGCTAGGTAGGGCCTCAGGACCTGGCAATTCATAGGGTTTATGTGCAGGCTTGAGGCTTGTGCCATGATCACCATACAAGTAGCACTTGTGATGTAAGTGCATATAGAATTCGTTCTGAACGCCGAGACGTCGTCTTGAGAAATTAAAACTGAAATACATGTGGTCTTCGTCAAAGTCGGCATGTACGAGCGTAGCAGAACTGGTCGGTTGGTTTGGTTGCTAAATTAAATTTGTAAACTGTACAAATGTGTTTAACCCGTTGACTCCCGCACCCTATCCACCAACTACAAAGACATAACCCTTTGACTTCCTCACCCTATCCCACAGCTTCCTGCAGGAAGCTGGGAGATAGGGTGAGGAGTCAAAAGGTTAAGTTTTTGCTTTGCGAGCATGGTCGACAATGCAGGATGCTGGTGGGCAGGGTGCGGGAGCCAAACGGTTAATATTCTGTCTTGGTATGTTCTTGGAAGTCTTTCGAATGTTATTGTTACTAGCTCATATAGGAACGAAAGCTTTTCAGATATTTTCAAAAACTAAAGTTGATATTTGCCGATGGTGTGTCTTGTTTAAATCGGAATTGAGACGAACTGTTTGCTTATTGTTATAGCTGTCGTTGTTTTTGAAAGACTTTAATAAACTGTTAATTCTATTTCTTATTCGTTCTCGGCTTTTCCCCGGAAAGTATATTATTGAATGCTGGTGTTGCTAATCAGCATAACCAACAAAACCTGTTGTGGTACTTTCGACCTTTTTTTTTTTTTTTTTTTTTTTTTTTTTAAACCAATGCTATGTTTACCACATACACAACGAGACACGTTGAAATCTTATCCTGCGTCTGAACGTTTATACCGTGTGCGTGCTGTCTGAACACTTACATTACGCGCGGTCCGCGGCCTTTGGCTTTGCTTGTGTTATGCTTTAAATTTTTAACCCTTTGACTCCCACACACTATCTACCAATTGCAAAACCTTAACTCTTCGACTCCCTCACCCTATCCACCAGCTTCCTGCAGGAAGCTGGTGGATAGGGTGAGGGAGTCGAAGAGTTAAGGTTTTGCTTTGCTAGCATGGTCAACAATGCAAGATGCTGGTGGACAGGGTGCGGGAGTCCAAGGGTTAAGTCGAGTGAAGAAAGTGCGAAAGAGACACGCAAGGCACTGACTATTCAAGCCTTTAACGTAGGCCTGCGAATAATGGGGGCAGGGGGAGAGAGGGGGGGGGGAGGGAGAGAGAGAGACAGAAAGAGAACACTTTATTACTCAATGATAATAGCATGAGAGAGAGAGAACACTTTATTACTCACTGATAATAGCATTAGAGAGAGAGAGAACACTTTATTATTCAATTATTCAATAATAGCATTAGAGAGAGAGCGAGAGAGAGAGAGAGAGAGAGCACTTTATTACTCAATGATAATAGCACAGAGAGCACTTTATTATTCAATGATAATAGCACAGAGACAGAACACTTTATTACTCAATGATAATAGCATTAGAGAGAGAGAGAGAGAGAACACTTTATTACTCACTGATAATAGCATTAGAGAGAGAGAGAACACTTTATTATTCAATTATTCAATAATAGCATTAGAGAGAGAGAGAACACTTTATTATTCAGTTATTCAATAATAGCATTAGAGAGAGAGAGAGAGCACTTTATTACTCAATGATAATAGCACAGAGAGCACTTTATTATTCAGTGATAATAGCACAGAGACAGAACACTTTATTACTCAATGATAATAGCATTAGAGAGAGAGAGAGTGAGAGAGAGAGAGAGAACACTTTATTACTCAATGATAATAGCACAGAGAGCACTTTATTATTCAATGATAATAGCACAGAGACAGAACACTTTATTACTCAATGATAATAGCATTAGAGAGAGAGAGTGAGAGAGAGAGAGAACACTATATTACTCACTGATAATAGCATTAGAGAGAGAGAGAGAACACTTTATTATTCAATTATTCAATAATAGCATTAGAGAGAGAGAGAGAGAGAGCACTTTATTACTCAATGATAATAGCACAGAGAGCACTTTATTATTCAATGATAATAGCACAGAGACAGAACACTTTATTACTCAATGATAATAGCATTAGAGAGAGAGAGAGTGAGAGAGAGAGAGAACACTATATTACTCACTGATAATAGCATTAGAGAGAGAGAGAGAACACTTTATTATTCAATTATTCAATAATAGCATTAGAGAGAGAGAGAGAGAGAGAGCACTTTATTACTCAGTGATAATAGCACAGAGAGCACTTTATTATTCAGTGATAATAGCACAGAGACAGAACACTTTATTACTCAATGATAATAGCATTAGAGAGAGAGAGTGAGAGAGAGAGAGAACACTATATTACTCACTGATATAGCATTAGAGAGAGAGAGAGAACACTTTATTATTCAATTATTCAATAATAGCATTAGAGAGAGAGAGAGAGCACTTTATTACTCAATGATAATAGCACAGAGAGCACTTTATTATTCAATGATAATAGCACAGAGACAGAACACTTTATTACTCAATGATAATAGCATTAGAGAGAGATAGAGTGAGAGAGAGAGAGAACACTATATTACTCACTGATAATAGCATTAGAGAGAGAGAGAGAACACTTTATTATTCAATTATTCAAATAGCATTAGAGAGAGAGAGAGAGAGAGCACTTTATTACTCAATGATAATAGCACAGAGAGCACTTTATTATTCAATGATAATAGCACAGAGACAGAACACTTTATTACTCAATAATAGCATTAGAGAGAGAGAGAAAGATGAGAAGAGAAGAGAGAGAGAGAGTGAGGAGAGAGAGAGGAGAGAGAGAGAGAGAGAGAGAGAGAGAGAGAGAGAGACTGTTCAGACTTTGAGAGGACTGCCATGGACTGCAATGCCAAGTACGAGTGTGTTGTTGTCGCAGCCCCTTAGAGAGGGAACACAGGGTTGTTTCCCTTGCAATGGTATGACCAGACAGACAAAAAACAGCAATCAGTTAGAGCCCTGGTATGGCTCTGCACAGTCAGTTGGGCTTTAAACAAAAATAACAATAACAGTAAAATTATTTATTTATTTGTTTGTTTGTTTGTTTTTGTATATGTGTGTGTATGCGTGTGTGTATGTGTGTGTGTGATCATGCGTGCATACGTGTATGTGTGTTGTCATATATATTTCTAATTACATATATGCATACGTGTGTGTGAGTGTGTGTGTGCGCGTGTGTGTGTTGTGTGTGTGTGTGTGTGTGTTGTTTTTGTCTTCCTCAAAGATTTGTATTTTTAGACCAGACAATTAATTCTGTCAGGTAAAAAACGTCTGCGCGTACCATTACAAGGGGTGGGGTGTGTGGGGGGGGGGGGGACAGTCATGCTTTCCCCTCTCTTGGGGCTGCAACAATATACTTCACATGTACTGAACGCATAATGAGTCATAGGAATTTTTTATGAGAAATGAATCGACGTACAAAGGTCGGCTGTTTCGCACGAGTGAATCAGAATGGTCTCACAGAGCTGTCAGAGCTGTTGGGAAAATGTTCACGAGTACCTGACATGTAAGTTCTTGTGTAGAAGGTTATTGGAATTATTTCAAGAGGCATTCGCCGCACTCGGACAGCTCCATATGCGCTCCATTCAAAATCCCGCCAGCAATTATCTGACAGATTTCCTGAGCCTGCACAAAACCCTGTGTGCCGGCAAGGGTCTTCAAACGGGGGAAAGGGAAGAAGGGACCTATCCAAACACTTATGCTGACACCATCAGAATGATGGAAACATTAAGATGGGCAGCGAACAGGCCAGTTTTCAATGTTGCGAGCTGGATCTGAACTCAAGGTATCAGAGATCTTGCGTCCATAGTTCTACCAACTAGCCTGCTAATGTGTAGAAGGAATTAGTCTTTTGTGTGAAACGGAGGTCTTTGATAGTGTTCGCTTAAGTGAGAAATAAAGTCTGCTAGACTCTATAATTTTCCACAGAAAAGGAGACAAACAGGACGATTATAAAATGAATGGCATATATTCAGATTGGCATGTTTGTTGATTTAATACGGAGTTTGGCGAGCCACGTTTCAATGTTCGTTCAATACTTTTTTTTAATTGTTTGTTTAGGAGGAATCGACATTTTGTGTGAGATGAAAAGGGGCTTTGATCGTATCCTGTCAAGTGAAGAAAAAAGTCTTTCATGATTTTCCACTTTTTTGTGTGTTAAAGTTAGACAAAGAATATTTATGAGGCATTTCAAGGCGTATATTAAAATTCTTTTGCTTGTAATCTAAAGGTCAGGGCTCCCAGCACGTTGGGGGGGGGGGGGGATGTGTGTGTGTGTCTGTGTGTGTGTATGTGTGTGTGTGTGTGTGTGTGTGTGTGTGTGTGTGTGTGTATTTTCGGAGGTGGGGTGTGTGGATACGTGTGTACATGCTGTTTTGCCCACACTGTGCAAACAGTATGTTGCTGCACAGTCTGCATTCTGTATTTTAGGTGGGCGTGCGAGCTGGGTGTTTTCATGTTTCCATAAGCCATCAAAGTCAGACATGACTTACAGGATCTTTAACGTTCATATTTGATGTTCTGCGTGGTTACAAACACGAAAGGGGGTTTAAGCGCTGACAGGTTTGCTGCACACACGTTGATCGGTTAAAAAAAAAAAATCTTCCCCGCGCCCTTTACCCACCAGGCGGTACATCCCCAAGGCAAGGATCGAACCCCAACCTTCTCATTGGAAATCCGACGCCTGACCTACTTAATTGTCACGTCCGTCACCTTTCAGTGTTTAATTTTTACATTATTTTGCTTGCCCTTTGCGTCTGGTGTCCCTCTCCTCTGTTTTATGATGACATACACATATATACATAATTTATACACGGCTTTCTGAAGAACTCCTGCCGATGGCCTTGGCATATTACAGTGATACACGTCGGTATTGCATCGTGATCTCTCTGCTTAAATATAGATCGTATTTTTTACAGTCGTCTCTTTCATGCTCTTCTTTGGCAGTAAATGTACAGTCGTGATCCGCGGGCAAAACTGTATGATAAGAGATATCATCTTCGTTTCTCCAACTTCGTGAAGACAGGATCTTGGTCTCATGCTAAAAGTAGATGTAGTATAATCATTTCTTACTTCTACTTCTGTTAAGACAGTATTATTATTTGATTGTCTTTTTTTTTTCTTTCTTTCTTCTTTTAAGTTCATTCGGTCGAAATCTCAGTCCACCATACTTAAAGTTCGTTCAGTCGAAATCCCAGTCCACTATACTTAAGTTCGTTCAGTCGAAATCCCAGTCCACCATACTTAAGTTCATTCAGTCGAAATCCCAGTCCACTATACTTAAGTTCGTTCAGTCGAAATCCCAGTCCACCATACTTAAGTTCGTTCAGTCGAAATCCCAGTCCACCATACTTAAGTTCATTCCGTCTAAATCCCAATCCACCATACTTAAGTTCATTCAGTTGAAATCCCAGTCCACCATCCTTAAGTTCATTCAGTCGAAATTCCAGTCCACCAACCTTAATTAAGTTCATTCAGTCGAAATCCCAGTCCACCATACTTAAGTTTGTTCAGTCGAAATCCCAGTCCACCAACCTTAATTAAGTTCATTCAGTCGAAATCCCAGTCCACCATACTTAAGTTTGTTCAGTCGAAATCCCAGTCCACCAACCTTGATTAAGTTCATTCAGTCGAAATCCCACTCCACCATACTTAAAGTTCATTCAGTCGAAATCCCACTCCACCATACTTAAGTTCATTCGGTCGAAATCCCAGTCCACCATACTTAAATTCGTTCAGTCGAAATCCAGAATGAGCGTTGCGGGATCAACAATACTGAGGAGCCAAAGATGTCTGTCTCGTTATCCGCCATGGGAGCCACCCACTCACCAGAGGAGACTCTGCACTGTTGCTGGGTCAGTATGGTGTAGTTGAACAGTGCCTGTACTGATCCAGCTAAGAACACTGTCCACTAAACCCCCTTACTGACATTCGTGATTGCCAATTTCTTCCGGTCTCTCTCTCTCTCTTTTTTTTTTTTTTTTTTTTTTTTTTTTTTTTTTTTTTTTTTTTTTTGCTTTCAACCTCATCTCTTCATTCCCGTTATTTCTATGTTTACTCTTTATCTATAAATGTGAAACGACTGTGATACGCAAATGATCGATCTGTTGTCTCATACTAGCGAAAAGTTTGTGGGCTCCTCCTTGCCACGTTCCACTTTGACACACCATATATAATATTAACCCTTTCATTCCTTCACCTTATCCACCAGCTTCTAGTAGCTTTCTGCAAAAAGACTGTCGGATGACGAAGTGAAAGGGTTTATAGGACGACATGTGGCAGGCTGAGTGTGATATTTTCAAAAGTTTTGAAGTGGAACATTTCGACATTCAGGAACGAAGCTACTCCAGTTTCCTCGTGTTGAACCGCGACATTTCACGTTTTCCGTGTTCGTGTGCACACGCGACTGCTCAGCGAAATGGAGGTTCGTCTGCCAGAATTGTGCATCACTACAGGAATAAAGAAGACAGATGCACCGTTTTGGTAGGTAACCTTTGGAGATGTATAATGGGCAGGTCTTGAGATTGTCGATACATGATACGGCTGCCTGGCAAATTCTAAATTTCAAATTGTTATTGATTATTTCGATGCTGCTTGGAAAGCTGGATTTTTCCCTCCATGCAGTGTTTGTATTTGTGGGTGTTGATTGTTTTCTAAGCTTTGTTAGTTTAGTGGGCGAGAATGGAAAACATCCGAACTAGTTATAGCAAATTTGTAGCATGTTCGATAACGATACTGCAGCCAGTGCCATTTTCTATTTTACATAATTTATTTTTGTGGAATTTCAAGGCTCTCTCTCTCTCTCTCTCTCTCTCTCTCTCTCTCTCTCTCTCTCTCTCTCTCTCTCTCACACACACACACACACACACACTCTGTCTCTGTATATCTATATCTTTATCTCTCTCTCTTTTTTCTCTCTCTTTTCTCTCTCTCTCTCTTTCTCTCTCTCTCTCTCTCTCTCTCTCTTTTATTTTATCATTGCTTGTAATAATGATGAAGAAAGAAAAATTTATAAGACAACAAATAAACAAACGTCAGTCATTCGGTCAGTTTTGTCAGTTTCAGTTTCGTTTCTCAGGATGACGTCTCCGACCTCGGAATGAATTCCATTTGCACTAACGTCACAGATGCCATGTGATAGTGATCATGACACAGGCCTTTAGCCTGTGCATAAATCTATGTGTTGGCCAGGTCCTCAGGTCCTACCTAGCCTGTGTTTTACCTAGTCTATATCATACTGGCATTGTACCAGTCTATCATTGGACCAGTGTTCGTTACATGTAATGCCATGTGTATCTGTGTATTTTATCTTCAAAGAAAAGAATAGATAAATAGAATAAGTAATTAAAGATATGAATCACAACACAACTAGCCAATCAGTGTAAACTTGTGTCACATCACGGAAAGCCCCTCCAGTCAATGCACAAAGCCTCCGCTGCCTATCAACAAGATGAAAAGAATATGTACTTAATCATAGTTCCGGCATCTGTCGTTCACTCCTGAGGAAAGAAAGGAGGAAATAGATTGAATGAATGAATGAATGAATGAATAATATCTAAAATAATAAATAAATAAATGAAATAAAATAAATAAATAAATAGATAAATAAAGGAGTACGTAGATAAATAAGTTAAGGAATGAGAAATAACAAATAACAGTAAATGCACACATTTGCACACATGTCCGCACACAGACACACACACACATATACATTCATACATACACGCTCATATCCACACAGCATGATGACCGACAACAACAGAAGCAGCAACAACAACAACAAGAGTAACAAAAAGGAAACGCACACATATTCAAGTGCTCACGTATACACCAACCAACATCGATGCAGCAGAGGATTTCTCAAGACAGCATAATACATTCCATGCACCAACGCCGCAGATGCTGTATGATGGAAACAGGTCCAAAATGGCCATGGCAGAAGCCGTAAGCCTGCCCATACATAACCCAAACATGTCATAAGATTTTGAGACTTTACAGACTGACGCGTCATGGTTCTGTGTGTCCTCGCCTCTGGTGATTTTGTTGCTAGTAAGGTCTCGAAGTCAGTAGTCAAGGAATGAATAGGTTAACTAAATATGTACAAAACTGGCACCAAGAAATGGACATGAATTTGAGTGTTGTTGTTGTTGATGATGATGATGTTGATGTTGTTAATGATGATGATGATGACGTTCTGGTTGTTGTCTTGTTACAGATGTGTCCTCGTATTTAAGTTTGTTTCATTCTGCATGTTTTAATCAGAAGATGGTTTGTATGATACCTCACAGACTGGCACGATAGTCATGAAGGTTCCCCCATGGAGATGTCGGGGTCTGTTTCAGTATAAATATGGTACCCCCACCTTCTGGAAATTTTGTGCTGGAAATTTCCTCTTTTCTGCCACTCTCTTTGTTTCTGCCTTGTTCCTTTGCTTTCTGTCGTTTCTTCCTATCATTTTCTGCCTTACTGGTCCATTCGTCTGTATGTGTTCGATAAAGTCTTAAGTACTTTTCTCATAGGATTGATAAACTGGGTACATGTATTAAGTGCATTTTTGGCTCTAGGGAAATGGGACATGCGGAAACAATATAAGGTAATTTAGGCCTGTTTTTTTATATATGTTTTAGTGTCCTTAGTTACGTTTAAATGTGTATTCAAGTGTGTGGGTTCTTTTTAGATCCCCTGTGCGATAAATCGGACAGAGTGGTCAACGCCAGGGGCATGTCTTTAGATTATGTACGCGAATGCATTTATATGTGTACTTTAATTTTCTTTTCCAGTTCTTTTACTGTTGAAGTTTTGTGTGTGTTTTGAAACGGTTATAGCCCTGATGTGGCTCTTCGCAGTCGGCTGGGATTTAAACAAAAATAACAATAAGAATAAGTCCAGAGCGCAAGACGTCAGACTTCCAATCGGAAGGTCTGGAGTTCAATCCTGGCTGGTAGGTAAAGGGTGGAGATTTTTCCGATCTCCTAGGTCAGCATTGTGTACAGACCTGCTAGTTCCTTAATCCCCTGTCGTGTGTATACGCACGCAGAAGATCATATATGCACGTTAAAGATCCTGTAGGTCGTGTCAGTGCCATATGGCGTATGGAAACGCGAAAACGCCCAAGATGCACGCCCGCTAAAGTCGGAGCATGCAGATTGTGCAGTAATATACTTTCTGCTTAGTATGGGGCAGAAACAACGTGCATACACGCGTCTTGAAAATTCGGACCGCAATAAATAAATAAACAAGTAAATAAATGCTTACATACATGCATACATACATACATACATACATACATACATACATACATACATACATACATCATGCATGCATACATACATACATACATACATACATACATACATACATACATACATACATACATACATACATACATACATACACGAATAAATAAATAAGTAAATGAATAAATAATATATAAATAGATAAATAAGTAAATAGATAGATAAATAAATAAATAGATAGATAAATAAACGAATAAAAGTAGGAAAGAAGAACAATCCAGAGTCCCGGAGTTATCATGTCATCACATCGATACGTCGTCTTTCGTCTGCAGGTCTTTCCTTGTTTATCTTGGGGGTCTTGGGCTTCTTCTGTCTTTCGTTACGACTGTTAGTGCTTGGCATGATTATGACATACACATGTAACAGATATTGCCTTTGACATTATTAGCTGTTTTGTTGTTTTCTAAGCTCGCATCGTGCCTGGTCACGATTTTGCAGTAAATATCATTACGCTCGAATCGTGGTGACATTTTCAGTTTTGTATAATTCGGTGTATCTGTACTCAAGTATGACACTGTATACGTCGCTCGTGCGGACGGAGAGAGAGTCTGTTTGCCCTGAATCGTTAATCTGTGACATACATAGTTTTATGTGTGGTTATTGGGTCATATGTTTTGTTTATTTCGTTACATACTTTTATGTGGGTCATTATTTTGTTTGTTTCGTTTCGTAGCTTTTTGTGTTTTTACTTTTGTATTGTTTCGTTTTGGTTTGTTGGTTTTGTAAGCTATTTTGTTGTGTTTAGTGCCTGCGACGTTTCATTGGTCAAGTCTGGGACATTTTCATAATGCTATGATGATGCATGACGATAGAGATGATAATCGTGATGGTCTGTAATTCCATTGAGACTGCGTGACAGGGCTGTACTTCACGCTTCCTTTCATAAGGTATCCTGGCATCAACCAGACCCGAGAAATACAGACACCTGCCTTGTTGATCAGGAAATTTGAGCAACACTCTCACTGACGCATCCGTGAAATGGATGAAGCTTGACTGCGTGGTCCTAGTCTTCTCAGTGAACCCCAAACACGCTCACTTCTGGGTGGGAGCCGGTTGGGTCCGAAAAATCCCACAGTAATATTGGTAGAACTGATGGGATTCGACCCCTCAATCTTCCAGTCGTTAATCCATTGCGTTTACCATTGCACCATGCCGTCTGGTGATAGATTGGTTATGTGTGATGCCTCAATGTTTGTTTGTTTATTTATTTGTTTGTTTGTTTTTTATATGTTTTCGGATAATTTTCTAACGTTAGGTTGTTTTGATTTTTTTTCATTTTCTGTTCTTTCCTGTCATGATTTATGGTTCAGGTTTGTCTGTACACGACTTTGCCACCCAGTATATGATGACCTTGAGGAACACAAGACTGCATAAAAACTGCATGAAGTAATGTGCCTTATGTAGTTTGAGAATAATACTCGAAAACAAGATTTCTCTCTTTTTACTATAACATTTATAATGTGCTTAATGTAGTTTGAGAATAGTACCTGAAAATAATAGATGTTCGCTCCTTGTAGGCCCACTAAAACATTTCTGCCATAACCTAAAAGTATATCTAGAACATCTGCAATTCAAGGAAATGATATCCTGTCGTTTTGCTCGAGAGGTCAGTCAAAGACTAAGCAGAAGATATAATTCGCTCCTCCTCTCCCCCCCCCCCCCCCCCCCCCCCCCTGTACCTTACTTGCGAAAATCGTTTATCTTCTCTAACCCTTTCACTCCCTCATCCTATCCCCCCGTTGCAAAAACTTAGAAACGTTTTCGTTCCCTCACTCTATTCACAAGATTCCTGTGGGTTGACGGTGAGGGAATGAAATAGGATAGGGTAAGGGAGTGAAAGGGTGTAATGTTTGCTTTGCTGTCATGGCTGATAAAGGAGCGAGCTGGTGGACAGGGTGAGAGAATCAAAGGATTGAATATGTGCAGTGTGTCGGGACTTCCGTCTGGATTTTGATTTTTTTTCTGACCAGATTCAGCTAAAGCTTCCCTTTCCTTCATACATACATAGATACATACATACATACATACATATATATATATATATATATATATATATATATATATATATATATATATATATGTATATATATATATATATATACACAGATGTAAATATATATGTAAGATTATAGGATATGCTCTTGTCAAGCTTGGTCTCTTCTGTTCGTGACTCAAATGGTCAGTGTATCCATCTCAGGCATGTTTACTTGAGTTTTGATTAGTTACTCTTGCCCACTCTATGCAGGCAGAATAACTTGCTCCACAGTCTGCATACTTTAACAGAGGTGGGGAAGAAATAAAGGGGGAAAAAAGGTGCAAGGATTTTTTGAAAGTGTACAGATGAAAAGACCAGTGAGACAGACAGTTTGAAAGGAAGAGGCGACAGAAAGAAATGAAAAAGGCAGAAACAAAGAGAGTAATATCGGAAAAAAAGGGAAAATCTTTAGCTCATAATTTTCTGAACGAAACCATTCCTCAGGATGCTAATTTTTAGTGAAAGAGCCCAATGTATCCCCTTTTGGGGCAAGTGTGTAGTCTGCCGTTGTTTTTGAAATGGATAGCTAGTTTTTTTTAAGCGTTTCCTTGAGATCGCCGTAAGCATAATTAACTTCTTGTTGTTTATATCTTCTACTGTTGTATAACGATATCATGATTGTGTAATCATATAATATTATATAAAACAAATGCCTTTAGCTAGCGTTTCGACAATCTTCACGCCACGAGATAATTATCCAGTCAGAATTAAGGGAATTGAAAAGTTATTAGTACTGTAGTGTACTCCAACTCTACATGATATGGAATACTTCTCGTTTCCATGCGAAACTCAATTCAAGGGTGATATTTTGAGATGGAAAGGAGAACGGAAAGGCAGCTAGGTTCTCATCATCATCATGTGCCCTGCCGCATGGCGTTGGCGATCATAGCCCTCCATACGAATCTATCACTTGTCGCTGCAAGTACATCACCCACCCTCTCTGTCCTCAGCCACCCTGCAAGTCCGTCCAGTATTTTCTCCCTGGGTCTACCTGGTGTTCAGCTAGGTTGTATATCAAGCTAAAAAGTGATACCATCAGAATTGATGATCCATTCAGAGAACCAGCGATTGATGGAGATGGGTGGTCAGATTTCGGTCGGAAACACGTGTTTCAGTTCGATGGCTCAGTCAGTCGAGCTAGGCCAGTCTCAAAGCTAGCAGAGATTTTTCCACAAGGGAAAAAGAAGTTGTGTATGAGAAGTGAAGCAGTGCTGTTGCTGGTGTAAGGCAATGCTGAATGAGTTATTAACCATTTCATACCCTCAACCTTTCCACTAGCTTCTTTAGAGAATTATCATCGCAGGAACCTGGTAGATATAGGATGAGGAAGTGAACGAGTTAATAACAAAGCTGGTAGATAGGGCGAGAGTAGCGAAACGTTTAAGCATAGGAATCTAATAGATAGGGTGAGGGAGTAAAAGAGTTAACAGCAAAGCTGGTAGATAGGGCGAGGGAGCGAAACGTTTAAGCATATGAAGCTAATAGATAGGGTGAGGGAGTAAAAGGGTTAATGGCAAAGCTGGTAGACAGGGCGAGGGAACGAAATGTTTAAGCACGGGAAGCTGATAAATAAGATGAGGGAATGAAAATGTTAATGGCGAATCTGATAGATAAGGAGAAGGAATGAAAGTGTTAATGGCCAATCTGATAGATAAGGAGAGGGAGTGAAAGTGTTAATGGCCAATCTGATAGATAAGGAGAGGGAGTGAAAGTGTTAATGGCCAATCTGATAGATAAGGAGAGGGAGTGAAAGTGTTAATAGCCAATATGATAGATAAGGAGAGGGAGTGAAAGTGTTAATGGCCAATATGATAGATAAGGAGAGGGAGTGAAAGTGTTAATGGCGAATCCGATAGATAAGGAGAGGGAGTGAAAGTGTTAATGGCCAATATGATAGATAAGGAGAGGGAGTGAAAGTGTTAATGGCGAATCCGAAAGATAAGGAGAGGGAGTGAAAGGGTTAATGGTGAATCTAATAAATAGGGTGAGGGAGAGAAATGTTGAAATGCAGGAAGCTGGTAAATAGGGTGAGGGAACGAACGGGTTTAGACTGATGGGGAAACTGATGGAAAGCTTGGCGGAGTGAAAAGGTTCACTTGATTTATAGAGTCAAGGAATGAAGCGGCTCGTGAGTAAACTGACACTTCTTTTTGCCATGCCTCATTCTGGCAACCAGGAAGTTGCTATGCACGTGCCAGCACGAGCCCAGATTCTGTATATAAACTAATGGGCTTGCCACAATGGATGATTTATCATGTATAAATGTCTTCTACACGTGCACGATCATACGCGCTTGTTAGTACATAATGCCTCCACAACCACCAGGAATAGAAAAAAAAACCCCCCACATTTATCATCATCATCCTCCTCTTCTTCCACCTCCTCCTCATCATCATCATCATTCCATAGTAATAACACAATACTGTCAATTTCACTTAGCATCGAGCTGATCTTCAGGCTTCTTTGCTTTTATGTATTTACTTATGTGTTTATTTATCTGTTTATTGATATATTCATTTGTATTCATATTTATGTGAAATTCGTAAATCTCAACGACGAGGACGCACTAGCCTGTGAAGGGTTGCGTCATTCTACAAGTATACATGTATTAAACCCGAGCATACTGGCAATCTAATGCTTTGATATCGTTATCATCATCATCAACGTCGTCATCATCATCATCATCAACGTCGTTGTCGTCGTCATCAGCAGCAGCAGCAGTTGCAGCAGCATCCACATCAGCATCATCCACATCAATATCATCATCGTCGTCATCATTATCATCATCATCATTGTCGTCGTCATCATCATCATCGTCGTCGTTATCGTGATCGTCGTCGTTGTCGTCGTCTTCATCATCATCGTCGTTGTCGTCGTCATCGTCATTGTCGTCGCAGCCGTCATCATCATCATTTATAGATTTTGAAGCCAGTAATGATTGTGCTGTGGACGAATATTGACCACAGTGAAACGTTCCTCATGACTATGAAGTAATTGGAGTGTCGCCTGTAACCTGGACAACGGCTAGTTCTTCCTTAATTTTCACATGCTGATTGGTTATAGCTACTGCCGCGTACACTGACCATGGCCTTTGCAAAGGCGGTTTTTGTATTTGTAGTGAAGTGGGTAAGAACCTAGAGGGAAAGACTAGAAAGTTCGTGTTCAAATTCCCCCTGTTTGATATTCTTAGTAGTGTAGTTGGCTAGTTCAGTTCACAGTCTAGGATGCCCCTCTGCTGTTGCCATTAATACGCAACATTTAATGAGCATGTTCCCCGTGGGGATGCCGGGGGCTCTTTCAGTATAAATAGTATCATCACCTTCTGGAAATTGTGTGCAAGAAACTTCTCTTTTCTGTCACTCTCTTTGTTTCTGCTTTGTTCCTTTGCTTTCTGTCATTTCTTTCTAGCATTTTCTCCCTTAATGGTCCATTCACCTGTATTTGTTCGATAAAGTCTTAGGTAGTTTTTCTTAGGATTGATAATTGGGTACATGTATTAAGTGCATTTTTGGCTCTAGGGAGGTGAGATATGTAGAAGCAATATTAGGTAATTTATGCCTGTTTTTATATATGTTTTGGTGTCCTTAGGTATGAT
>JAPXFY010000012.1:45308343-45323343 GCA_030674185.1 Monoplex corrugatus | reverse complement strand
CTTGTCAGCGCATTAGTTTGGGTTAGGTTTGTAGTACTAGCCATGACCGTTATGTGCAGCCATAGAGTGGTACATGTGGTGTAGCTGGTATGGAATGGTCTGTACGCTGGACATCTTGAACGATTCAGCTGAAACAGCTGACACGGTAGGCCTATATGAGAAAACAGATGCAGAAGACAAATCAGAAAGGTCGATGAATCAACCAACCAACCAACCAACTGTCGTTACATGGAAACCGATATCCATTGGCAACCTGTGGTTATCGATGATTGAATAAATTATTGAAAACAGATACCAGCTTGCTCTCCATATACAGACAGACACCGACTTCATCTCCGGGATGTTCAGAACACGAAGCGCTGTTGTGTGGAAGGCAGGCAGTGAGTGAGGTTGAAAGTCGACGCGTACGTAGGTGTACATAGCAAACAGGCAGGCAATACAAAGCCTGATTCAATTTCTTGGACCGGAACGCGTACGGATGGCAAGACGAGATAAGAGATCTGTCTATCTCGCACATCATCACGCGCGTTTCATCTTCACCACGTGTTGCTTGCTCTCTCTCTCTCTCTCTCTCTCTCTCTCTCTCTCGCTCTCTCTGCTTCGTCGTCGTCATCTGCATTCTGGCTTCTTCAACCCCCCCGTGCCATGTTTGTGATGAAAAGACTTTCATGTCTGTCTTGTGTCTGTCTACGTGAGTTTGGCACGGTGACAGCAGCGTTAGTTCGTTCGTTAACTGCCGGCTCAGGCTGTTAATTGGCCAGCTTTCTGCAGACTTGCTCAGTTTGATATTCCTTCTTATGGCGAGCGCACTGACTGAGCGTTAAGAGTCGGTGTCGAGTCTTTGATGAATGAGTGACTTTGGTCTGTTAGAAATAGTCCAGCTTTTGCCCTGTATTTAGTGGAGAAGAGACTAAACCAGTGCTTTGAAAATGCCAGGTGTGTGTAAGTTAAGTCTGCGTGTACACCAGGTGCTGCAGTGTATGTGTCAGAGATTTGTTCATTGGGATGCCCATCTTGGACGAGTCGCAGTGCTTATATGTGGTGAAGCCACTGTTCTGTGTTAGAGCTGTGGCGTTGTGCTTGTATGTATGCCAGATACGTAGTGTATGTGTGTGTATTTATCTATATAGATCTATGCTGGATATGTGTGTGTAGGGATGCATGTCTTGCATCAGTTACTGACATGGTGTGTTAGTGCTACATAGACGGTAGGTTTTTGTGGTTGTATGTATGCCAAGTACTTAGATGTATATGCCAGGTACTTAGGTAGGCCTGTATGCTTCTCTGCCAATGCCATGTATCTGTCTGTTAGGTTCATTCTCTCTTCGTCGTTTAGTCATTTGTAATTTCCGATGCGACTCAAACGTTATAATAGGTGGGAGCACCAGTCAGTCAGTACCTTTGGAGACAAAAGATGTTTGCGCAGAGCCTTAGCCAACGTGGCCATTTTAACCCTTTGACTCCTGCAGCATGTCTAGTGGAATCCTCCATTGTCAACCATGCTGGTAAAGCAAAAACTTGACCGTTTGACTCCCTCACCCTATCCGCTAGCTTCCCAAGCTTCCCAGGAAGGAAGTTGGTGGATAGGGTGAGGGAGTCAAACAGTTAAGTTTTTGCAGCTGGTGGATAGCGTGCGGAAGTAAAAGGGTTAAAGTCAGTTATCATACAGGTTGCCGTTGAGGCCGCTACGTATAGCTGCTCCCTGCCTGAAGACTCCAGCACGGGCCTTCAGAGCTGATCAGAGAACAGTTCAGTTTCTCAGAGCTCATGCAGATTTACTTGATCGGTGACCGCCAGTAAAAGCCGGTCCTGAGCTATCTGTTCCACCTGGCTAGGGCTGATATCCGTCCGCTATACGTTTTTCTTGGTTATCATTTTGTACTGTTAACATGGTCGGTCAGTCCCACTTGCTCCAATCTTCCGTTTGGCATAGAGTACCTGCTTTGTGATGGGTGGTCCTCCATTTGGATGGCGTAATCAGCTTCCGCGAGCTGATTCCTTAACCCTTTGACGCCTTCATCCTATCCACCAACCGCAGAAACTTAAACCCTTTGACTCCCTACTTTATCCTTCAGCTTCTTGCAGGAAGCTGGTAGATAGGGTGAGGGAATCAGAGGGTTACGTTTTTGCTTTGCTATCATGGTTGACAATGCGGGATGCTAGTGGACAGGGTGCGGGAGTCAAAGGTTTAATCGAGAGCGTGTATGTTAGACGTAGTTTTGTCCTTGCCTGTGGTGTTGGTCAGTTGGTCATGCCAGAGGACATTCATGATGGCCCTTGTTAGGGTAGGTGGAATTGATTGAGCTATTGATTTTGTTTTGATGACACCAAAGGGCTGTGTTGTGTATTGGATGCGACGACTGTGCCGTAACTTGGCTGTGTGGTGACCGTTTGTGTGTGTTTTCTTCGTCATCTCTCGTTCACCGTCTACATGGTCAGACCACATCCTGGCGATGTATATATACGGCCGTTTTCTTCAGTTCCTGCCGGTCTGCCGTGGTGCTTGGTGATCAGCGGAGTTGTAGTCATCCATGCCTCTTGTCACTCCACTTGGTAGAGGTGACATCGCTGCAGTGTGTTTAGCTGTCTGGTTGTCTTGACGGGAGGGGCAGGATGGTAAAGGCGTCAGTTTGAACTCATAGTTCATGTGCATGTCGAACCGGTTGTGACCAAGTAGGAGCCTCATAAGGATTTCTTCGCTGCTCTTGTGTATGAAATGTAGGAACTTAACGCCTATCCATCTGCCGTGTGCATTCGTGTTTACTCCAGATACTGGCTTACATGCGTTTCTTATTTACCATATGCACAGTTCTCAGGATCCTTTACTGACGGAAACATCCACTTGCACTGTCTTGAAGTGAAACTGAGGGAGGATCGGATTGTTTCTGAGCTGTTTTGAACATTTTTGATCGTGACAGTGACTTGGAGTTTAGGCATCGTTCTCTCTGTCTGTCTGTCTGTCTATCTGTCTGTCTCTCTCTCTCTCTCTCTGTCTCTGGCTCTCTCTCTCTGTCTCTCTCTCTCTGTCTCTGGCTCTCTCTCTCTCTGTCTCTCTGTCTCTGGCTCTCTCTCTCTCCCTCTCCTTCCCCCTCTCTCCCCCTTTTTCCCACTCTTTCTCTGTCTCCCCTCATTCTCTCCCTCTCTCCGCCCTCTCTCTCTCTGTGTTTGTGAGTTTCTAGGGAAAGAAATGATAACGAAAACCAGACATACCGACTGATGTGAAATATATCAATGACGAGTAGCAGTCAGACACGGAACTTGTATAAAACACCATCATAGTGCAAAGACCGTGGGAGAGTTAACACTAGATTGCTTGCTTTTTTAAGTGTTTAGAAACCGACCTAAAAAATAAAGAAACGCGCAAGATTTAATAAGAAAGACATATTTTTCTGGATGATTCCAAGCACAGCTCATTCTGTGGGAAGCGCTAATTCAGGTCTTTGTCGCTGAGCCATCTAGTTGTCGGTGTCGTCGCCACTGCCGTCTTCTGTGTCGTCGTTGTCGTTGTCGTCGTTGTAGTAGTAGCAGTAGTAGTAGTAGTAATAGTAGAAGTAGAGTAGTAGCAATAGGTATAGTAGTGGTTGTATTAGTAATTGCTGTAGTAGAAGTAGAGACAGTAGTACAGCAGCATGAGCGTGATCGTGACAGTGACTTTGGGTTTAGGCATCTCTCTCTCTCTCTCTCTGTCTCTCTGTCTCTCTCTCTCTCTCTCTGTCTCTCTCTCTCTCTCTCTCTCTCTCTCTCTCTCTCTCTCTCTCTCTCTCTGTCCCCTCGCAATACTAGCAGCTACAGGATCAGCAGCAGCAGCATTAGTGTAGCAGTAGCAATACTTACATGTATAGTAACAGCAGCATTAGTGTAGCAGTAGCAATACTTATAGTAACAGCAGCATTAGTGTAGCAGTAGCAATACTTATAGTAACAGCAGCAAAAGAAGCAGCAGCCCAAGTGATTGTGGCGTAGCGTATGGTTCTTACTGTTTCTCCTCTTCTCCAGGTGTAGCCTACACCCGTTTTTCGTTAATTAACCGTATGAATGAAGCAGAAGGTTCAGAATTTGTGATGATCGACAGGTAAGTGAAAGCATTGTCACAGGCACTGGCCTTTCCTCAATGAAGGTAATTTTTCCCATAACTTTCGGGAGGCCGTGTGAGAGTGAGGTGGTAGACATCCCAGATTTTCTTGGGGCTAGCGTCACGAGGACGGTGTCCATCTCATCTTCCTCCTCAGACCTCAACAGGGTCAGGTCCCCATTCGTAGCTGGTTGGGTGGCGGCCGCTTGCACAATGTTTTTGTTCGTTTGCTCGTTTTAATATCAGACTCCAACTCACTCTACCTAATTACTGATAGGGGAAAAAAAAGAAAAAGAAAGAAAGACATGAAAAAAAGCAGGAAAAAAGACAGAGAAATGGCAAAGAAAGAACAACACACGCACGCACGTACACACACACACACACACACACACACACACACACACACACACACGCACGCACACACACACACACGCACGCACGCACCACACACACACACACACACACACGCACGCACGCACGCACGCACGCACGCACGCACGCACCACACACACACACACACACACACACACACACACACACATAAAAGAACAAAGAGAGAAGATAACAGGATCGAACAAAAATTTGTTACCCGACACGGACCATTAATCATCTTCTCTAATTGTTATGCGTGTTCAAAGGGCTCTGACGTCAATAGGTGTTGGGAGAGAGAGAGAGAGGGGGGGGGGGGAACAAAGAGTTTGAGAGGTCCATTGAGTGTAAAATTCTTCACAGAGAGAGAGTGAGAAAGGGTCCGAGCTCTGGACAGAATTTGTCTATAACATAACAAGATTATTGAGAGAGACAGGAGGGAAGAAAAGATGGAAGAGAAAGAGGAGGGGGAAGGGGGAAGGCGTCTGCCAGACTCAGTGAAATTTATGACAGTTGTGTTATCGATAAAGAAGAAACACGTGTGAAGTTTTTTGTTTAGTAAGCCACAACGTCAAGGAGTACACATTTCCGGCGTTATGTTTTCGAAGGGAAAAAGCAAAATGGTTTCCGGTGTGTGTGTGTGTGTGTGTGTGTGTGTGTGTGTGTGTGTGTGAGAGAGAGAGAGAGAGAGAGAGAGACAGACAGACAGACAGACAGACAGAGAGAGATGCAACAATTTTTAAAGACAGAAATTTGCTACTCTCAGCAAATCGGGAGAAGAAAACTGAATTTGCTTCCATCAGCATACCATAGTCTTACTCAGATGTGATATCTAACCAACCCTAACCTTTAGTGCCGTTGTGTCGATTACTATGATAAAAATGCCATCTGACTAGTCCACTAGCTGGGTTTTTTTTTAAGAGCATAGTTTTTATCGATTTGTTTTTTGTTTTGTTTTGTTTTGTTTTTTGGATAGTTTTTTTTTTGTTTTGTTTTTTGGGGGGGTGTGTGTGTGTGTGTATGATGTTTTTATTCCCAAACCGTGACGGACATTTAGGAGTCTTAAGTTGTCATTGGAAGCCGTTTCAGAAGCCGCAAACACAACTACTTTTCTGTCGTAAACCAGGGTTTTGTGTGCTGCTTAAAGAGAACAAACAAAACAAAACAAAAAAATCGCAAGGACATTTTCTATCATCATTTTCGGTCTTTATGTACAAACACATGATCTCTGTTGTTGCATACATTATCATGAAAACAGTCGTTCCATTTCAAGTAATTTCTCTTTAATTGTTAGAAAATAAATACTTGATAACAATAATTGTAGTGTTTGATAACAATAATTGTAGTGTTTGATAATGATCTTGATTTCTTTCTGATAGTATTTCCTTGTGTAGAAAAGTTTTCCTTTGTGCGTTGTATTTGGCGTGTAGCATTACAGCCACATATCTTGAGATTCCTTGCAGCAGTTTAGAGATTTTTTTGATTTTGTTTTTCAAAGATGCTTTTAAAACAGCGTTCCTCATAAATGTGTAGCAGATTAACAAACACTCTTGTTGTCATCTTAGCAGTTTGTTTTATTATAGAACTGTTTCGGGGAGAAAGTTGCCACAAAATCTGCATTTATGTTCAGTAGTCAGTGCATGTTTCGTGTTTTATTTGCACCAAACAGAGTTTGTTTTGTTGGCCAATTTTTGTTGCTCTCTCTCTCTCTCTCTCTTCTCTCTCTCTCTCTCTCTCTCTCTCTCTCTCTCTCTCTCTCTCTCTCTCTCTCTCTCTCTCTATATTCTGTTTCTCCCTCTGTCTCATTCTCTCTTTCTCACTCTCTTTCTCATTCACCCACTCTCTCTCTCTCTCTCTCTCTCTCTCTCTCTCTATATATATATATATATATATATATATATATCGCTCTCTCTCTCACACACACACATATTCTGTTTCTCCTTCAGTCTTACTTTCTATTTCTGTCTTTCTCATTCACCCTCTCTCTCTCTCTCTGTGTCTCTGTCTGTCTCTCTCTCTCTCTCTCTCTCTCTCTCTCTCTCTCTCTCTCTGCCTTTCACCCACTCTCTCTCTCTCTCTCTGCCACTCACTGTCTATTTTTGAACTGAAAGTAGTGGAGCTTATAAACAAAATTCTCAGTATGCGTTACACGTTATTGGAACTGTCGATGCGTATAAACATCACATGTGTCAGTTTCAATTTCCTCAGGCCAGCGTTTCCGCGCTCAGAATAAATTCCATATGCCTCAACTCTGCAAATACCATGTGATGGAAGAGTGTTCAAAACAATCAAGACGTGAACTATATAAACATGTGTATGACTTCTATGCAACGCTGTCGAGTAGTACTTGAGGTTTCTATCTATCTATTGTTTGTCTGTGCTTGTATCAGTCTGTTATTGGAACAAAACTTCGGCTATTAGTAATATCGTATGAAGCTCTTATAAACTTTAGATAGATAGAGAGAGAGAGAGAGAGGGGGGGGGGGCTATCTGTAATATCGTATGAAGCTCTTACAAACTTGAGAAATGGAGAGAGAGAGAAAGGGCTGTATGTAATATCGTATGAAACTCATATAAACTTGAGAAATGGAGAGAGAGAGAAGGGGGGGGGGGGGCTATCTGTAATATCGTATGATTCTCTTATAATCTTGAGAAATGGAGAGAGAGGCACAGAGAGAGAGGGAGGGAGGGAGAGAGAGGGTGGGAGGGAGAGAAAGAGAGAGAATCAGAATCGGAAATTTATTCAGTAAGGCCACAGCCCCATTTGAGGAGGTATGAACAAAATCTAAACATTATATATAAAATATAATACATAGCCTTCTTGAATAATGCATACTTCAGATATTGGGGGGGGGGGGGGGGGGGGGGAGTGAAGAAAAGAAGAAAAGGATATTTATATGTAGTACAGCGAAATTGTACCTGATGATATATACTGTGCTGCATGACAAACGTGTATCACTGTGAATGGTATGAGTGAATCGGATGTCTGGGAGCCGATTTCAGCGGCGACACTGTCACCGACAAAACCGTCAAGGCAAGCCCTAGGGCCACTGATGCACACCTTGTGTGTGTGTGTGTGTGTGTGTGTGTGTGCGTGCTGTGTGTGTGTGTGTGTGTGTGTGTGTGCGTGCGTGTGTGTGTGTCTGTGTGTCTGTGTCTGCGTGTGTGTGTGTGCCTGAAGCCACAGCACGTACGGTTGGCATGAGGTATTTCATCATCATCAGCCAGCGTTGGGTGTCTTGATGGCAACTGCCAAAATATGGTCAGAGTTCAGCTTGCAAAAGTGAAAATCAATTTCATTTACTGAAACCCGACTGTTCAGTCGAAGACTGAATCGTCTGATTGTGCATCCCAGGGATTAGTTCTGTCTCGTTCGGAATTATTTGGAATTTTGTTGTTGTTTTGTCTTGTTTAGGGAGGATGATTTGGTCATCGTAGAAAAATGTCGCATAAGCACTAGATATATTCCAAGACAACAATTAAAATAGATCAAATCAGAATAAACATCTGTTGTACCCCAGGACCTTCCTTTAAATGTTCAGCCATAAATTATGACTCATCTTGACATCAGAGGCAAGGTCAAGGTCGATTCACGTGAATGTGAGAGGCATAGGCTACCATTTGATAGTTGAGCAGTCTTCCGCGTACACACCATATGATCATGGACCCACACCCAACTTTAATGCCATGCTGTCTGTCTTCCCTTGTACGCTAAGTGCTTATTTTCTTTTCATACCAGAATGACAAAATTTATTATCGTTTTCTTTTAGTGCCTGTCAGCTTTGTCAGGCTTATGATCAACGATGCGTGTGGGAGTGGATGGGTATTTGATCTCACAATCGGAAAAAAGTATGAACTTTTGGCTAATACAGTGATTAAAATCGTCTGTAGATCCCAAGCCTGAAAAGAGTAATAGTAGGTAGGTGGATAGCATTTAGTCAGTTGGGTAGATATAAATAAGTGGACAGCTAGGTATGTAGGAAGGGAGGTTACAATTTAATTCGTTTATTGGGTAATTAAGAAGTCCAGCATAAACATTTACTAGTTATGTTGGTAGATATGCAGGTATGCAGTTCATTGATTGGCTGGAGAATTAGTGCTGAACATCACGATGTCGCTTTTGCAATGCAAATTATCTGCTAGCTACATTTTTTTTACCCCCTACTAATTAGCTGGAGCTTTTGACAGGAGCTGTATGCACAAGTTGCCCGAGGGGAACTCGCTCAGACGTGACCGAAATAACGTTTCAATATTGAACAATGTCAAAGGCAACCTGACTAGCATCACAAGGCAAAGGGATCAGCAGTTATCCTGTGATTTCCCCATCTCACTCCCACTCATCCAGTCTGCTGACTTCGGCAATTGTCGTTACTTAGATGACTGATGTGTACTGTGGTACGAGTAGGAACGAATCGGGTGGAATCATGACGACTTAACGAATGTCTTGCTGAGACTTGCTGTGAATATATTTTCTTCTGAAACCGTGATATGGTTAACAATAATAATAATAATACAGACGTCGTGAAGACTAAACTTCGGTTGCGAGAAACGACTGGATGATTTTTGAGAGTCAAAATGTGACCGTTGTCTTCTTGACCTTCAAACTCTACCACTCCATCACTCCGGACTGAAAGACCAAACCGCTTTCCATGCAGAGAAACTAAGCTGTCTGTGTGTAATAAAAGCTTGATTGCATCGTATCAAAATGCACATAGGTAGTAAAGACATGCTTGTGAACGTGTGGAGAATGCCTTTGAAAGTGTCAGGCGATTACTAGCAACCACGCAAGAGGAATAAGCAGTCATCAGTATGCAAGCCATCTTTGGGGTAAAAGTCTGGGACTGACATTCGTGTTGTCTGATTATTTTGTGGAGAACGAAGATATAGAAAAAAATTTTTGTCGAAAGGCTTCGCAAAGGAAAAGTAATTCTGTGGAACTTCGATATTCTGTGGACGAAAGTAAAAGAACTGTTTTGTGGAGAACTAGAACCAGGAAACGTTTTGAAGAAAATTAAGAAAGGAAGTGTGTGTTTTGTGGACAGACCAGAGATCTTTTAGAGAGAAACAAGAATGTGCTGGTTAGCCGATGCATAGAAGAACGGTTGTGAGTATTTCATGAAGAAACCTAAAGAAGAAAGTGAGGCTTTATCTCTGGAATTCAACCAACCAAGCAATCAATCAAATTGTGTGCCAGGTGGGTTGATACCGTTCCGTCCAACAAACATTGGCATCATCAGGAACTATTACGTTGGCACTTGCAGAATTATCGCAGAGGCTATAAAGAGCTTCGCACGCTCTCAGTTCGCTCGTGCAGACTTATCCGAGGAGCCGGTTGGGAGATAGGTTTGCGCGCCGCAGAACGGAAGTTCGCACGTGGAGGACAGGAAGTGTAGTTAGGTGTGCTCGTGCACAATGTCGTCAGTGATGGCGACCAGTCTGCCCGCCGCCCGTTCCCCGGGCCCCATGCAGTACCTGGTGGTGGAGAAAGCCATGGACACAGACGATGACATGAGTGACTGGGAATCTCCTATCGACATCGACCTCCTCGACCCACCAGTGCACAAGAACAGAGTACGTTCTTTATTGTACTGTTTCTTCTTTGTCCTTCTGCTGTTTAACCTTTGTTTAACCTTTTCAATCACCCACTCTGTCCGCCAGCTTTTCTGCAAGAAGCTAGCGTATAGAGTGAGGGAGCAAAATGTTTAACTCAGAATTTTGTCGTTTGTCTTTTGTGTTTAACCCTTTGAATCCGAACCCTGTCCTCCAGCGTCCTGCATTGTCAACCATGCTAACAAAGCAAAAACTTAAATCTTTGACGTCGTCACCCTATCCACCAGCTTCCTGCAGGAAGCTGATGGACTGGATGACGGAGTCAGAACATTAAGTTCTTGCATTTGGTGATCAGGGTGAGGGAATCAAAGGGTTAAATCTATGTTGGCATGTGTTTCGTCTCTTTCATTTCCTTAATCGTTGAAGGGACGTTTTCTGCTTTTGCTTTTGATATTGCTGCTTAAACTCATGTTGATGGTCTGTCTTTCTTCTCTTTCATTTCTTCAATTGTTCTCTTTCATTTCTTCAGTCCTGCTTTTTGGTTTTCTACTATTTTGCCATTTTGAGGACGATTCCTCTTTCTTTGAACTAGTTTAAACTCGTGAAGGGACTGAATCGCCCTCTTGGATTTCTTCCCTTAAATGTGAAATTTTACGTCTCTTTGTGTTTTCTTTTTGTTCGTCTGGGTTTTTTTTTTTCTGTTTCTGAGACAGCGAGAACACGTCTTGTTCTGCTTTTAATTCTCTTTTCTTTCTTATCTCTTCACTGACTTTTCTTCTTCTGTATGTTTCTTCTTTTCTGCACTTAAATGAGACATTTCTTTTTCTTACTTTTAAATCCGTGAAGGCGGGGTCTCCATATTTTTTTATTTTTCAAACGTGTTAGTATTCTTTACGTTGTTATCTTAATTGTTGGGTACATGACATAAACGTAGATATATGACATAGACGTGTGTTCATGTATTGAGTGGAGTGTATGCCCTGATGGTTAAGGCATCTGCCTGATGGAACATCAGAAACCTGGGTTCAAATGACGGATTGGATAAGGATTTTTTTCTCCCCCCTCTCCTCCTTCTACCAGATGTCAAGTGGCGGTCTGGGTGCTAGTCTTTTGGATGAGACAATAAACTCTGGTCCCATGTGTTCCACGCACCCAGCGCTTCTTGAAAATCCCGTGATTACAATGTAACCAAGATTGGTTCCAGGGATAAGACAATACTAGTATAAGATACAAAACGCCATAGACTAGGTAGCACCTCAGGACCTGGCCAGCTCATAGGTTTATGTGTAGGCTTAAGACTTGTGCCATGGTCATTCTGGATCATCTCCATCACATGCACCCGTGACATTAGTGCATATATGGGAATTCGTTCTGAGCGCGGAGACGTCATCTCGAGAAACTGAAACTGAAACTTCCGTAGGAACAAAGGAGCTGCCCTTTGCAAAATTTTGTAGCAAAATTCACTTTCATAGGTAAACAGAGATACACGCTTACAGAACAAGAAATGGGTGGCGCTGCACTTCGGCGATCGTTTATCGCATGATAGGTCTACTGAGACGAAAACAAAAAGGATATCAGTAATAGTAATTATCTAGTTTAGACTTGAAATGATACAACTATTCAGTTCAAACAGCAATGTTCCATTATCTGTCCTAAAGGTAGTGACGCGTTTAGAACTCTCCACTTACAGACAGAGCCAAACAGTGACCTTGGCCTGTTCAAGTGGATATTTCCGAGTAATTGCGTCCGAGCGTGATGCCCTAACTTTCTGAGATGAGAGAGGAGAGCATTAACCCTTTGACTCCCTCACTCTAGCCCCTTGCTTCCTGAATTATCAACCATGATAGCAAATCAAGGACTTAACCCTTTCCCTCCTCCGCCCTATCCACCACTTCCTGCGTTACCAGCCATGATACTAAAGTAGAAACTTAACCCTTTCTCTCTTTCACCTTATCTAGTTTCGTGCATTGTCAACTGTGATAATGAAGCGAACTTAACCCTTTCTCCTCCATTGCCCTATCCACCGGTTTCCTGCGCTATCAACCATGTGTGCAAAGCGTAAACTTAACCCTTTTTCTCCCTGCTATGTCTAACAGCTTCCTGCATTATCAGCTGTGATACCAAAGAAGACACTTAACTCTTTCTTTCTCTCATCCCATCCACCAGCTTCCCGCTATCTCAACTGTGATTGCTAAACAAAAAGTTAACCCTTTCCTTCCCTCGCCCTGTCCGTAAGCTTCAATGCACGATCAACCATAATAGCTAAACAAACACTAAATCCTCTCTCTCCCTCACCCTGTCTACCAGCTTCCTGTGGGAAATTGGTGGACAAGGAGAGGGAGAGGATGTCATACGATGGGAGAGAATCCAAAATAATCATGGCATAAATTGTATACAGGCTGCCTATAAACCCAACTCGCAGGCTGTGTATGTGTGTGTGTATGTGTGTGTGTGTGTGTGTGTGTGTGTGTGTGTGTGTGTGTGTGTGCGCGCGCGCGCACGCGTGCGTATTTGCATACTGATTAGACGTGGTGTAGATCTCTCTCTCGTCGCTCTTTTGATCGCTCTCTTTCATCCATAAAAGTATCATTTGTGAGGTCCACGAATGAATGTCTTTTTTTTTCCTTGTCTATTTGTTTGTCTGTTTGTTATCTCAGTCTAACCATACGACTGTGCTTCACTCAAATGCAAATGGATACTTGATCTCTGTTTATACGAGGGTGAGTCAAAAAGTAATGCCTTTTTCTTTAGTACAGGAACAATTACCGACACAAGAACATGTATCATACATCAAAATGAAGATGGTCCTCTGGGGATCACATCCCTACTTCTCAACATAGTCACCGTTTCTCTCAATAGCAATGTTCCATCTTCGAATGAGGGCATGTATCCCTGCCTCGTAAAATTCTGTTGACTGTGCTTGGAGCCACGTCTTCACTGCAGTTTTCACTTCCTCGTCACTGGCATAATGTTTTCCTCTCAAACCTTCTTTCATGGGGCCGAAGAGATGATAGTCTGAAGGCGCTAAGTCTGGTGAGTATGGAGGATGCGGTAAAGTTGCCCACCCAAATGAGGCGATTGTCTCCCTTGTCCTGATGCTTGTGTGTGGTCGAGCATTGTCATTCCGAAGGAGGACATTATCGATATGCAGGTTGGTTCTCACTTGTTGGATACTTGCTTTGAGCCTCGTCAGGGTCTTAATGTATGCATCAGAGTTTATTGTTTCTCCTCTTGGCAAGAAATCAACCAGATTGACACCTTGAGCATCCCAAAAGACAGTCGCCATGATTTTTCCAGGTGACTTTTCCGTTTTGAACTTTTTCGATTTTGGTGACGTAGGGTGGCGCCATTCCATTGACTGCCTCTTTGATTCCGGTTCATAATGGTGAATCCATGTTTCATCACTGGTAACAAGCCTTCCAAAGAAGGTGTTGTCTCTTTGACTTTGTTCAAGAAGCTCAGTGCAAGCGTTGACCCTGTCAGTCTTGCGTTCGGTAGTCAGCTCTCTCGGTACCCAACGGGCACACACTTTTGAAACCCAAGTGATTCAGCAATGTTATAAGCACTTCCATGGCTCACTTCAAGGTTTTCTGCCAACTCCTCAAGAGTTATGTGCCTATCTTCTCTTATCAGAGCATGTGCTTTTGTTTTATTGGCAGGATTCACAGAAGTGGACGGACGGCCAGAACAGGGTTTTTCGGCTACGCTCGCAGTTCTCACCTTTTCGTCATTCAGACGACAGACCCACCTGCGAACATTGCTATAATCTAAAGTATTCTCCTTATACACATTCTGTAATCGTCTCTGAATGTTCACAGGGGTTTTCCCCTGAGCAACAAGGAATTCAATCATTGCTCTTTGTTTTTGACGCAGCTCTAAGGGAGCAGCCATTTTGAATTTTCCTCACGAGTCTATGAACAGGAAACATACCAAACAAAATATTTCAGTCCGTAACAGTTATAATCATTTGTAACTAAGCAACATTACAGGTAATTTTATCAAAAACTTCGTCTGATGTGAATAAAAAGGCATTACTTTTTAACTCACCCTGGTACACTGAGGAGAGTAAGACAACAGTGGAGAGGGGTATGACCCACCCACAGCAAGGTGTAGAGTGCTGGCAGGTGGGCTGGCTGGCTGGCTGTTTAAGAGAGAACCGTGACTCAAGATCTCACGTCTCGATTTCAATGAAAATCGGCTTTTTCGTTGGCCATCTTAATGCTCCAGTCATTCTAGTGGCATCAGTGTTCCTCATATCCTTTTCTCTTTCCCATTTCAACTCCCTGCGCCAGCGTGTAACGTTTTGCGTAGGCTTAAAGAGTCTGCCTGATAGCTGCTGGCAGGTATGGATAGAATGTATCTGGAATTTTCCAAGTGCGATGAATCCCTCTGGCACAATCTCCTCACAAATACCAAACTCTCAGAAAGGTGACCCCAGCGTCTTTACTCAGCTCACTTTCCCCCCCTAGCAACCTTACAATTATTGATTCACCTTTTATGTATTGAAGTCATGTAAATGTCTTCTTTATGAAACGCCACGCACCAGACATTAATGACAGTTCTGTGAATCACGCAGAGGTTTCGACTCTGATGATAGGCATTATCGCTGATTGTAGACATTATCGGTTTGTAGTTTGTGTCTGACTGTTAAGGACAGGCATTTGCACTTGGCAATGACTGCACTTTGCACTTGAGATGGAAGATTAGATTGCTGCCCGTGATGTTAACGTTGATCACATACACGTCCACCATTACGCTGAAGACTGTTTTAGATAATACGTGGCCATCGATGTAGACATTAACCCTTTGACTTCTGCACCCTGTCCACTAGCATCCTGCATTGTCAACCATGCTAGCAAAGCAAAAGCTTAATCCTTTGATTCCCTCACCCTATCCACCAGCTTCCTGCAGGAAGCTGGTGGATAGGGTGAGGGAATCAAAGGGTTAAATTTTTGTTGGTGGTGGATAGAGTGCGAGAGTCAAAGGGTTAATTATCAGCTTATGGAGAAA
>JAPXFY010000012.1:45300843-45303343 GCA_030674185.1 Monoplex corrugatus | reverse complement strand
GACGTTGTCATGAGAGAAACTGAAACTGAAACTCAACTCAATTCGGTTAATGAAATCTACAGACCGCCAACCACAAAGGCCCATACCAGGGCAAGTACCACGTTAAAAACAACTGCGACACTGAATAATTGTGAACATTTTAAACCAACTATGTGAAAGTGGTAGGTAAGAGCTCGGATAGTTACAGAACCTGTCTTTTAACCAGAACTGCTGGACGTCACTATTGCATAGCATTTGTATTCATGCTTATAGCAGTCAGTCACCTTAGTTAGTTTGGAGCCTTTCTCCATCACATGGCTTCTGCGGATGTGTGCGGAATATGGAATTTTCTGAACACGATACAGAAAGAACTGAATCTAAGTCTGTATACACACAGCGAAGAAATCCGTATGAAAATACCTTAAACGTTTTTCCAGCCTTAGTCATTCCTTTAAACTGATGTGCTTTACTTTGGATCCGCCTAGGGAGTGGGGGGGGGGGGGGACCTGCTACATGGGCAACAGCTGGTTCCTCTCTCTCTGTGCCATCTTGCCCAAGACACCCAACGCTGCAAGTGCTGCAGCAAAACCTACCAGGGGGCGTCGTCCATGGTCAACCCAGACCGAAGGAGGCCTACCACACAATTGATGTTCATGGCTATTTCAATTTAAGTTGTCCCCCACACCTTAGTTGTGCCTTGAATGGGGAAAGATCAGTCAAGAAAATTATGTAATTATGTGTTTTTGTCATGTGTGTATGTACTTAAGTTGTATAATTTTTTTCTCGCATATACGTTTATATTATGTTTGTGTTTGTGTGTATGTCTGATTATGTGCAATGCGCAGTGAGTCTAAATGAGTTTGGATAATAGTAGTATATAATAATGATTTATAACGTTAAGAATGATAGTAGTAATGATAATGATAACACTAATAATAACAATGATAATAATACTGATAGTGATAATGTTAATAACAATGATCATGACAGTAGTAATATGTGCGAAGGTATCTATGTTTTTGTTCGGGTTTATTCTTGTACTTTCTCAAACGATCAAAAACTTGCAACGGGGGAAAAAAAGCATTTGATGTAAACTAAAATGTCAGCACTGGAAGAGAGTAAACAATAGAACAAAAAAAAAAAAAAAAAAAAAGAGATATGAACTCGCGTAGCATTTCTTAGGTTATATGTGATTTGGGGGTAGGGGGTAGGGGTTGATTGACTGGCTTATGTCTGTTTATTATTTTTTTTTTTGTTTTTGTTAAAGTCTGTCACGATTGTATGGAAGAGCTACATTGTTACAAGTACGGATTTTATTTTATGATAACGTGTGTAGTGAAAGAATGGAAGAACTATTGATATAAATAAGGATGTAGTGGTAAAGTGTATCATAAGTGTATGGAAGATTTACTGACATGAATAAGAATAATGTGGTAAATGTGCACAGTTAATGTATGGGAAAAAAACTGTTGATAAAAATAAGGATGTTCTATTAAGAGGCATTCTAAATGTATGGACAAGTATTGTTGATATGAATAAGGATGTTGTGATAAAGTATGTGGTAAAATATATGAAAGAACTGTTGATTTAACCTGATTTCTTCAAAAGAAAGAGAGAGAGAGAGAAAAAGAGAGAGACATAGAGAGAGAGACAGACAGACAGACAGACAGAGAGAAAGAGAGAGACAGAGAGAGAGACAGACAGAAAAAGAGAGAAAGTGACAGAGAGAGGGAAGAGAGAGAGAGACAGAGAGAGAGAGAGTTTAGTGCTTTTTATTCTTATGTAATATTTCAACCTGTGTTATGAAGTTCTTGGACTCAAAGCTTTATGTTATAATTTCGTGTGTGTGTGTGTGTGTGTGTGTTGTGTGTGTGTGTGTGTGTGTGTGTATGTGTGTGTGTGTGCGCGCGCACGCGCGCTTGTGTGTGTATACGCGCGTGTGTGTGTGTGCGTGTGTGTGTGTGCGTGTGTGTGTGTGTGTGTGTGTGTGTGTGTGTGTGTGATTGAACGAGTACTTGTTAATGTACCTTGTTGTGTAACAGAAGGAAAGAGAGGGGAGAGAGAGAGAGAGAGAGAGAGAGAGAGAGAGCAGAAAGTAGGCCATGCAGGTTTCCAGTGCCTTTTGTGTGGTGTCTGATGTCACTGGTGATAGGACAAAGCCGATCAGCCCATCATGGGTGACATTTTCTGTTGCCGTTGTCGTGGTGATACTTATCGATTGTATGGATAACTCACAAAAAAAGGGAGATTCCTTTTCCTCCTCCTCTCGTCATCATCATCATCATCGTCGTCGTCATCATCATCGGCGGCAGCAGCGTCACCACCATCATTACGTCAGCATCATCATTTAAGTTTTCTCTCTTTTGTGATTATCGTCGTCATCGTTATCATCATCGTCGTCGTCGTCGTCGTTTAAGTCATTATCATTCTCATTTTCTCTCTCTCTCTCTCTCTCTCTCTCTCTCTCTCTCTCTCCTCTCCCTCTCCCTCTCCTCTCTCTCTCCCCCTGCACAAGAGAGAG
>JAPXFY010000012.1:45293343-45295843 GCA_030674185.1 Monoplex corrugatus | reverse complement strand
TGTAAATTCCCGTTTTGGTGTCGGTCTGTGTGGTTGTCGTAGAGAGAGAGAGAGAGAGAGACAGACAGACAGACAGACAGACAGAGACACGGAGAGAGACGCAGAGAGAGACAGAGAGAGAAAGAGACAGAGAGAGACAGTGAGAGAGAGAGGGAGAGAGAGAGAGTGAGGGAGAGAGAGAGAGAGAGACAGTGAGAGAGAGAGGGAGAGAGAGAGAGTGAGGGAGAGAGAGAAAGAGAGACAGAGAGAGAGTGTGTGTGTGTGTGCGTGTGTGTGTGTATGTGTGTGCGTGTGTGCGTGTGTGTGTGTGTGTGTGTGTAAAGTCTATTTTTGTCGGCCTGTATATATTGTCTTTGTGTGTGTGTGTGTGTGTGTGTGTGTGTGTGTGTGTGTGTGTGTGTGTGTGTGAGCGAAAGCGAGAAAGATTGAGAGAGAGAGAGAAGGAGGGAGGGAGAGAGGGGGTTCTGTGAGAATCAGGACTCTGGACGCCAAGGACTGAAGACAAACAGCCCTGATCTCAATGTAAGGCAGGTGGTCAATGCTATGCATCCCTCTTGAACAAACTCCATTTTTTGATAATACATCAAAATTGTATCCGGTCTCATTCACTAACATGTACACACAGAGACATGCACACCGACACAGACAGATACATACACACATAGACACACACAAACACACATATACATATACATGTACACACACAAACAAACACACACACATGCACTCTCATATGTATACACACACACTCATGCACACACACACACACACGCACGCACGCACGCACACACACACACACACACACACACACACACATACACAAACATGCATACAAATGTACGCACACATAATTATACACACACAAAAGCATAGTGGGGTTTTTTGTTTGTTTTTGTTTTCTTTTCTTTTCTTTTTTTTCTTGTTTGTTTTTGTATACATACAGGAAACCGAAGAAGACGAAAGCTAGGCGTAAAAATACACAGACATGTATCACATAGGTATACAACCAGGAGAGAGAAAATAGAAAGATCAGAACGTCTTCTTTAACGTATTGTAAAAAAAAAATTGCAAGGATGTACATAGATCCGTACGACCGGGCTGTATATAGTCACAGACGTGTTCACACAACACTCGGATTATAAGCTTGTGGGACGTTCACAAGCTCTGCTCGTTTGGTGGTCGTCGAAATCCGCCAGGTATTATCTGGCAGGCTTCTTAACCCTTTGACTCCCGCACCCTATCCACCAACTGCAAAAACTTAACCCTTTGACTTCCTCACCCTATTCACATGCTTCCTGCAGGAAGCTGATGGATAGGGTGACGAAGTGAAAGCCAAAGGGTTAAGTTTTTGCTTTCTTGTCATGGTTGACAATGCAGATAGGCTGGTGGACATGGTGAAGAAAGTCAAAGGGTTAAGTTTTTTTGCTTTGCTGTCATGGTTGACAGTGCAGGCTGCTGGTGGACAGGATGCGGGAGTCAAAAGGCTAAGCCTGCACAAAACCGTATCCACTGGCAAAGTCTCGCTTCTGTGTCTAAGCAAATCAAGCCAAGCCAACTTATCTTTTTTTTAATTCCAAAAGAGAAATTACGTTTTTGTGTAAACAGACAATTACAAAAACATAATGATGATACTCACACGTAACATACATGTACATAAGCATGGAACATAAATTAACTATTTACAATACAAGAACATAAAATTGAATATTTACAACGCAATGGAATAAAAGTGAACACGCACATATGCACATACACAGCCACAAGCACCATATTCAGTTGTTGTTTTTTTAAAAAGGGAATCAACTCTCTTAGCTTTCCTCGTCTTTGAGTGAAGAGACAGTTTTTTTGTTTGTTTGTTTTTGGTTTGTTTTTGGTTTTTTTTGGGGTTTTTTGGGGGTGGGGAGGGGCGAGAGGTTAAAGGAGTGAGAAAAAGAGAAGAAGAAAGAGAGAGAGGGGAGAGAGAGAGAGAGGAGCGGCTGCAGCGTGCATGCACAATACACATCCACGTACCCACGAATTCAGATCACAGACCTCTTACAGACATATACCAATTATCCATACTTCACTTCACCTACGTAACCTGCACCAGTACCTCAGAATAGTGCAGGTCATTTTCTGGGCCTGTTGTGACCTATATGCCACTAGTTTGGCAGAAAGATATGATGATCCCTAGTTTTTAGATAAGCCTTTGTTTCATGATGGGAAGAGGACGAAAAGAAAGTTACGCATTTAAAGTCGTACAATCCTTGACCTTCGTTTTGGGAAAAGGCCCACAGCTTGGCCGTACTTTTTGACTCGAAACAAGATTTGAAACAGTGGCATTGAATCGATCAGAATTGGTAATCAAGGTCATGGGTCATTCGTCCGTTACCCTGTCAGAAATGCGCGCACTCTTGTCGAGCACACAAGAAAGCGGACAGCCACTTAGCTGTAGTCGCGCAGAGTTAAGGGTCGAACATTTCACGAGAGATAATACGTCATGGCAGGTGGTGTGAAGTTA
>JAPXFY010000012.1:45285843-45290843 GCA_030674185.1 Monoplex corrugatus | reverse complement strand
TAAACGACTTGTTTTGAGCAATTGGGGAAGGGGGGGGGGGAGGGGGGTGTAGACTCTCAATGAGGGACTTCCGGTGAACGATGTTTTAATGTCGATCGTGATACCAAGGTCATCAAGATGTCCCGCACTGCATGGATCTTGTGTCCGTGATAATGTATTCAGTTGGATCGCTTTGAGCCAGAAATCCTTTTTGGGGGGGGGGGGGGGGGGGATGATCTTTTGTCATGATTAAGACTAGACTGAAACTAACAGATAACGTTATTTTAGGATAGAATATATGTAATATATATATATATTATGTACACACATTATGCGTTATTTAAGGAAGAAGCGTGATGACTTTGCAGAATTATCTTGATTTTGGTGTTTTGTTTAAGAGGTCGGGATGGTTGAGGATCTTCTTGGTTGACATGTTTTTTTGGGGGGGATTGGTGGATGGCTTACTGAATCAGTTCCATTAAATGTTAGTGCATGAGTGGTTGGGTCACTTTGGTTTAGATATCTGTTTCTATATAGCTGGACCAGCAGCTAGTCATGAAGAGAGTCGGCGCCTCCAGTGTTGTTACAAAATACTTAACTCACACAACAGTCAGGATTGTCAGGCATGCTACCCAGAGAAAGAGAGAGAGAGAGAGAGAGGATGCAGAAAGTTAGGTCTCCTCCTGTTTTTGGAACCAGAGGAACTGTCTAGTTTGCTTTAACCCTTTGACTCCCACACCCTGTCCACCAGCATCCTGCATTGTCAACAATGCTAGAAAAACAAAAAGTTAACCCTTTGACTCCAACACTTTGTCCACCAGCACCCTGCATTGTCAACAATGCTAGAAAAACAAAAAGTTAACCCTTTGACTCCAACACTTTGTCCACCAGCACCCTGCATTGTCAACAAAGCTAGAAAAACAAAAAGTTAACCCTTTGACTCCAACACTTTGTCCACCAGCACCCTGCATTGTCAACAATGCTAGAAAAAACAAAAAATTAACCCTTTGACTCCAACACTTTGTCCACCAGCACCCTGCATTGTCAACAATGCTAGAAAAAAAATTAACCCTTTGACTCCAACACTTTGTCCACCAGCATCCTGCATTGTCAACGATGCTAGAAAAACAAAAAAATTAACCCTTTGACTCCAACACTTTGTCCACCAGCATCCTGCATTGTCAACAATGCTAGAAAAGCAAAAAGTTAACCGTTTGACTCCTTCACCCTACCCACCAGCATCGTGCAGGAAGGTGGTTGATAGGGTGAGGGAGACAAATGATCAAAGTTTTTGCAGTTGGTGGGTAGGGTGCGGGAGTCAAAGGGTTTAGGTAGTTAGTGGTTCCTTTTTTCCTGTCATGTTATCTAGTTTGCTTTTAGGTAATCCAAAACAAGTGCGACTGCCCGTGCTCAAGCAAACAGGAACCAGAAAAACAGGAAAATAGAATCGGAACGCGTATTTGATATAAGCAGACAAGACAGGCGCAAATTTTCGGCGAAGTGGCCTTTTTGTCAAGCGTAAATGTAGGATCACAAACGAACAAACATCAAATAAGTTGGCCTTTGTCAAGCATGTACGTAAGATCACAATCGAACAAACACTAAATACAAAAAGCAGGAGAAAAAAGATTGAAACTTCCCTGCTGCTTCGTCCACTGATTCTGTTATCGTGTTTTTCTGATTCATGTTTGCTTTTAGGTAGTTTGGGGCCTGTCTTGCCTGTCATGCTGTCTGGTGTGCTTGTACCTAGGTAGGGGTTCCTCTTGCCTGTCATGCTGTCTAGTGTGCTTGTACCTAGGTAGGGGTCTCTCTTGCCTGTCATGCTGTCGTAGTGTGCTTGTACCTAGGTAGGGGTTCTCTTACCTTCTGCATGCATGTCTAGTGTGCTTGTACCTAGGTAGGGGTTCTCTTACCTCTCCATGCAGTCTAGTGTGCTTTACCTAGGTAGGGGTTCTCTTACCTTCATGCTGCTAGTGTGCTTGTACCTAGGTAGGGGTTCATCTTGCCTGTCATGCTGTCTAGTGTGCTTTACCTAGGTAGGGGTTCCTCTTCCTGTCATGCTGCTAGTGTGCTTGTACCTAGGTAGGGGTTCCTCTTACCTGTCATGCTGCTATAGTGTGCTTTACCTAGGTAGGGGTTCTCTTAGCCTGTCATGCTGTCTAGTGTGCTTGTACCTAGGTAGGGGTTCTTTTACCTGTCATGCTGCTAAGTGTGCTTGTACCTAGGTAGGGGTCCATCTTCCTGTCATGCTGCTAGTGTGCTTGTACCTAGGTAGGGGTTCATCTTGCCTGTCATGCTGCTAGTGCGCTTGTACCTAGGTAGGGGTCCTCTTTACCTGTCATGCTGCTAAGTGTGCTTGTACCTAGGTAGGGGTTCCTCTTACCTGTCATGCAGCTAGTGTGGCTTGTACCTAGGTAGGGGTTCGTTTTGCCTGTCATGCTGCTAAGTGTGCTTGTACCTAGGTAGGGGTCCCTCTTACCTGTCATGCTGCTAAGTGTGCTTGTACCTAGGTAGGGGTTCATCTTCCTGTCATGCTGCTAAGTGCGCTTGTACCTAGGTAGGGGTCCTCTTACCTGTCATGCAGTCTAGTGTGCTTGTACCTAGTTAGGGGTCCCTCTTACCTGTCATGCGTCTAGTGTGCTTGTACCTAGGTAGGGGTTCTTTGCCTGTCATGCTGCTAGTGTGCTTGTACCTAGTTAGGGGTCCTCTTCCTGTCATGCTGCTAGTGCGCTTGTACCTAGGTAGGGGTTCAGTCTTACCTGTCATGCTGCTAGTGTGCTTGTACCTAGGTAGGGGTTCCTCTTACCTGTCATGCGCTAGTGTGGTTGTACCTAGTTAGGGGTCCTCTTACCTGTCATGCTGTCTAGTGGCTTGTACCTAGGTAGGGGTTCCTCTTACCTGTCATGCTGCTAAGTGTGCTTGTACCTAGTTAGGGGTCCCTCTTGCCTGTCATGCTGTTAGTGTGCTTGTACCTAGGTAGGGGTCTCTTGCCTGTCATGCTGTCTAGTGTGCTTGTACCTAGGTAGGGGTTCCTCTTCCTGTCATGCTGCTGTGTGGTTGTACCTAGTTAGGGGTCCCTCTTACCGTCATGCTGTCTAGTGTGCTTGTACCTAGGTTGGGGTTCTTTTACCTGTCATGCTGCTAAGTGTGCTTGTACCTAGTTAGGGGTCCCTCTTACCTGTCATGCTGTTAGTGTGTTGTACCTAGGTAGGGGTCCCTCTTACCTGTCATGCTGTGTAGTGTGCTTGTACCTAGGTAGGGGTCCCTCTTACCTGTCATGCTGTTAGTGTGCTTGTACCTAGTAGGGGTCCCTCTTACCAGTCATGCTGTTAGTGTGCTTGTACCTAGGTAGGGGTCTGTCTTGCCTGTCATGCTGTGTAGTGTGCTTGTACCTAGGTAGGGGTCCCTCTTACCTGTCATGCTGTGTAGTGTGCTTGTACCTAGATAGGGGTCCCTCTTGTATGTCATGCTGTGTAGTGTGCTTGTACCTAGATAGGGGTCCCTCTTGTATGTCATGCTGTGTAGTGTGGTTGTACCTAGGTAGGGATCCCTTTTGTCTGTCATGCTGTCTAGTGTGCTTGTAGCTAGGTAGGGGTCCCTCTTGCCTGTCATGTCTAGTGTGCTTGTAACTAGGTAGGGGTCCCTCTTACCTGTCATGCTGTGTAGTGTGCTTGTACCTAGATAGGGGTCCCTCTTGTATGTCATGCTGTGTAGTGTGCTTGTACCTAGATAGGGGTCCCTCTTGTATGTCATGCTGTGTAGTGTGGTTGTACCTAGGTAGGGATCCCTTTTGTCTGTCATGCTGTCTAGTGTGCTTGTAGCTAGGTAGGGGTCCCTCTTGCCTGTCATGTCTAGTGTGCTTGTAACTAGGTAGGGGTCCCTCTTGCCTGTCATGCTGTCTTTCCTCACAAGACTTTGTTTTTTCTGCCTTTCAGATCATTCATCTGTATTTCTTCCAAATTCTTCCCTAAACTCCCCAAAGACTCGAGTCTGATTGCCTTTAAGGTAGGTTAAAGAACGGTTATACACGCAAAAATCTGCTTCCTGTGCTAGAAAGATAGGTTTGTATAAAATGTATATGTTTAGATGGAGAGTGACTGTAGGAGCTCTAAGTAAGGTTATGCTAACAGTCTGCCCAGCATAGTCAAGCCGGGCCAACAGTGTATTGCTCACTGCCTAACATAATACGACTTTGCTTAATTTTGAAACGGTAAGAATCTCTTAGTCAAACTTACGCAGTTGACAATACCATTTAAGTCAAATGTTGTACTTAGTTATGTTGAAATCCTTCTGTACAAAGCCGAAATATCCTAACGAAAAAATACTTTGATATATTCAGTCGTCACACAAAATTATCTGAGATAACGTTTACGTCAATTTCCCGCGTGTAAAGTTGTCAGTGCTCGGGGTGTGAATGATCATGAATGGATAAGGGGGGGTGAGTAGGTACTTGTTGTTGTATATTTAGACTAGTTTGCTTAGGGGTTAGGTGACATAGTCATGATTACGAGGATTAGTGCAGCGGCGTAGCTCGTGCGTGATCTCTTCAAACATGCCGAGGACGGGAATAGCTCTGGCTGTAAGGTGTGAGAGAAGCAAACCTTGCTCAGCCGTTGGGTTTATTTTTGTCCCCATTGTATTTGACGACGTGCAAGCACTGTGGCTTCCGTACAAGCCGAATCTACTAACATGAACCCACCTAAAATAAATATATTCGTCATCCGTGCTCCGTTGTCTTGAGACCTACCTTAACTCTTTCCTCCCCCTCCCCTTCCTGTTGTCTCCACCAGTTTTATACAGGAAGCTGTTGGATAGGGAAGGGGTGTGGTAGCAAAGGTTCAAAGTACAGGTACTGATTATGCCATGAAGACGTGCGCCATAAAGGGAAGATGCTGTGTAAAAGTTGATTAAAATCATTTGTTTTGTTGTTAGATGTCGAAGTTTATAAAACTTTAAAATGTTTTTCCTGTCAAAAAAATGTCGTCTATGTGTAGACTATAAGTTTTCAATATGGTGGACTC
>JAPXFY010000012.1:45275843-45278343 GCA_030674185.1 Monoplex corrugatus | reverse complement strand
GTGTGAGAGAGAGAGACAGACGGAGGCAGAGAAGGGGTAGAAGAAGAGAGGGGGAGAGAAAAAGGAAGGGAAAAGTTTGTGCCGATTACAATCAGTCGCCCCATTTTTTTGTAAAAGGGTGAGTGTAGTTGGGGGGGGGGGGGGGGGAAACAAAATGATAAGAAAGAGAAAAGAACAGAAAAACCAGCAACAGTACAAGGCTAGTGTCCTCATTCACATGTCGCACACATCCCAGGGACATAACACGCTTGATTAAGCAATAACCACTGAAATAAAGACACACACAGTCGCTAGCTGCCTGGGGCGGAACTTCGCCGTCACAGGTTGTGTGTGTATGTGTGTGTGTAGTGTGTGTGTGTGTTGTGTGTGTGTGTGTGTGTGTGTGTGTGTGTGTCTGTGTGTGTGTGTTGTGTGTGTAGATACAGCGAGAGATGTCTCCTTCGGTGTATCGAGGTAAAAAGACCAATGAATAATCGGCACATGCACACACACTCATTCAGTGTATGTATCTACGTACAGGGTGCGGAACGATTCGTCACTACTGTCCCGTTTTTTTTTTCGTGGTGTGATGAAGACAGGCGTAGAGTCAACTACGACTGAGACTCGGGTTTCTTCGGAATCATATTTGTCGTCATCGGTTTCAACACCCTTTTCTTCCGCGTGGGGTGTCTAAGTATAAAAACCCTTTCAACAAGTGTGGAATCAGTGGAGTCTCAAACTTCTAAGCAGGACTTGAAACGTGTTTGAAATTTGTTTAAACTCTTGTGGGGTGTTTCTCAGGGTTTTACATCGCGAGTTGTGAACGCTTAGATTTTGAAGATAAAGAAAAAACTGTGAAGAAAGTGGACATCTAATCGAGGGTGGACATCCAGTCAAGTTTTATAACTTTGAACTACAGTGGACATCTGGTCAAGTTTAAGCCTTCGAAGACAGTGGACGTCTAATCGAGTTTAAAACTTTGAAGACAGTGGACATCTAATCGAGTTTAAAACTTCGAAGACAGTGGACAGCCGGTCAAGTTAACGAGGAGATAAAAACTTCAGGATTTATGAAACTGAACATGTGCCGCTCCATAGAAAGTTGGCAGAAATGTCACCCCGACAAATGCAAGTGCTTGAAAATGGTGTGTAAATCTATGTTTACTGGTTCGTGGTCTTGGGAACTCTATGAGATGATTTGTCTTCACTTCTAAAAAAAAGAATTTTTAATTAAACCATGGACAGGCCTAGTTGGAATGCATTGATGGTGTTTATAATTTTCAAACGTTTAAATGCCTGTTCAGTAATAATGCATTTTATGTCTGGTCATGAGCGATTTTTTTTTCTTGGACAGGGACGAAGTGGTTGAGGGTTTGAGGGGATTTTTTTTCATTTTGTTTTGTTTTGGGATTCTTTCTCTCTCTCTCTCTCTCTCTCTCTCTCTCTCTCTCTCTCCTCTCTCTCTCTCTCTCTCTCGCTCTCTCTCTCTCTCTATTTCTTTCTCTCTTTTATGTATATAAGAAAAAAAACTCCTTTGTTAATTTGGGGAGAGACTTTAGCGTTGAAATAATAGCTGACCTGATCAGTGGGATTTTTTGCCCACCTTTCCCATTTTCCATACGTTGAATAGCTTTTCCTCATCTGTCAGCCATTCATCGATCAGATTATATCTCAACATTTAAACCACTTCCCGAATTAGCCGAGGAAAAACTTTTTTTCAAAAGGAAATCTGTCGACATTTTTTATTTTTTTTATTTTATTTTTTTTTTAATAGAAACACATGAAAATAAAATGAGGACGCGTATTTAATTCACAAAACAAGACAAGTGAAATAGGCACGCGTTCTCGTTGCGTTTTCGACTGTTTGTGGTTTGTACTTGCTTAAAAGCAGACATTTACTTTGATTCAAATGACATTCTCTAAGGCAGACAGAGAGAGAGACAAGAGGGATGTAGCTAAAGGGATAAAATCGTGAGAATATTGCACTGAGACCAATGTCAACTTGCTGCAAGCTACATTATAATCTCTCGAAGTTCAGTGACAGAATTGTAACGTATAATATTTGCATATTTTAAATCGGTTATTCATGTGAAAGCTTCGCCTGTCTTTCCCTAGTATGTGTCAGTCGTTATCGAAAAGATTCTTCTTATCAGAAATGACGGTGCTTTTTGTCTTGCCTTGCCTACCCTTGAAATCACAGGCCTTCTTTTTACTGTTCGCGTGCTTCTTAAGTCAAGTCTTTTTCTCAACGCTACTGCTATCGTTTATTTCAGTATTTAGGTCAATAACTCTAAACTGCCTTCCCCCTCCCTCCCTTCCCCACCCCCCCATTCTCCACTCCCCCAATATTTTTCAAGGTTCGCCTTCACATTAGCCTGCGTGTTTTTGGTGTCGTGTTCGCATTGTTAGGTTCACATTCTCTGTCTCTGTGTCTCTCGGTCTCTCTGTCTCTGTCTCTCTCGCTTTTTCTCTCACCCTCTGTCTGTCTATGTCTGTCTATCTATCTGTCTGTCTGTCTCTCT
>JAPXFY010000012.1:45250843-45268343 GCA_030674185.1 Monoplex corrugatus | reverse complement strand
ATACCTGGAGGAGGAGCTCACCAAGGCCAGGAAGAAACCCTCCATGAGAAAGGTATACACACTGGCGAACGCACGCACGCACGCACGCACGCACGCACGCACGCACACACACACACACACACACACACACACACACACCAAGTTCAAGCAAGCCAGATGATTGGCTGTCTGCAAGTGCACGACATTGTGTTGACCTCTTAAAGAGAAGTTATATATGCATCTGTGGAAGGAAATGGCTCGTTGACATGATTTAACCCTGTCTATCAGCCTCCCACATGACGACTTTAATCCTGTCACTTCTTCATCCTATCCACCAGTTTCATGATGTTTTAACATCGTCGGGAAGTCGAGGAAGTGAAAAGGTTAATGCTCGTATGAAGGCCGTGAAACTCCATAGCCCTGGGTTCATCAACAAGACCATTAACCTTTTATGGGAAAACGTATGATTATTCAGCGATCGAAGAAGCATTCGGCGTACGCAAATATAAGACACGGTCGTTTGTGGCAAGTAGAAATTACCAGTGCGGAGCGGAACAACACTATAGGTTTGTTTTTTTGTTTGTTTGTTTTTTTGTCTTGCTTGTTTTATTTTAACAACTAATTTAAGCCCGTGGAAATCAGAAGCGCACTTGATTTGAATTTTGTGTAAACGAATATGTCGTATAGTTATTTATGTAATAATTCATAATTATAATCATATATCTTTTTAGAGTGTAGTTGATGTAACATTTTTGCAGATGTACAGTCTTATTTGGTTCGCTGGAAAACCGATGGAGACTTAAGAAATCGACGACTAGATTAAAAATTAGATAGTGTTCTGCAGGCAACCTTCGCGTTGAGAAACCTTATGCTGTAGTATTTCATCGAATTCCAGAGAAAACCAAGACCCCATTTGTTGCCTGCATGCAGTGTGACTGAAGACCATACACATTGCTGATGTTGTGTGATCACATGAGACTAAAAAAGCAAAACCAACAATCCTTCTGTGGCTTTCAAGTACCTCAAGACCACGAATTCTTGTAATTTAATTAGCTACGCTAAACAACGTGGTTATTGAATACCATGAAAAAGAAAAAAAAAAAGATGGTGGAGTTGATGAGCGGGCCACGACTAGTGCTTTGTTTATCGATCCAGCGATGAAAGATATGAAACGAATCCATGAGATCATTGGCTGTAAAAAATGTGATTGAGATGGGGCGAACACGTATTTGTCATGAACACTTTTTCTTTCCTCCTTGCCTCCTGTTGCTGTTCTGAGGTTGTACGGTTCATGGTTCATCTCCCACCCACCCTCACGCCAACCCCTCTCTCCCTCCCTCCCTCCTCTCTCCTTCTCTCTCTCTGTGTCTCTTGTCTGTCTTTCTCTGTCTCTCTATCTGCCTGTCTCTGTTTCTGTCTCTCTGTCTCTGTCTGTCTCTCTCTCTCTCTCTCTCTCTCTGTCTCCCTCTGTCTCTCTCTTTTCTCTCTCTCTCTCTCTCTCTCTCTCTTTCTTTCTTTCTTTCTCTTTCTCTCTCTCCTTCTTCCCTTCCACTCTTCCTTCGTACCCCTTCTCTCTCTTGGACGAGAGTTCACTCGCTCGAAGGTAAAAGTAATATATTATGTCCCGTTGTATGTAGTACACTTGTAGATTATCTCTCACTTCGTACATATTTTCATATGGCCTAAAGTCAAAGTTTTCATGATCATTTTGGTCATCTCGTGCGTGTTGCTCAAAATGAAATCCGCGTTTATTTTTAGTTCGCATTTGGTGCTTAGAGTGTTTTCATATTACTCACCAGCCCCCTTCTGTTACGTTTGTTCTCTCCTATATTGCCCAAGGAAACATTCATTGTGATTATTTTCGTCAACACTATAGTGCCCAAAGGAAGTATTAAATTTCTCTTTATTTCTACAATTTTGGACTCACTATTTTGGTCCTCATAAAATGCCCAAAATAAATGGATCATAAATTATGATCTCTGTGGACAATATCCGCTTTGAATATTTTCAGATCCAACATTATTTTGATCAAGGGGATCAGGATGGGGTTAGGTCATACGATTGATGTGTGTGTGTGGGGGGGGGTCTGTCTGTCTGTCTGTCTGTCTGTCTGTCTGTCTGTGAGTGTGTTTGTAGGCATTGCTTTGATCTCAAGCTGATTTTCTTTTCAGTGTGATTGAGCGTCATGTTTGTAAACTGATTGCTTGATAAGCCTGACTTCGGACATGGACACATACGCGCGCGCGCGCGCACCACTCACACACACACACACACACCACACACACGCACGCACGCACGCACGCACGCACGCACCAGCACACAACACACACACACACACACACACACACACACACACACACACACACACACACACACACACACACAGTGAGAGAGAGAGAGAGTTTAAGAAAACTGAGTTGGAAAGTGTAATGTGTTACGTGTATTATCGTTATCCATATGTAAATATATATATTATATATATATATATATATATATATTATATATGTACATAACTATATGTATATATATATGAATATACATATATATATATATACATATATATATATATATACATGTACATGTACATATACATATACATATACATACATGCAGGACGAGCGGTGGCGGAGGGGCTTTTGGCAACATTTTGTGTTCATTATTCTGTTGATAATGTATTGGTCTCTGCATGTTTTTCATATTTAGTTCAGATCAGTTGAGTCCGGTACTCTTTTGTCAACCCATGTGGAAGATTACATGTAAATGAAAACACCGGACTCGCACCACAAGTGCACCATTCTCACATCTTTTTGAAATACAATCTATAATAAAATATATCAAAATACAAACGGTTCAACGGATCAGATCACCCGAAAACATACTCAAACCCTCCCTGCCCATATATAAGCCATGATAATTCTCTCCCCATTTCTCTGCTTATTCTTTTATTCTTCTAAACAATTCTGTCTTTGGATACATGCATAAAGTCAAGAGGGAACTTTTTGAAACAATCCTCGGTCGTTCGGATTTTGTGTTTTAATGTCACTACTTGTAAAGATGTGTACATTATACATATGCTATGGTAAATGCAGGCACGTTTTTACAGCTTCAAGAGGGGGGTGGGGAAGCTGGGATGTCTCTGTTGCTATGATAGAAACAGTCAAAAAGATAAAGACAAGTAAACAGAATAGGATTTTTACTCTGCAGAATGAACGGTCTCGTCTGAACCACAAAACAAAACAAATACATTCGAGGAAGACAATGTTGTAAAATAATCTTGGGCTGCTCCTCAACCTTCAGCATATTTTATTTGTTTCTTTGTTTCTTTTGGTTAGTTGGTTGGTTGGTTGGTTGGTTGGTTAGTTGGTTGGTTGGTTGGTTGGCTAGTTTCTTGGTTTGTTTCTTTTCTTCATGATAGCATTTTGTTCCTGAACGTTTTTTTTGTTGTTTGTTGTTGGTTTTTTTTGTTAAGTTTTATATTTTGTATAAGATGTATGGAACTGTATAACATGAGGATATCACCACACAACAGCTCACAGCCATCCCCACCCCCAATTCCCCAGAGAGGCTTCGATAATAAATGGCCCAGGGACTCGAGAACTAAAGTAAACACTGGCCCCTTGCGGGCAAGCCACGCCCGTTCTTTTGACCGTTGAGAGTGGACAAACGTTTGATTCATTGGGCACAAAGTCGGTGGAGGTTGTTGGTGATTGAAACAGGCAGGCGGACAGGGCGACAGGCAATAAATATTAAGAGGGATTTAAAGTCAGCCACTGACAGCTCGGTTGTACGAGACCTATATATGTGTGTGTGTGTGTTGGGGGGGGGGGGGTACTGCAGATCTGGGACATCTGCCATATTTGTCATGTTTAGTCCTGCTTTGTGGTGGATTGTGTTGCATAGAGTTTAGAATATATTGAAGAGGATTCATCGCACTCTTTATGTTTTTAACACCATTGCGTTGGAGTGCCTTGCAAGGATTTTTAGACTTTATTCAAAACGGAATTCATCGTTTTCAGACAGTTCCATATGCGCGCCATTAAAGAACTGGGAGACTCCTTGATGTTGCCCAAAACCCTATAGGATGCCAGTGTCTTGAATTGTGGAGGGAGTGGGAGTTGGGAAGGGGGAGGGAGACGACGGGGGGACCTGCAAAACACTAAACTGACGCCACCAGAGTGATTGGAGCATTCACCTTTTGACTCCCGCACCCACTGCACCAGCATCCTGCATTGTCTACCACACTAGTAAAACAAAAACATAACCCTTTGACTCCGGCAGGAAGCGTATGGACAGGGTGAGGGAGACAAAGGGTTAAGTTTTTGCAGTTGGTGGCTAGGCTGCAGGAGTCAAAAGGGTTAAGTTTTTGCTTGGCTAGCATGGTTCACAGTGCAGAATTCTGTTGGAGTCAAAAGGGTTACTCTACTTTCGTATGTTAAAAGAAAACAACACACACACACATACACAACAACAACAACAACAACAAACAAAAAAACAAACACTATACAGTGTAAGTAAATAAAAATCATGAAATGTTTACGATACGTGTTTTGTTCGTCCGTCATCTTTGTGTAGGCAAGGGTTGCATTATCTTGTCTTGTCTTGTCTTGTTTGTCTTGTCTTGTCTTGTCTTGTCTTGTCTTGCCTTGCCTTGCCTTGTCTTGTCTTCCTTTGCCAGTTTTGCCAGTAGGATTCCTGGTTGCATTGTGTGGTGCTGCCTGGTGTGTGTTTCTCTTGTGCTGGCCGGGCTCTCGTTTGCGTCAGGCTGTCAATATATTGATGTTTGTCATGAGATACTTTCTATTGCCTTCCTTTCTTTCTTTCGTGTTTGTTTTGTTCTCTTTTTCCTTCCTGACACGTACGCGTTTGTACTGAACATTACACTGTATTTCATCTTACAGTGCTGTCTTTCTTTCTTCCTTTCTGTCGCGTTCTCTCTCTTTCTCTCTGTCTCTCTCTCTCTCTCTCTCTGTTTCTGTCTCTCTCTGTCTCACTCTCTCTGTCTCTGTCTCTGTCTCTGTCTCTCTCTCTCTCTCTCTCTACTCTTTGTCTCTTTACTTTCACACACGCACATACACACACACACTTTATTCTAGCAAAAACTCTGCAATTGAAATGCATGAATCATATTTCACGAATAAGAAAAAAATAAGAATAAGGTAGAGAAAAGGCAACCCAAACGTCAACATACCCCTGTCATCACACGCACACGCACGCGCACACACACACATAAACACACACACACACATACACTCACTCACTCACTCACTCACTCATTCACTCACTCAACACACACACACACACACACACACACACACACACACACACACACACACACACGCACACACACACACACACACACACGCACACACACACACACAAACACACACACACACTCACTCACCACACACACACAACACACACACACACACACACACACACACACACACACACACACACACACACACACACACACCACACACACACACACACACACACAAACACACACACACACACACACACACACACTCTCTCTCTCTCTCACACACACACACTCACACACACACACACAAACAAACAAACAAACACTCATTCACACGCACACAAACACTTACTCACACACACACACACACAACACACAACACACACACACACACACACACACACAACACACACAAACAAAAACAAACAACCAAAACAAAGTCATCACAGAGTAAGCATTACTCATAAAGAGTGTGTGGAGTCAGTCATCGAAACAGACTGAAGTGAGACACGCAATAAACAAACAGGAAAATCCCATACCATACCAACACACCTCAGTCGCTAAGACTTAAGGCGGAAATGAGAGCACTCGGTACGAAACTGGGTGACGGTAAGAAACAGGTAAAAAACCCAGTCCTTCCCGTTAGTACACACCTCTTCCACTGATTTGTATTGTTATGCAGAGGCAGACTACGATCTTGGTGTAAGGGGGGGGGGGGGGGGGGGGGGGGGGTTCTAAGAAATCTTTGGGAAGGGGGTATACTGCCCGGGGGAAAAAAATTGTTTCGAGAATAAAAGTACAAGCCATTGGCATATTCTGTTGATGAAGTCATGTAATTTTGTTTAAAACCGAAAAACATTTATCATTATTATCTTACTTGTCTCTTAACAACAGTTCGACTCTGGACAGCTAGGTTAGGGGGGGGGGGGTTGGGGGGGAAGAGAAGGGTCAGGAAGCCCCAGAAACTTCCCCATTATCCGCCCCTGTTATGTACTGTTCTACTTGAACTGCCTTAAGTGCCTTTGTTGAATGACATGACAACACTGTTTGAACAAAAGATTGAGTGTGTTACGTGGAGTGAGTTTGAGGTGATACAGTGTGTGTAGTCGAGTCTTTGAATGTAGTTTCCATGTCGTTGTGTATATTCACTGAATGAATTTCCGTGTATGATTTATAATCCTTTCTGCTGGCACGATTTATTTGTGGTACATTTTGCATTTCTATGAGTAACAAAAGCAGAAAGTCATACAGTGAGAATAAACATGCTGGAGTATCCGTTCAGCTGTTCAAAGACTCCTTGGGATGGAGAGTGGTGGGGGGGAGAAAGAGGAAATTAAATACATCTACAAAGAATTCGTTCAGTTTATGTTCCCTCCTCCCTCTCCCCCCTCCAAGTCTGTTTCTGAGAAGTTGAAAAAACAGAAACTTACACACGCACAATTCATATCTTCTGGTCACGAAAGGCTGAAATTTGGAAGAGATGTTGTTACCATACGTCTTTCATACGTCTTCATATAATATTTGTATATTTGTAATTACTCAGCGCGATACAACCCACACTTAAAGGTCTTGGCAAACTGCCATCACTACAGATAGTCACAACCCATTGCGTGCAGTAAAAAGACATGTAGATGAATTTTGGAGTTGTTGGTAGTTGTTGTTGTTTTTTTTTTTCAGCAGGCATTCAGAGATCTCGAATAATACCATATGCGCTCCACCCAAAACTATCGGGCGGATTACTTGAGCCTTCGCTGAACCTTATGCGCTGGCAAGGTTTTGAAATGGGAGAGGAGGGGGGTGAACGAGACCCATAAAAGGCAAAGTTAACACCATCTGAATGACAGGAGCATTAGGATGGGTTGCCAAAAAGCCCATTTTTATGTTGCGGGCTATACAAGATGGACTACTGACATTTTCAATACCATTCTTCGGGTATACTAACAAACTGTATACCACATTACGTTGTAAAGGGCACATACCAGAAGAACACGAAAATCATCCTTCTGTTTATGTTATGTACGTGTGTTAATTTAGCAAGGTACATACCAGAAAGTGGAGTGTCAAAAATGTCAGTGCTGTTGATATGTTTCAAACACGGTTTGTAGTATACGCCATAGGAATTTGGACTGGACATTTCAGTGATTTATTTAAGTCTGTGCGTTGAAAACGATTGTAGTACTACAACATACAGGACTGAACTTTAAAGACTGGTATCATATTCTTGTGTTAAACCAGGACATGTACCAGAAAATGGTGGATGTGGACACTAACGCCCCCACAGCAGAAGAACACACACAAAGGGCAGTAACCAAACCACGCTATATGCAGTGGCGGGACCAGATGAGCTCCTCTGTCGATCTTGGCTTCAGGATAGAAGGAATCAAGGTGAGTAGGCCACAGTTGGCAGGTATGATTTCTGCAGTATATTTGTGCAACAGCTAGCGTATACCGGTTGTAGTAATACTCTTAATTTTAACCTAGCTGTGTATGGGTTTCAGTGGTACTGTCAGTTTTTACCTACCCGTGTATAGTTTCAGTAATACTCTCAATTTTTACCTTTTTTTTTTAGGGGTATTAGTAATACTCTCAATTTTTACCCAGCTATGTTGGATTTCAGTGATACTGTCAGTTTTTACCTAGCCGTGTTTAGTTTCAGTAATACTCTCAATTTTTACCTAACTGTGTGCAGGTTTCGGTAATTTCTCAGTAAAACTGTTTGTACCCAGCTTAAACTGTTTCTACCCAGCTAAGCAAGGGTTTCAGTAATATTCTCAATTTTTAGCTAGCTGTGTATTGATTAGAGTAATAATACTCTCAGTGTTTACCTAGCTGTTTATGGGTTTTAATGATATTCTTAACTTTTACCGAATTAAGCATGGTTATGATAGTATTCTCAATTTTTACCGTGCTATGAATGGGTTTGACAATGTTCTCAGTTTTTAACTAACTGTGCATGACACTAAAAAGACAGGGAAACAGTTGTTGGGGATGTGTGTGGGAGGATACGCTCGTGGCACCGGTAGTTTGGGTGTGGGCTTATTGATCAAACCCTGTCAGTCCACTCTTATTTTGTTCTTTTTAGTGAATCAGTAATATACTGATATTCACTGCCTTTCCACACAGACAGTACATATCCTCATTCAGTGTTGTATCTGCTTGCAAGTCGGTAGAGTGTGTTTTCAAACATGCACTTTCATAGAGAATGCATAATATGATCCAGTTGTCTTCCAGATAAAAAAAAAAAAAGTAAGGATATATTTTGTTTTGAATATGTATTTTCTGTAAATCTTGAATTTAAAGGAGGAAAGTGTCAAAGTAAGAAATGTATCAGATCGATTTTTTTGTTTGTTTGTTTTTGTTTGGTTGGTTTTGTTGTTGGTGGGGGTGGTGGGTTTTTTGTTGTTTTTTTGTTTGTTTTGTTTTTTGGCTGGTGTTGTTTTGCACGTTTAACGTTTGTTCACTTTCAGAAATGATTACCATGTGTTCAGATTATTTCTGTGTAACTTTTTTTTATCTAATTATCATCATCATCACCTAATTCACTCCCTCGGGGAAAACATGAAACAAATGCAACCACTTACAAGCAAAGTCAGTCTGTATGATTATCAGCTGGTCTGATGATGATGATGATAATGATGATTGCTCGTATTCTTTTTTTTTCCTGTGAACTAGGAGTAACAGGCTGATATCTTATTTGTTGACTGCAGAAAAGTGACGGTGCCTCCAGCAAAGACTTCAAGAAGACCAAGACACGGGAGAGTGTTGCAGACGTCCTGAAAGCTTTCATTGGAGAGAACGAAATAATACTGGTGTGTATAAAGAGTAACGGTCCTTGAACATTTTGAATAGAATTAGAATTTGTTCGAGGGGGATTCATCGTACTCGGACACATCCGTATGCGCTCCACCAAAATCTGCCAGTGGTGAACTGGTAGATTCCTTGACCTTCGCAGAACCCTGTTTGCTGGCATGATCTCGAAATGGGGAGGGGGGAAGGGGGAGGACCTTTGACACTCAACCCGACACCATAAGAATGATTGGGCATAAAGATGGGCAGCTTGTATGGGGCATTAAGATGGGCAGCTTGTATTGGGCATTAAGATGGGCAGCTTGTATTGGGCATTAAGATGGGCAGCTGGTATTGGGTATTAAGACGGGCAGCTTGTACGCCAGTTTTTTATGTTGCTGGGTGGAGTTGAACCCGAGATAACAGCATTGTCAACCAGGCCAGCCATCCTGATGAAAAGAATGGGGCTCGTCCAGCATTTCAGTCCAAGGCCTCTCGCTTCGTAAGCGAGAATCATACCCATAGACCAACGAGCCTACTTTTTTGAATGAGTCTTAGAGAGGAAAAAGAGATTGTGTGGTGGTGATGGGGGAGGAGCTGGCTGCATAAATGATTGACACTGAAGAAGGTTCACATCCTGAGAGTAGAGTCAAGGTAGAGTGACTGCCATAAAAATCTGTGGAAGTAGAATTTGACCAGTATGTGGGCAAGTGTTTTAGAGTGATATAATTTATGCCAGAGATGCACGAAGCTGAGCTACAGCGCTAGACATTTTTAATTTGTTTAGAAAGCATTTGAAAAAAGTATGTGTATGGTTGGACTGCAGGAGAAAATCAGATTTATACCCTTCTGTTGTCCCAGGCTGGTCATTAGAGCATCAGAATATTTGTGGATGGTCCAAGTCCCATGAGTGCATTGTCCATGCAGAAGACATGGAGGATTATTCAGTTGTGGACTTTTGCCTGTTGTCATCAATCTATCTCACCCACTCCCACCTCCGTATCCTATTCGTAACTTAAAGGATCATGAGTATCAGTAAACATAACACTAAATACAATTTCAATTTTAAAAAAAAGCACACACACCACACACACACACACACACACACACACACACACACACACACACACACACACACACACACACACACACACACACACACACACACACACACACGATATAACCTGCATGACGTGTTTCTTTCTTATGATTGCACTTTTTTCTTCACATTTTAAAATGTGATTTATGAGGTTCATTTGACGTACAGTCTTGTCAAAACTGTGACAGTGTAGGTGTTGTGTGCATGTGCTCATATTGCCTATCAGCCACTGGTCATTCTAAGTCCCCTCTTTGTTTTTGCAGACCAAGTATTTACAACGGTTGAGAGACATTTGCGCCACGCAGGAGTCATCAGAATTTTTTCAGTCTCATGAGGTGAGTGTGTGTCGTACGTGCAGTGTGTCCTGTGTGTATAGTGCGTGTGGTTGTGGTTGTGGTTTGTGTTGTTTCATGTGATTAGTGTCGTGCTGTTTTATGCTGCGTTACATTTGTGTTGTGTTGTTTTCCATTAGAAAGAGTCAAATGCAAGACACTAAAACATGTAGTGTTTAGCTGTTGCATAAAGAATTAATTGGCACTTTGAGAGAGAAATCATTTTATTAAGCTGTCTGTCTGAGAGATCAGTTATGTGACTATTTAACGAGACCAGTCTCAGTTCAACTTTTTCCTGTGAGGCTTATCAACAGGAACGGTAACAAGACATGTAGAGCAAGGGAGACAATTAAGTAATACTGCAGATGAAAGCAGCGTGAAAAGAAAATGGTAAAGAAAAGGTATCGGCATACCTGGCTTACTTTTTGAGTAATGCTATTTCTGTTATTATGTATGTTATTATTTGACACTGTTCTTTCATTGTTCTAAATTATTATGTATAATTGTTCCCTCCCCTTCTTACCTTCAAACTCCCACTTTTAGCCCCCCCCCCCCCCCCACTCCTTTTTCTTTCTTTCTAAAATCACTATTGTGAACAGACAGATAAAAGATTCCTTTCTGTCTTAGTAAGGGAAAATGTTACATCTCGCTTTACGAATTCAAAAGGGGGATTAAAAAGGAAGGGTAGAGAGATTTACGGCACTGTGTGGATTCTATAGATGATACTTCTCGAGTTTTTTTTAATCAAAATTCAGATAATGACTTGCAACTCAACATGGAGTCTCATTTGGAAAAGTTGGACTTGGACTAGTGTGGTTTCAAGGTCACAGTCATGCTAAATGTATCTAACGAGATGGAATGAGAGGATGCTGTAACTTAATCGCCTTGTTTTGTGTGTCCTTCACTTTTTTTTGAGGGGGGTGTTGTTTTTTTGAGGGGGGTTGTTGTTGTTTTCTTAAGGGGGGTCTTGTTGTTGTTTTTGAGGAGGGTCTTTTTTTAAAACTTTTTTTTGTCTCTTTCTTTTGCACACAGGTGACTTGAAGTCATTGATTGGTTTGTGTGTTGTGCAGGTGATCGGCAGCTCACTGCTCTTTGTCCATGACAACCAAGGCCAGGTGAACGTGTGGATGATAGACTTTGGTAAGACAGAGCCCCTCCCCAAAGGGGTGTCCATCGACCACCGCACGGTCTGGACAGAGGGCAACCATGAAGATGGCTACCTCTTTGGCCTGGACAACATCATCGGCATCCTAGAGGAACTACAGGCGTCCTCTGTAGCCTAGACGTCATGGTGTCCAGGAGGAACCGCCTTTCCTCTGCTTTCTAGGACCGTTGGTGAATCCCATGGCCAACAACTACATGCCTCGTCTGCCTTTGCCACTGAATCCGTCTCAGTCGTCTACATGTTTCGCAGACGAAATCAGTATCTGGAAGGCATTGACTGCAGAACTGTGTAGCAAATTACAGAGCTGTTTTGCAAAGTACAGAACAGTCGAGCAAATCGGTTCTGGTACTGAAAGGCTTTTGATGCCGAGCTGTTTAGCAAATTAGTTCTGTTCTGTAAAGGCTTTTGATGTAAGGCTGTTTTAGCGAATCAGACCTTCTTTTGGTGCAAAGCTGTGGAGCGAATCAGTTCAGCTGATTGGCTTTGAGACAGACTATTGCCGAGCAGAAAATCAGACGGACTTACAATTCGTGAACACGTCTGCAGTAGCTGCATTACACATTGTTGATGAGGGTCTTCAGCACCCTGTCATAAAGCTTAGCAGCTACAGGGCATCGTTTGGAAGAAGACATATGCATTCATCAGAGAAACTGTTTTGTCTTCATAGTTTTGTAGTTTCTGTAATGTAGGATCAAGCATTTCGATACGTTGTGCATTTAGCTGTGTGAATGGGTAAAGGGGGCTTTTTACCCCCAGTTTTTTTTTTTTTTTTTTTTTTTTTTTTGTACTGTTGTCTGCAGAACAAGCTTCTTTATGAGCCGCTGGCCACAAGAAAAAATGGAAAGTCGTGTAATCCCCCCCCCTCCCCAAAGCAAACCAGCCAATAGAGAGATAGTATTAATTTTCCCCGTAAGTTCTTCTGTCCCTCCCAGATATAACCCCCTTTCCCTTCAAATGTTTGCCCTCTGTTTTCATGGACACATTGCATCTTTTAGAAGTCTTTGAAATTAATCTATCAAACACTGTTGTCCCGTCGTTAACTTACATTTACCTCATCCTTACACTGTTAAGTTTTGTTATCTTCAGTTTAACTTTTCTCACGCGTTTTTTGTTTGTTGGTTGGTTGTTATATTCATACTGAATAGAACAACAAAATTACATTGCATAAGAGAAGAAAAGTGGAAGCCACAAGCAATGAAAAGCGACTTTAAAAATGGATATGCATCGCAGAACTGCTCGTTAGACTGCAAGCAAAATTTGGCTGAACGTGCACCTTGTGGCCTCAGCATCAGTTACATTAATAAATTGCCACAGTATGTATTGAAACTTCGTGGGAACATAGTAAGAAATATCAGTGAATGCCTTTCTTCGTGGATTTTTGTTTTTTTGTTTTTTTTGAATGGGCCTCGTTTGCGTGCAGACCGTAGATTACCTGTTTTTACATTTTTTATTTTTTGTTTTTCTGTTGTTTTTTTGTTTTGGGGGTGTGTGTTTTTTTAGTACTTCACATGCCATGTTTTATTGGTCCATATTTTCTGATAAACGAATTGGTCACGTGCACAGTATATGTGATCGATTGTCTGTAGGCCTGCCAACGCCATAGGCAAGTCTGCGTTTTTTGTTAGCGTAACGTGTGTCCTTTTTTTTTTTTTTTTTTACATAAGGGAGTGTCCTTGCCCATGGTAACAGCTTTTATTTTTCAGTCCAGTCGCTCCATGCAAAACGATAAGAGTTTTCTTTTGTCCATTTACTAGTTCCGACTTGGAAAATCACGTTAGTGCAGCGGTTAGGGCACATGCTACCGAAAATCCAGGTTGTGTGCGATCAAATGTGTTGCCGAACAGATTGATGACGAGGTCCGTGACCATGGCCTGAACACACTCATTGTCTCAGCCCACCCAGCTGTAAATGGGTCCCTGGCCATTTTTAGGGATGGGGAATGTAAAGCAGCGCGGGAGAGGAGGTGGGCGTTACTCTACGTACAGCTTAATCCCAAGAGTAGTCGAGTTTTTCTTTTAACCCTTTGACTCGCTCACCTTATCCATCAGCTTCAAACATTTAAGCGTTTCACTCCTTGCCCCGCCCGCCTGTGGGGGGAGAACGAGTTAAATTTTTGCTATCGTGGCTTACAATGCAGGAAGCTGGTAGACAGGGTGAGGATTTCAAACTGTCAAATTTTTGTGTTGCTATCATGGCTGACAATGTAGGAAGCTTGTAGATAGGGTGAGAAATTCAAACTGTTAAGTTTTTGCTTTGCTCATTTGGGAGCTAGTAAATAGGGTGAGAATTACAAACGTTTAAGTTTGTGCTTTGCTCTTTAGGGAGCTAGTAAATAGGGTGAGAATTACAAACGTTTAAGTTTGTGCTTTGCTCTTTAGGGAGCTAGTAAATAGGGTGAGAATTGCAAACGTTTAAGTTTGTGCTTTGCTCTTTAGGGAGCTAGTAAATAGGGTGAGAATTGCAAACGTTTAAGTTTGTGCTTTCCTATCGTGGCTAACAATGCAGGAGGGTGGCGAATGGGGTGAAGGAATCACAGCTTAACCACCTTTCTGCCCAAACGAGCTGTTCAGGTTGTTGCAGGTAAACTTTGACGTACATATTATAACCTACCTTACCAGGAAACCAAAAGTGGAACTGGGGGGGGGGGGGAGAGGGGGGTGTAGGGAACCTTAGCAAGAAAAGCTAGGTTCTCGTTTACGTTGTTTGTAAGAATAATGATACTATGATGCATGTGAGTTTGTACGTGTTTAAATACAGCACCGTGTGAAGTAGAATGCACGTGCAAACTGCCGACAGTCCTGAGACAGGATACCCAGTGTCAATATTCTTAATCTTGACTGAGCAAATGCCTGTAACATTGTTGTGCAAGACGAAATATTTCATGTTTTGTATCCGTTTTAAATGTGTTCTGTATTCATATACTGTTATTTATTGACAGAAATGTATGTTGTTACTACATGCAGATTTCCTACTGCCTCCAGCGGCCATGGTTTTTAAACAAAGATAAGAAACATCATTCTCCAGGTCCTTGAAGATCACTGAAAATGGATATGGCCATTTGATTTTCCATTGATAGTCTGAAATGTTCGTAAGAGAGATGGTATGATTTTTGTGTGTGTGTAGTTTTTAGTTATACACATGTGCCCGTGTGTTTACGCATAGAAAAATGAGGCCTGCTAGAAAGAAAGACTTTTGATTAGCTTAATAGAGATGCGAGTTACGAGTAAACACTTGTAAACACACACTGCCGTTAGTTTCCGTAACAGTTTTGACGTCTTGGATTCATGCAAACATTTGCTCGCTTATTTGTATTGCAAACAGTTAAACAATGGTGCGAACTGACTGAACAGGAAGACTGTCAGGACAGTATCAGACAGGAAGATACCAGCAAGCTATCACATTTTGAATGGTACGCAAAAAAAACAAAACAATTGATGTTAGTACAACAGATGTCAGTCTTTGTCAGAATGGTCGCAGAAAAGCCAGTCGTCCTAAACTGCTGCATTCTGCATTGTCTGCTAGACAGATATACAAGCTATCAGCAATATCCGAGGACTAGAAGAGAGCAGGCGAAGAAAGCTAACATTTGAAAATGAGAAAACCATTCATAGAAAAAAAAACCTGACCGGAAGCAAACAGTAAAAAGATAAAATAAAAATAGATATATAAAAGAAGTAATAAGGTCAGAGAACGAGATACTTAACGTTCGGAAAACAGCAGACAGCAAACTCAAGTTGCGGGTACATATTACTGAAGTGGTCAGACTCTTCTTTCTGTGTCGCAGTAATGCGAAATTTCAATCCCTAGCCATAATTACAGAGGAAACATTCTATATAAGTTCAACCCTTTTATGATGGATTTGTTTATAAATATATCATTATGTGTGTCGAGTTTTGTTACTGTTCAGATTGAAAAGCGATAATAAACAAACCAAAAAAAAAAAAAAAGAAAAGAAAAAGAAAAAAAGAAAACCTGAAGAGTTTCTCAAGCATAAGAAACATAATCAAATAGCCAAACCTGTCAAACTACGGAACAGACAATGTAAAACCAAAACACTGTATGTAACTTTTGCTTGAGAGACTGTGGGTAGTGGGTAACTTCAAAAGTTCTCGCCGAGGTTTAAAGATTGAAGACGTTGGATATGTCAGATTCTGTTGTGATCTGAGGTCAGTTGCGTGATTGTTTGTACCTTTTCTTTTTTTTTTCCACCTTTATCAGCAGATAACTAACTTTTTTTTTTTAGAGATTTCGTTTCGTTTTAGTTTACCTGAAGTCGACAGTTCCAGGGGCAAATTTGTTTTCGTCTTGTCTTGTCCCGAGACCGTCAGTTCTGTCGTATTATAACTGAATGAAGTTTCACTTCTGTTGGGTACAAAGGAAGATATTTCTTGTTGACAATGCAACAATTTGTTCTCCGGTGTGGTTTGAACAGTTAACTACACCATCATCGCTTGTTGTCGATGTGCTTTCATATGTGTTGTTGATACGATGTTTTTTTGAATTGTGATGATATTGTTGTCGTGCACGGTGTGTTTATGAGTGTGTGGAAGAGTTGACAAGGACTTGTGAAAATGACGGAGAGATGAGAGATAGAGTGAGTGAGTGAGAGAGAGAGAGAGAGAAAGAGAGAGAGACAGGAGTCTGGGCGTGCACACGTGCACGCATTGTGTGAGTGAGAAAAAGAGAGGACGTTTGCGCGACTCTGGTGACAAATGAATTGTAGAGATATTTTTTATTTTGCGATGTACTTTCAGAATAAACAGTGAGTCATTTTTTCCCTTTTGTGTGGTTGATGTTCTTGCTTCAGCGTAAACTGCAGAACCCAATTTATTCCGCCTGCTCTCTAGCTCTCCGTGGCATATTGTAGACAAAGTGGATGCTGCGGAACGTCCAGGATAATCAGATAAGATTTGATAACATGCTTGAAATGACAGTGAGTGAGTTGAAATGTGTAAGATAAAATGTTTTATGATATACACAGAATGACCGATGTGCTCACCTCAGACTAAATGCCTCTTTTAAGTCTTTACTTCCTCTTCTTCTTCTTCTTCTTTCTTCTTCTTCTTCTTCTTCTCTTCTCTTCTCTCTCTCTCTCTCTCTCTCTCTCTCTCTCTCTCTCTCTCTCTCTCTCTCTCTCTCTCTCTCTCTCTCTCTCTTCTCTCAACGTAAATTGAATGTTCGAGGCAAAATGTTTATAATATACATCAATGATTATGATAATAAAAAAACCAAAACAATTTGGTACTTCTTGCTGGTGACACATATAACATTTATAAATACATATACATATATTGTCTGCACAGCCTTACAGCAGAAACAAAGTCTTGAAATAAGCGTTATCTCAATACTTTTTTTTTTTAACTGAAATAGTTTTCTTCTTTGGTTATTATTATTATTATCATTAATATCATTATTATTATTATTGTTGTTGTTCTTGTTGTTGTTATTATTACAACTTCTGCTACTATCATCATTATCATTATTATCATTATTTGATGATGATGATGATTATCAATATTATTAATATTTTTTTCATTATTATTAGAAATTATTCGTTCGTTTGTAGGTGAAAATCTTTTCCCACAAATATTGAATGAAAAAAAATATTGTTAGGTGCAGTAGAAACAGTCACCTTGAACAATACTGACGAAAACTGTTGAGGACTTTGTGATAACGACACAAAAAGAATGTACGAAAGTTTGTAACAGGCAAGGAGAAAGGTATTAGACAGTGGAAAAGATGGTGTAAAAGGACAAGCACATGTCACTGTACAAATTTCAAGACTTCATGAGCTCGAAACGGTGAATTACTGGCAAGATGTGCAGCTAGTTATGTATGCAATTTCAGTTTTCATATTTCTATGCAATACCAGCTTTTGG
>JAPXFY010000012.1:45235843-45245843 GCA_030674185.1 Monoplex corrugatus | reverse complement strand
AGGAAGAGTGTCTGGCAACAAGGTTGCATGGTTTGGTCACTTAACCCTTTTACTCCCGCACCCTATCCATCGTCATGATTGATGGTTGCGAAGCCTGGACTCTGAGAGAAACTGAGTGCGGAAGAATAGAGGCAGCTGAGATGTGGTTGTGTCGGAGACTACCAGGTGTCAAACGGACAGATAGAAGAACTGATGAAAGCGTCCTGGAAGAACTTGATATCACCAGACATCTACTAGCAGACATCAACAAGAGAAGACTTTTAAATACATGTACATTTGCCATGTGTCACGCAGCGAAGGACCTCATGGCAACCATCTTTCAAGGAAAAACAGCGGTAAAAAGGAAGAAAGGCAGGCCTCAAATCTCATACATCGAGCAGATAACCAACATCAGTGGCCAAAATATTCAAGAAACTGTCCACAGAAGTCAAGACAGAGCGGCCTGGAAGGAAATGATGGGTGCAGATGTGCAGGGGCAACACTGAACCCGGTGACACTGACAGGTGAGACAGGTGAGACAGGTGAGACCCTATCCATCAACTGTAAAAACTTAGCTCTTTGACTCCGTCACCCTTTCCAAAAGATTCCTGCAAAAAGCTGGTGGATAGGGTGAGGGAGTCAAATAGTTAAGTTTTTGCTTTGCTGGCGTGGTTGACAATGCAAGATGTTGGTGGATAGGGTGCGGGAGTTAAAGGGTTAATAAGCATCAGGACAAGATCATCCTTTAGGGTGCTCGGGAAGGAGACGTTCTCTGAGGTCGACAGAGAAAGAGCTGGCGGACGTCATCAAAGACTGGGCTTTTATTTCTTTTCTCCTACTGGACGAAACAGCAGGGAAGTTTCAGTCTTTTTCTCCTAATTTTTGTATTTGATATTTGCTCGTTTGTGATCTCACGTTTACGCCTGACAAAGGCCAATTGGCTGAAAAATTGTGCCTGTCTTGTCTGGTTGTATTAAATACGCATTCTGGTTGGGGGTTTTTTTTCCTGTCTTTCTGGTTCCTGACCTCATCATGTCTCACTTGCTTATTGCTTCAGCCCACAGACAGAGATAAAGAGTTTTTGTCCGCTGTTGTGTCCTGTCAGTCCCCAGGTAAAGCACTGGCTACAGAATTAGATGAGGATTAGGATTATGGAACCTTTGTAACATGGGGTAAGCACCTGTTACAAATTTGATCAAAAGTTTTCCGTTAGCAAGAAACACCACGAGGGTGTGGATGGGACCCGGAGCACCAATACCTCGCCACTCTCCGGACAGTCACCTCCCAAACTCCCGACGGCCACTCGACAGTCATTTCATCACGTAAAAGGGCAGTCCCATGCATTGCATGCATGACCCCCCTTCGGACTCAGTCATCAGTTACCTTGTTTATGGAATTTTTGTAACATTGAGTAAACACCTGATACAAATTTGATCAAAAGTTTTGTTCGTACAAATCAAACACTCATACAAATTTGATAGAAAGTTTGTTCGTATGTTATCAAACACCGATACAAATTTGATTAAAGTTTGTTCGCACATATCAAACACTGATACAAATTTGATCGAAAGTTTGTTCGTATGTTATCAAACACTGATACAAATCTGATGAAAAGTTTTTTTCGTACAATATTAAACACTGATACAAATTTGATCGAAAGTTTGTTCGTACATTATCAAACACTGATAAAAAAAATTGTATCAAAGATTAGTTTGTATAATATCAAACACTGATACGAATTTGATCGAAAGTTTGTCCGCACAATATCAAACACTGATATTAATTTGATAAAATGTTAGTTTGAACAATACCAACACTAATACAAATTCAATCAAAAGCGTGTTTTTTTTAACATATATTTTTTGTTTTGTACAATATCAAACACTGATACAAATTTGATCAAAAGTTTGTTCGTACAATAGCACACAATTTGTGATCATGTATGTTTAGAATTGGTGCGACTATATTGCAAATGTTGTGTCCTATTCATTTGAAATTACGCACCAATTTTGATCGCATGATCGAGATTTGGTAAATAATTGAAATTATGCACCGATCTTTTTCGCTTACTTTTGGGTGCACACACACAAACACACACAAACACGCGCGCTCGCACACACACACACAAACACACACACACACACACACACACACACACACACACACACACACACACCACACGCACACACACACACACACACACACACACACACCACACACACACACACACACACACCACACACACACGCACACAGAGGGTCACTCTGTCGATACAGAACGATCTCCCCCCCCCCCCCCATCTCTGTCTGTCTGTCTGTCTGTCTGTCTGTCGGTCTCTCTCTCTCTCTCTCTTTCTCTCTCTCTCTCTCTCTCTCTATCTCTCCATGGTGTGTGTGTGTGTGTGGTTGCTGTGTGTTGTGTGTCTGTGTGTTAGTGTGTGTGTGTGTGTGTGTGTGTGTATGTGTGTGGTGGTGTGTGTGTGTGTGTGTGTGTTGTGTGTGTGTGGTGTGTGTGTGGTGTGTGTGTGTTGTGTGTCGCAAGAACGGAAGAGCCTCACTTTCCTATCCATTGCAAATACAATCAAGTGTTTGAGTTAAGCTTCGATAATCATCAGCATACAAAGACGTTAGCCGACAAGGTCGCCGAGACTTTATGGTGAACCTCATGCGCTAACAGGGAATAGCCTAACCTTACTAAACCGGAAAGCGTTCAAATATTTATGGATAAATACTTTTTCCATCTTTCTGCCACGCGCATACCGGTATTTTAATTAATGGAGTCAGAAAAGTGCACTGTCATTATTGAGGTATAAATCGGATTGGTGTTATCTTTTTGATTTTCATAAAGCGGCATATTATTACAGCAATTTCAAATTCAAAATAAGATGACACTTCGCCTGAAATCGATTATGAACATTGATAATATAGTTATTTCTATCAAGCCTGTCATGCTGGTGCGGTAAAGATTTCGAAAGGTGACTATGGAGAATTTCTTTTATGGACATACATCGTTCAGCTGTAATTTCTTTCTTTCTTTCTTTCTTTCTCTCTCTCTCTCTCTCTCTCTCTCTCTCTCTCTCTCTCTCTCTCTCTCTCTCTCTCTCTCTCTCTCTCTCTCTCTCTTTCTTTCTTTCTTTCTTTCTTTTTTGGTTTGAATAGTCAGTCAGTCAGTCGGTTGGTTGCTTGGTTTGTTGGTTGGTTTGTTGGTCGGTTAATTGGTTCGTCAGTCAGTCAGTCAGTCAGTCTGTCAGTCAGTCAGTCAGTTAGGCAGTTGCTTGCTTGCTTGCTTGCTTGTTGCTTGGTAAGTTAGTTAGTTGATTGGTTGGTTGGTTGGTTGGTTGGTTGGTTGGTTGGTTAGTTGGTTGGTTGGTTAGTCAGTTAGTTAGTCAATTAGTCGGTCAGTTTATTCGTTCGTCCGTCCATCCGTCCGTTAGTTAATTAGTTATCAATTCATGTACACATTCATTTTGTCTTTTTTTTTTTTTTTAGGGTGGGGGCGGGATGAAATTTATACAACTGGTTTCACTGTGAGGAAAATGGGTAAGTGCTTTGTATGAAATGTTACTTGATGTGCAAACATAAAGACTATCATCACGTACATGTTAATTGTATTAAGCGTGTGTTAGCCTCGCCACAAATTGTCTCTCACTTTTAAATTAAACAACAAATTTCACAACGACAACTCAGTCGTTAACCTCTCTCTCTTCTCTCTCTCTCTCTCTCTCTCTCTCTCTCTCTTTCTCCCTCGCCCCATATACGACACCATTTCAACATATCACGGTAAGTTTAGTGTGCGTACTGGGCCTGTTTTTCTTAGGTCAAACATTTAACCCAAAAGAGAATTTCAGAACTCATTGTTCTTTCGACAAATACAGATTGTATGTTTGACCTCACCCGACCCATGTTTCTCAATCGAGTATATAGTTCCTCCAGGGTCATTCACTGCAGCCATAGTGGGCACCTCCCTCAAGTACAGTTCCAACGAACGCAGGAGGAGAAGAAGAAGAAGAAGAAGAAGAAGAAAAAGAAGAAGAAATAGAGTAGAAGTAGAAGAAGAAGAGAAGAAGAAAAAGAAGAAAAAGAAGAAAATAGAAGTAGAAGTAGAAGAAGAAAAAGAGAAGAGAAGTAGAAGAAGAAGAAGAAAGAAGAAGTAGAAGTAGAGAAGTAAGAAGAAAGAAGTAGAAGTAAAAGAAAAGAAGAAGAAGAAGAAAAGAAGAAGATAGAAGGAGTAGAAGAAGAAAGAGTAGAAGTAGAAGAAGAAAAAAGAAGAAGAAGAGAAGAGAAGTAGAAGTAGAGAAGAAGAGAGAAATAGAAGAAGAAGAAGTAGAAGTAGAAGAAGAAGAAGAAGAAGAAGAAGAAGAAGAGAAAAGAAGAAGAAAGAAGAAGAAGAAGAAGAAGAAGTAGAAGTAGAAGAAGAAGAAGAAGAAGAAGAAGAAGAAGAAGAAGAAGAGAAAGAAGAAGAAGAAGAAGAAGAAGAAGAAGAAGAAGAGAAGAAGAAAGAAGAAGAAGAAGAAGAAAGAAGAAGAGAAGAAGAAAGAAGAAAAGAAGAAGAAGAAGAAGAAGAAGAGAAGAAGAAGAAGAAGAAGAAGAAGAAGAGAAGAAGAAGAAGAAGAAGAAGTAGAGAAGAGAAGAAGAAGAAGAAGAAAGAAGTAGAAGAAGAAGAAGAAGTAGAAGTAGAAGAAGAAGAAGAAGTAGAAGAAGAAGAAGAAGAAGAAGAAGAAGAAGAAGAAGAGAAAGTAGAAGAAGAAGAAGAAGAAGAAGAAGAAGTAGAAGAAAGAAGAAGAAGAAGAAGTAGAAGTAGAAGAAGAAGAAGAAGAAGAAGAAGAAGAAGAAAGAAGAAGAATAGAAGTAGAAGAGAAGAAGAGAAGAAGAAGAAGAAGAAGAAGAAAGAAAGTAGAAGAAGAAGAGAAGAAGAAGAAGAAGAAGAAGAAGAAGTAGAAGAAGAAGAAGAAGAAGAAGAGAAGAAAGTAGAAGAAGAAGAAGAGAAAGAAGAAGAAGAGAAGAAGAAGAAGAAGAAGAAGCAATAGAAATAAGAAGAGAAGTAGAGAAGTAGAAGAAGATAGAAGAAGGAAGAAGCAGTAGAAGAATGAAGTATTGAAGAAGTAATGAAGAAAGAAGAAGAAGAGAAGTAGGTCAAGTAAGCAAGAAGAGAGAAAGAAGGAAGAAGAAGAAGAAGAAGAAGAAGAAGAAGAATGAAGAAGAAGAAGTAGAAGAAGAAGAAGAAGTCGAAGAAGAAGAAGAAGAAGAAGAAGAAGAAGAAAGAAGAAGAAGAAGAAGAAGAAGAAGAAGAAGAAGAAGAAGAAGAAGAAGAAGAAGAAGAAGAAGAAGAAAGAAGAAGAAGAAGAAGAAGTAGAAGAAGAAGAAGAAGAAGAAGAAGAAGAAGAAGAAAAAGAGAAGAAGAAGAAAAGAAGAAGAAGAAGAAGAAGAAGAAGAAGAAGAAGAAGAAGAAAAAGAAGTAGAAGAAGAAGAAAAAGAAAAAGAAGAAAAAAGAAAAAGAAGAGAGAACACGAAATAGCATTATGTGTGTTTGTGAATGTAATTGTACGTTTATGTTTTGTATGTATGTATGTATGTATTTATACGTATAATGTATTATGTATGTATGTATGTATGTATGATATTATGTTGTATATGTATGTATATGTATGTATGTATGTATGTATGTGTGATGTATGTATGTATGGTATGTGTATGTATGTATGTATGTATGTATGTATGTATGTATGTATGTTGTTTATGTATGTGTGTGTGTATGTATGTATGTATGTACGTAGTATGTATGTACGTATGTATGCATGCATGTATGTATGTATGTACGTACGTATGTATGTACGTATGTATGCATGCATGTATGTATGTAATGTATGTATGTATGTATGTATGTATGTTTTGGTATGTATGTATGTATGTATGTCTAGATATATGCGTGCTGTTAGGAACCCTGAAGTGGAGTCATGCTGCAGATGGGAGTCAAAGGGTTAAGTTTTTGCTTTGCCAGGTTCTGGTGGACACGGTGTGGGAGCCAAAGGGTTACAGTATGGTGGCAAGAGCACAGCTCGGGCACAGCGTCAGTTTGCTGTTTATGCCGTAGTATGGGGACCCTCACACGATGTTCAGTAGTCTCAACATGTTTCTGGCTTTGGTAAGATGGCTCCATGTCACTGTCGTCTCTCCAGTCATGTCTGACTGTACTGCCCGGGTAGATTAACTCTTTAGGTGTGGCTAGGTCTGTTCCATTAAGAAAGACAAAAGGTTCGATGAAATACATACACACGCATGCATGCACGCACACATACACACACACACACACGCATGCATGCACGCATACACACATATACACACGTGCATACACACACGCGCGCATGCATGCACGCATACACACATAGACACACATGCACACACATACACACACGCATGCATGCACGCATACACACATACACACACATGCACAGACACACACCGCGCGCGCGTGCATGCACGTATACACACATACAACACATGCACAACATGCACACACACACATGCATATACCATACACATATAGACACACATGCACACATACACACGCACACACACACATGCATGCACGCATACACACATAACACACATGCACACACACACACGCATGCATACACACATAGACACCATGCACAACACACACACACACGCATGCATGCACGCATACACACATACACACACATGCACACACCACATGCATGCACGCATACACACATAGACACATGCACACATACACACGCACACACACACACATGCATGCACGCATACACCACATACGACACACACATGCACACACACACACACACACACACACACACACACACACGCATGCACATACACACATAACACACATGCACACACACACATACACACATGCACAACCACATGCATGCACGCATACACACATACACAACACATGCAACACCACACCACAATGCATGCAGCATACACACATACACACATGCACACATACACAGCACACACACACATCACACACACACACACACACACACACAACACACACCACACACATAGCAACACTACACACACCATCACGAGTTATCAACATAGAATAGAGCACAAGCAGTGTAAATTATACATCAGCCTTAGTCTAACCATACAAAAACACAAGACGAAATATAACTCATGTGTTCTCCTTACTAATTTAGAAGGGATTGAAGTTTAAATTACCCCCTGGCTTGAAACTGCGACATATTTCCATTCCACGCCCCCTCTACTCCCTCCCTCAATCGCCCCTCTTCCCCCCTCCCCTCACGTATACACACACACGCCCAACATTCCGTCAATATTTGCTTGTGTCAAAGACAAAACGTGACCCTTTTTACATTAGCTGTTTTTTGTTTTCATCTTGTAATTCTTCTCTGTGTATAGGCGTGTGTGTGTATGTGCGTGCGTGTATGTGTGTATGTGCGTGTGTATGTGTGTGTGTGGTGTGTGTCCGAGCCGGTGTGTGTGTGTGTGTATGTATATGTATACACACACACAACACACACATATATATATATTATATATTATATACTATATATGATGTTATATACATATATATCTATATATATATATATATATGTGTGTGTGTGTGTGTGTGTGTGTGTGTGTGTGTGTGTGTGTGAGTGTGCGTGCGTGTGTATGTGTGTGTAAGTGTGCGAGAGTGTATGTGTGTGTGTGTGAACGTGTGTGTGTGTGTTTGTGTGTGTTTGTGAGCGTCTGTGTGTGTTTGTGAGTGTGTGTTTGTGTGTGTGTGTTTGTGTATGTGTGTGTGTATGTGTGTGTGTTTGTGTGTGTGTGCTTGTGTGTGTGTTTGTATGTGTGTGTGTGTTTGTGTGTGTGTTTGTGTATGTGTGTGTGTATGTGAGTGTTTTGTGTGTGTGTTTGTGTGTGTGTGTTTTGTGTGTGTGTGTTGTGTGTGTGTGTGTGTGTGTGTGCGCGCGCGCGGTGTGTGTGTATGTGTGTGCTTTGATAAGGATTTAAGACCATTTCCAGTCGCATAGTCTTCAGTGCCAAAGTGCCAGGCACAATAATCTTTTTTATAGTTTCTGTTTGTTTGTTTTTTGTTGTTTTTTGTTTGTTTGTTTGTTTGTTTGTTTGTTTGTTTGCTTGCTTGCCTTGTCTGAAGTTCGTGTGTATGCATTTTTTTTTTAGTTCATGTGTGTGCATCGAGGGGTTTTGTTTCTTAGTATGTTTGTTTAGGGGGGAGGGAGGGGGGTGTTGTTATGTTTTGTGGTGTTTTGTTTTTCCACGACAATTACTGTAATATTACAATAATTAACATCATGATAAGGATTTCATCACTGGATTCTGATCTGTGTTCGTGGACAGCTATGGTTTTGTAATTTACTGTTTCTTCAAGGCAGAGTTTTTCATAATACTCTGGGTGGGAGAGATGTTTGCATCTGTCCGTCCGTCGTCTGCCTGTTTGCCTGCCTGCCTGCCTTCCTACCTGCCTGCCTGCCTGCCTGCCTGCCCGTTCGCCTGCCTGCCTGCCTGTCTGCCTGCCTGCCTGCCCGCCTGCCCCGCCTGCATGCCCAACTGTCTGCCTGCATGCCCAACTGTCTGCATGCCCGCCCGCTCACCTGCCTTCCTACTCGCCTGCCTGCGTATCTGTCTGTCTTCTACCTGATGTCACCAAATTGTGTTGGCAAGTTTTTCTGAGGCGTTTTTTGTTGTTGTTGTTGTTGTTGTTGTTGTTGTTTTTTTTTATGGATCTTTATCAAATTCAAGTCAAAGATAAGGACAGTTGAGGAGTCTCGAATGCATAAATATGGAGGACAAGATGTCAACGTCAAGATCACAAAGACAACAAAATGTGACTGCAATCAAAACATTTCCTGAAAAGTGTGTGAACTGCGCGTTCGTGCAGGAACTTATGCAAGTATTCAGAATCTTATTTTCAGTGTTACGACATCTTCCTTTCTCTTCAATGCACGCCAACTTTTTTTTTTTTTTCAGGTGAAACGTCTTCAAGTTCACAATGACTTTAAAAAGGACAAAAATCTGCATTTTCCTAATTATATTTTCGTAAAAGATTGTTAGAATAGGTCGACTATTTTTCTTTTTTCCCCGTGAACACATTTTTATGTATGTTTATGCCACCTGATGTATCTTCAAGGTCAGAATGATCTTTAGAAGTCCAAAATGAATATAATATATATATATCTGTGTGTATGTATGTGTTTGTTTTCTTTATTGTCCAGCTGCAAGCCAATCTAGTTCAGTTGCAGCCACCAACATTAAAAACTTCTGTTTGCTGCCCGTCTTGCTGTTCCCCCGTCATTCTGGTGGTGTCAGCGTAGTGTTTCACAGGTCCAAAGCTTGCAAGCACATGGCATTTTGCGCTGGTTCAAGGAGTCTGCCAGATATTGCTGGCTGGAAGTGTGTGGAGGACGTATGGAATTGTCCGAATGCCAAGAATCCCTCTTGAACAAGCTGTAAACTTCATTCATTCTGTTGTTCATTTGTTTTTTTTAAGTTCTTGTTCAAGCTTTGATAAAGACTTAACTTCTTTTTCGCTCATCTGGGAATTAGAGCACCTGGTCACAACAGGAAAGCTGGAGGGAAAGAGAACGCCAGGTAGACCCAGGGAGTAAAATATTGGACGGGCTTGCAGGGTGGCTAAGGACACAGAGGGTTGGAAGATGTGCTTGCAGCGACAAGGGATAGATGCATAATTTTATGGAGGGCCATGATCGCCGACGCCATGAGGCAGGGCACATGATGATCATCATCATCATCCCGCGAATTCCATGGATCGAATGACCGCGTGCAGTTCAAAGCCATGAACGCCAAGGTTTACGGTATCACTTCAAAACGTTCAAAATATGTATAGGATATGATTTTCCATTTTCTTTATATAAGAGCCTAAATTGTGATCTTTGACTTGCAAATTGGAAAATGGGAAAGAGAGTTAACTGAATATTTCTATAGAGTTACACTGTTTGCTGTCGTTTACACGTGGCACCTGTGACGTTAGTGCATATGGAATTCAT
>JAPXFY010000012.1:45220843-45228343 GCA_030674185.1 Monoplex corrugatus | reverse complement strand
TATCGTTTGTGTATGTTTCACACTGGCCATTTGGGTGACTATATGTAACTGTCTTGTTTTGTCAATTAACCCTTATATGTAACTGTCTTGTTTTGTCATTAACCCTTATATGTAACTGTCTTGTTTTGTCAGTTAACCCTTATATGTAACTGTCTTGTTTTGTCAGTTAACCCTATATGTAACTGTCTTGTTTTGTCAGTTAACCCTTATATGTAACTGTCTTGTTTTGTCAATTAACCTTATATGTAACTGTCTTGTTTTGTCAAGTTAACCCTTTATATGTAACTGTCTTGTTTTGTCATTAACCCTATATGTAACTGTCTTGTTTGTCAATTAACCCTTATATGTAACTGTCTTGTTTGTCAATTAACCCTATATGTAACTGTCTTGTTTTGTCAATTAACCCTTATATGTAACTGTCTTGTTTTGTCAATTAACCCTTATATGTTAACTGTCTTGTTTTGTCAGTTAACCCTTATATGTAACTGTCTTGTTTTGTCAGTTAACCCTTATATGTAACTGTCTTGTTTTGTCAGTTAACCCTCATATGTAACTGTCTTGTTTTGTCAATTAACCCTTATATGTAACTGTCTTGGTTTGTCAATTAACCCTCATATGTAACTGTCTTGTTTTGTCAGTTAACCCTTATATGTAACTGTCTTGGTTTGTCAATTAACCCTTATATGTAACTGTCTTGTTTTGTCAGTTAACCCTTATATGTAACTGTCTTGTTTTGTCAGTTAACCCTTATATGTAACTGTCTTGGTTTGTCAATTAACCCTTATATGTAACTGTCTTGTTTTGTCAGTTAACCCTTATATGTAACTGTCTTGTTTTGTCAGTTAACCCTTATATGTAACTGTCTTGTTTTGTCAGTTAACCCTTATATGTAACTGTCTTGTTTTGTCAATTAACCCTTATATGTAACTGTCTTGTTTTGTCAATTAACCCTTATATGTAACTGTCTTGTTTTGTCAGTTAACCCTTATATGTAACTGTCTTGGTTTGTCAATTAACCCTTATATGTAACTGTCTTGTTTTGTCAGTTAACCCTCATATGTAACTGTCTTGTTTTGTCAATTAACCCTTATATGTAACTGTCTTGTTTTGTCAATTAACCCTTATATGTAACTGTCTTGTTTTGTCAATTAACCCTCATATGTAACTGTCTTGGTTTGTCAATTAACCCTTATATGTAACTGTCTTGTTTTGTCAGTTAACCCTATATGTAACTGTCTTGTTTTGTCAGTTAACCCTTATATGTAACTGTCTTGGTTTGTCAATTAACCCTTATATGTAACTGTCTTGTTTTGTCAATTAACCCTTATATGTAACTGTCTTGGTTTGTCAGTTAACCCTTATATGTAACTGTCTTGTTTGTCAATTAACCTTTATATGTAACTGTCTTGTTTTGTCAATTAACCCTTTGACTCCAGCACCCTATCCACCAACTGCACAAACTTAACCCCTTGACTCCCTTACCTGTCTATCAGCTTTCTGATAAGTTTTCTTGGCAAGCAAGGTTGACAATGCAAGATGTCGGTAGACAGGGTGCGGGAGTCAAAGGGTTAAATACACGGTTTCAGTCAATATTTAGGTGTTTCTATTTGTGTGTTCATTGCCTTTTGATGCTGTACTGACAGATCAGTTACAGATTGCTGAAGATGAAATACATGTTGAAATCTGTTAAATGCACATATACATTCGTAGAGCAGATCCTATAGAAATCATTCAGGTAAAAAGGTCTGCATTACGTCTTTCAGGCATACTTTATCAATCAATCAAATGCAGGTAATTCAAAATGACATCATTATAATCTAATTACCGTCGGATTTCCCCATGCTGTCTAAACTTTTCTTTTCAAATTTCAAAACACTATGACAAAAAAAAATGTCTGAACTATAACACTAAAGGCCTTACATATACTCTTTGCTACTCTGTTCAATTAAAATAAGCATATTAAAAAAATAGATGAAACATAACACATATAACGTAAAAGAAGTTACAAAAAAGAAGCGTAATTAAGTAGAAATTTTGCTATGTCAATGGGTCTAGTGCTTTACAAAAGCATGACAAACAAAGACACACATGTAGAGTAAACACATGTCCATCCCAAACAAAAACTACAATAATAAGATAAACATTTTTGTAAAAAAAAAAAGTCAACAGTAAATTACAGACTAAGAATCAAATAAAAAGCAGAAAGCAATGACAGCATTAGGTACAAACGAGGAATATGGAGAAGGATGGGTGATAGGTGAGGTGGATGGAGACATGTCAGCTAATGTATGATGAAAATATATGAACCATAACACAGGCAACGTCAAAAAAGTCATAAAACTTAACTCTGGTAAAATATTGATTCATATATGTCAACCAATGAAGCGCATTACACATGGAGTCTAGCCTGTGAAGGCCTCCATAATTCAATATTCAACATTCTTATAACAGATTAAAACAGGTACAGATCACCCCGATTACTTATTTTCAACATTCTATAACCGATCAAAATGGGTACAGATCATACCTGTTACCCAATTTCAACATTCTCATAACAGATCAAAATAGGTACAGATCATACCTGTTACCCACTTTCAACATTCTCTTAACAGATCAAAATAGGGACAGATCACCCCTGTTACCCACTTTCAACATTCTTATAACAGATCAAAATAGGGACAGATCACCCCTGTTATAACTTTCAACATTCTTATAACAGATCAAAATAGGTGCAGATCATCCCTGTTACATACTTTCAATATTCTTATAACAGATCAACATAGATACAGATTATCCCTGTTATAACTTTCAACATTTTTATAACAGATCAAAATAGGGACAGATCACCCCTGTTATAACTTTCAACATTCTTATAACAGATCAAAATAGGGACAGATCACCCCTGTTATAACTTTCAACATTTTTATAACAGATCAAAATAGGGACAGATCATCCCTGTTATAACTTTCAACATTCTTATAACAGATCAAAATAGATACAGATTATCCCTGTTATAACTTTCAACATTCTTATAACAGATTCAAAATAGATACAGATTATCCCTGTTATAACTTTCAACATTCTTATAACAGATTAAAATAGATACAGATTATCCCTGTTATAACTTTCAACATTCTTATAACAGATTAAAATAGATACAGATTATCCCTGTTATAACTTTCAACATTCTTATAACAGATTAAAATAGAATACAGATTATCCCTGTTTAACTTTAACATTCTTATAACAGATCAAAAAGTACAGATCATCCCTGTTACCACTTTCAATCATTCTTATAACAGATCAAAATAGGTACAGATCATCCTGTTAACTGATTTCACACTCTTATAATATTCTTATAAACAGATCAAAACAGGTACAGATCATCCCTGTTACCCACTTTCAACATTCTTATAATATTCTTAAAAAACAGATCAAAAAGGTACAGATCATCCCTGTTACACTTTTCAACATTCTTATAATATTCTTATAAACAGATCAAAATAGGTACAGATCATCCCTGTTACCCACTTTCAACATTCTTATAATATTCTAAAAACAGATCAAAACAGGTACAGATCATCCCTGTTAACTACTTTCAACATTCTTATAATATTCTAAAAACAGATCAAAACAGGTACAGATCATCCCTGTTACCCACTTTCAACATTCTTATAATATTCTAAAAACAGATCAAAACAGGTACAGATCATCCCTGTTAACTACTTTCAACATTCTTATAACAGATCAAAATAGGGACAGACCATCTCTATTAACTGATTTCAACATTCTTATAATATTCTTATAACAGATCAAAACAGGTACAGATCATCCCTGTTACCCACTTTCAACATTCTTATAATATTCTTATAACAGATCAGAATAGGTACAGATCATCCCTGTTACCCACTTTTAACATTCTTATAATATTCTTATAACAGATCAAAACAGGTACAGATCATCCCTGTTAACTACTTTCAACATTCTTATAACAGATCAAAATAGGGACAGACCATCTCTATTAACTGATTTCAACATTCTTATAATATTCTTATAACAGATCAAAACAGGTACAGATCATCCCTGTAACTACCTTCATAACAAATCGAATTCATACAGATCATGTAAGGTAAATTCATCATTTCATCATCATCATCATCATGTGAGGTAAAAATCGTTTTAACTGCTTGTAATATAGCTGAAGTGTAGGACATTCAAGGTAACTTTAGTTTTGATTGCCTTTTTATTTACAAATAACACGTGCAGATCATTAAACGTAACGTATGTACATATTCATTAGCCAACAGGCTTGCTGTGCTGGGGTTGAGCTTGCCAATCATAGATTGCACGAGTTTGCACAGGTGCAAATGGCACTAAAGAAAAACTTTGTGCAGGTGGCCTCCAAGATGCCCAGCTGTGAATGGGTACTTAATCCTTTTCGGAATTTGGGGAAGGTAAAGCAGCAAGAGAGAGATGCAAAACGGCATTGTCTTAATAATGGTTGCCCTGAGGAAAGTTGAGGCCTCTACCGCCTCACTCCTCTACGATTTCAGGATTATGGGGCAACCTTTTTACAATAATCAAAAATTGGATATTGTTCATATTAACCAGACAGAAGGTGTGTGTGTGTGTGTGTGTGTGTGTGTGTGTGTGTGTGTGTGTGTGTGTGTGTGTGTGTTGTGTATGTGTGTGTGTGTGTTTACATGTGTGTGTGTGTTTATGTGTGGTTGCATGTGTGGTGTGTGTGTGTGTGTGTGTGTGTGTGTGTGTGTGTGTGTGTGTGTGTGTATGTATGTGTGAGTGTGTGTGTGTGTGTGTTTACATGTGCGTGTGTGTTTATGTGTGGTTGCATGTTGCGTGTGTGTGTGTTTACATGTGTGTGTGTGTTTACATGTGTGTGTGTGTTTATGTGTGGTGGCATGTGTGTGTGTCTGTGTGTTGTGTGTGTGTGTGTGTGTGTGTATGTGTGTGTGTGTGTAAGGGGGGGGGGGGCGTTTATAGGTATGTCAGTCTGCGTGTTTGTGACAAAAATGGGACGGCAACATTTTCTATCTAATCTGTTCATGTTGGATCTTTACCAAATTTGGGTGAAAAACGTGGATTGTTAGAGTCAAATATGATGTGTATGAAAGTCACATGAACCAAAGTCATGCTCGTGTGGACCAAAAATAAATGTAAAAAAAACAAAAACAAAAAACCCAAAGTCACTAAAATCAGTAGTTTCTTTAGCAAGGTGTATAAACATCAATAAACATCGCTCTCCCAAAAACTGTCCAAAATATTAACTGTCTGTTTTCACTGTTGTGACAGTCTATTATTATTCTCGTTCTGCGTTAAGTTTTAATTTATTTGGTGCTTCTCCTTCAAGCTGATGGTGACCTTCAAAAAAAAAAAAAAAGAAAAAAAAAAAGAATTTGAATGCTCTATAATGGTTTGTGTGTAAAATGAAAGGCTGTAGGAATGGCTTGAACACCATGTTATCAGTTAGTTTTGATATACACTACGCACAAAAAGTTAAGGATCACTTGCACAAAAATTCATAACTTTCAAAATAAGAAAGCCAATGCGTTGAAGTTTGGCAGACATTTAATTCCATGCTTTAGTGATAACGATACACAATTGCCTTCAATTTCGAGCAATCGTTTGGTGTGTACATTTGATCAAAGTGGGTACGTATCGAAATTTGATTTCCCAAAGTCATTGAAATCACAAGACAGGGCATTCTGATGCTCTCAAAAGTTCAGTAATGCGTGTAACCACCATGGCTGTTCTGGCACTCGACTCAGCGAGTCCTGATCGAGTTGACCAGGTTGGTGAAGATCCTCTGTGGAAGCGCCTGCCACTCAGCCTGCAGCATCTGGTAGAGGTGTTGGGCATCCCTGGGAGGGGGGTGGTTGATCCTCACTTTGCGATCCAGCTCATCCCAGAGGTTCTCAATCGGGTTGAGATCGGGACTGCATGCTGGCCACTCCATTCTGTTGACTCCAGACTGCTGCAGGAAGTCGTTGACCACCCTTGCCCTGTGGGGGCGAGCGTTGTCATCCTGGTAGACAGCCGTCGGTCCCATCTGCTGCAGTGTAGGCACAGCCAGCGGTCGAAGGATCTCATCCCGGTATCGGAGGCCAGTCAGGTTACCCTGTACATGATACAAGGGTGTTCTGTGTTGAAGGCTGAAGGCCCCCCAGACCATTACAGAACCTCCACCAAAGGCCACCTTTTCTTGGACAGTGGTGTCAATAAAGCGTTGCCCTGGGCGCCTCCAGACCCTCAGTCGGCCGTCCTTGTGGTTCATGGTGAAGCGTGATTCATCACTGAACAGGACCTGGGACCATTGCTGACGTGTCCACCTCACGTGACGTCTGCAGAAGGCGCGGCGTGCTGCCCTATGGGCTGGAGTTAAGCGTGGCCGTACAGCTGGGCGACGAGAACGGAGGTTAAACCCATGAAGGCGGTTCCGTATGGTCTGCTGGCTGATGTTGATGTTAGTAGCCACCCTCAACTGCCTTCGAATGATGCTGGAAGAGGCTGTTCTTGTCTGCAGGGCTTGTCGTTCAATGAGACGATCTTCACGTGGGTTTGTCTTCTTCGGTCGACCAGATCTGCGTCTTTCATGGACCTTCCCAGTGGTTGTGAAGCGTTGAATCAGTCTGACAATGACCGAGATGGACACCTGAAGTCGCCTGGCCACTTCTCGCTTGGGAACACCATCTTGGAACCATGCAACAGCTCGTCCCCTCTCAAACTCGCTCAATTTTCGTCGTGGAGGCATTGTCAGATCAGGCCTACTACTGGTGGAATGTCTTCTTATAAAGCCAAGCAAGAGACAGCATCTCACACATAAACAGCAGTTCTTGCACGTGCATAATGGTTTTTCCATCTGGCTTGTGCAATGTGTTCAGGCAGAACGGTCCAAAACAAGGTCCTTTTTCGCAAGTTTCCGCTTTTCCGTTTGCGGCCAAGCTCACTAGTAGAGAATCCCGTGCAATTTTCGCACTAACACAACATCGCCCACTTACAGCTGAACAAGAATTCATAACAATTTGGCTGGACTGAGAAATAAATAACAGTAGCGAACTGAGTTTATTACGCACCTGTTTTCTCATAGTGATCCTTAACTTTTTGTGCGTAGCTTATTATCCGGATAAGGGTTCAAGCAGAAACACTCTGTGATCACATTTGTATCAAATATCTTGCTAATCTGATCACAGATCAATCACATAGTAACAGATCAAGCACAGGATCGATCACAGATCAAGCACAGATTATAGATGACAGATGAAGCACACATCAAGCACAGATCACAGATCAGCCACAAGTTACAGATCAAGCACAGATCAATTCATCTGTAACTACAGAAGATTCGGTTTTGCTACTCAGGTGCACACATACACACACGCGCGCGCGCACACACACACACAGACGCACACACATACACACGCGCGCACACGCACGCACGCACACACACACATGCACATATAAACACACACACAATACACACAC
>JAPXFY010000012.1:45208343-45215843 GCA_030674185.1 Monoplex corrugatus | reverse complement strand
GACAGAGCACACAAGAGACGACACACAACACACACACACACCACACAGAAGCCCAGCACACACACACACACACACACACACACATGCACGCACACATCACACACACACACATGCACACATGAGCCCAGCACACACATACACACACATCACACACACACATCACACACACACACACAGCACACATCACACACACACACACACACACACACACACACACACACACACACACACACACACACACACACACAGCTCACACACACACACTCACACACACACTCACACACCACACTCACACCACACACACACACACACACACACACACACACACACACACACACACACACCACACACACTCACGCACATACTCGACCCGACACACCCATCAACTGTCTTCCCCTTATCCCAATCCCAAATCACCCCCCCCCCACCACCACCACCACCACCACGCCACCGCCACCACCACCACCACCACCAGCCTCTCCCTTCCAACAACAAGACATGCACACGACAGGAAGATCCCTAGTGTCAGTGTATGTACATGTATATATTCGCGGCAGTGTGTGTGTGTGTTTAACGCTCAACAAAGAGGTGCTTACTATTAGCCCACATTACCTGCGGTTGTAAATTAATGTACAGCAGGCTTTTGTGTGCTCTGTGCCCTAGTCCCTCACAATGGGAGAAGGGGGGAGGGTGCGGACCAGTCAAAAGAGTGCGGTGTGTGGATAGTTGAATCAACATAGAAGCTTCGACAGGTTATGTGGGCGCACCAACCGTTCGATCAAGGAACGCGAATTCGACTTCACGCGGACCGTTCGCCTAACAGACTGTTTTTGAGGCATGACCTGCTGCAAGTGAAAATTGTTTTCGAAGTTTAAAAAGGAGAGGCTGTTGCAGGCGAAGATCACATTCACTTTAACTCTAGCTGATTGTGTTAGGTCTCCGGTGCATTAAAATGTGTGGTGCATCGCATATGGAATGCTCCACGTGTGATAATGCTTTACTGATTTTCATCAGCGAGCCGAAATTGGGAAGTTAGAAATAGAACTTTTATTCTGGTATGTTTGAAAAAAAGTTGTGTAACTGTGAAAGAGTACTACTGTCTTCTAATGCAAGTCTGACTGCCATCTGAAGGTAAAAGCTGTGTCACTACCTTTGGACATGCCAATGAGAGATCAAGTAGGCCTACAGGTTGCTTTTGGATATGGCAACGAGAGACCAAGTACAGATCATTGAAGGTAAAATGTGTGTTAATTAACTGTAGATATTCGTATAACACACCACAGAGATGCAGTTCGTTTGACACTATGTTCGTTGCCTCTAAGCCATTTCGTGTGCTAAATTAAATACGCATTAAAGCTAAACTGTTTATGTGTTAATTTTAACAAAACCTTTCTGATAACAAACCAAACCACTGAATGTTGAATGAAAGCAAAGTTCGTGTCAACCAGTATCAAACATAAGATGGATGACTGAACAGATGCAGGTCAATCATCATCGAGGGTAAAATATGTATAGTAGTGTTATATTTGACATTTGCGAAATAAATGAAAGAGAACATTATGCAGGAAGTATCATTCATGAAAGAATCCACCTTAATTATCTTGATATTTCAACTGCATGTCAAACAGAGATTTTTTTGGTGGTAGCCAATTTTCATGTTATTTTTCTCCACATACTTGAGTGGGTTATAAAGCTACACTTTTATATCAAAGGCAGAAGGTACAGAATGTCCAAAGTCTGAGATCATATAGGAAAAAATACCAACTTTTTTTTCAGTACTATCACACTTATTAGAGCTTTGCCTTCCCTAACTCCCTAACTATGAAGTGAATCAGGTGTTCATTCACATCTGAGTAAACTGAAGGCTGCACAACACCAAGGTTTTGCTCGAGTGAGATTGGCACCTGTGCATAATTGTACTTGTTACAGGGCTAATTATCTACTGAATAACAAGAATCATTGTGTACATAGCTTGATGACTACGTAATTGCATGAGACATGACTCAAAGAGCAGACCATTTTCGAATTCACTTAACAACTAACACATTGTCAAGCCACGTTGACTGTATGCTATTTCTGAAGACACTGCATTTCTCAGTATGATTAAGGGGCTCAGTTATAACACACTTAGATAGTTATAACACACTTAGATAGCTAGTTATAGCACACTTAGCTAGTTATAGCACACTTAGATAGCTAGTTATAACACATTTAGCTAGTTATAACACTTATATAGCTAGTTATAGCACACTTAGATAGCTAGTTATAACACACTTAGATAGTTATAACACTTAGATAGCTAGTTATAGCACACTTAGATAGCTAGTTATAGCACACTTAGATAGCTAGTTATGGCACACTTAGCTAGTTATAGCACACTTAGTTATGGCACACTTAGATAGCTAGTTATGGCACACTTAGATAGCTAGTTATGGCACACTTAGATAGCTAGTTATGGCACACTTAGCTAGTTATGGCACACTTAGACAGCTAGTTATAGCACACTTAGTTATGGCACACTTAGATAGCTAGTTATGGCACACTTAGATAGCTAGCTATAGCACACTTAGGTAGTTATGGCACACTTAGTTATGGCACACTTAGATAGCTAGTTATGACACACTTAGATAATTAGTTATAGCACACTTAGTTATGGCACACTTAGTTATAACACACAGATAGTTATAACACACTTAGATAGCTAGTTATATCACACTTAGTTATGGCACACTTAGATAGTTATAATACACTTAGCTAGTTATGGCACACTTAGATAGCTAGTTATGGCACACTTCGATAGTTATGGCACACTCAGATAGATATAACACACTTAGCTAGTTATGGCACACTTAGATAATTATGGCACACTCAGATAGTTATAACACACTTAGATAGCTAGTTATGGCACACTTCGATAGTTATGGCACACTTAGATAGTTATAATACACTTAGCTAGTTATGGCACACTTAGATAGCTAGTTATGGCACACTTCGATAGTTATGGCACACTCAGATAGATATAACACATTTAGCTAGTTATGGCACACTTAGATAATTATGGCACACTCAGATAGTTATAACACACTTAGATAGCTAGTTATGGCACACTTCGATAGTTATGGCACACTCAGATAGATATAACACACTTAGCTAGTTATGGCACACTTAGATAATTATGGCACACTCAGATAGTTATAACACACTTAGGTAGCTAGATATGGCACATTTAGATAGTTATAGCACACTCAGATAGTTATAACACACTTAGATAGCTAGTTATGGCACGCTTAGATAGTTATGGCACACTCAGATAGATATACACACTTAGATATCTAGTTATGGCACACTTAGATAATTATGGCACACTGAGATGCTTATAACACACTTAGATAGCTAGTTATGGCACACTTATATAGCTAGCTATGGCACACTTAGATAGTTATAACACACTTAGATAGCTAGTTATGGCACACTTAGATAGTTATAACACACTTAGATAGCTAGTTATGACACACTTAGATAGTTATAACACACTTAGATAGCTAGTTATGGCACACTTAGATAACTAGTTATGGCACACTTAGATGTCTAATTGTAACACTTAGATAGCTAGTTATGGCACACTTAGATAATTATAACACACTTAGATAGCTAGTTATGACACACTTAGATAGTTATAACACATTTAGATAGCTAGTTATGGCACACTTAGATAGTTATAACACACTTAGATAGCTAGTTATGGCACACTTAGATATTATAACACACTTAGATAGCTAGTTATGGCACACTTAGATGTCTAATTGTAACACTTAGATAGCTAGTTATGGCACACTTATATAGCTAGCTATGGCACATTTAGATAGTTATAACACACTTAGATAGCTAGTTATGGCACACTTAGATACCTAATTGTAACACACTTAGCTAGGTATAACACTTTTAGATAGCTAGTTACAACACACTTAGATTTGATTTTATCAAGATTTTGCGCTATATAAATATTGTAATTATTATTATTATTATTATATAACACACTTAACTAGTTATGACAGTCTTAGATACCTAATTATAACACACTTAGATAGTTATAACACACTTACATAGCTACTTATAGCACACTTAGATGGTTAGTTATGGCACACTTAAATAGTTATAACACGCTTAGATAGCTAGTTATAGCACACTTAGATACTTATAACACGCTTAGATAGCTAGTTATAGCACACTTAGATAGCTATAACACGCTTAGATAGCTAGTTATAGCACACTTAGATAGTTATAACACGCTTAGATAGCTAGTTATGGCACACTTAAATAGTTATAACATGCTTAGATAGCAAGTTATAGCACTTAGATACTTATAACACGCTTAGATAGCTAGTTATGGCACACTTAATAGTTATAACACGCTAGATAGCTAGTTATAGCACACTTAGATAGTTATAACACATTTAGATGCTAGTTATGCACACTTAGATAGTTATAACATACTTAGAGTGCTAGTTATGGCACACTTAGATAATTATAACACACTTAGATAGTTATAACACATTTAGAGTAGTTAGTTATAGCACACTTAGATAGTTATAACACATTAGAGTGCTAGTTATGGCACATTTAGATAGTTATAACACACTTAGATCTAGTTATGTCACACTTAGATAGTTATAACACACTTAGAGTCTAGTTATGTCACACTTAGATAGTTATAACACACTTAGTTAGTTATGGTACACTTAGATAGTTATAACACTTAGTTAGTTATGGTACACTTAGATAGTTATAACACACTTAGATAGTTATAACACACTTAGACAGTTATAGCACACTTAGTTATAACATTTAGATAGTAGTTATAGCACACTTAGATAGCTAGTTATGGCACACTTAGATAGTTATAACACACCTAGATAGCTAGTTATGGTACACTTAGATACCTAATTATAACACACTTAGATAACTAGGTATAACACATTTAGATATCTAGTTACAAGACTGAATAGTTATAACACACTTATATAGCTAGTTATGGCACACTTAGATACCTAATTATAATACACTAGATAGATATAGCACACTTAAATAGCTAGTTATGGCACACTCAGATAGTTATAACACACTTAGATAGCTAGTTATGGCACACTTAATAACTAATTATGACACTTAGATAGCTAGGTATAACACATTTAGATAGCTAGTTATGGCACAATTAGATACCCAATTGTGACACACTTAGCTAGTTACAACACACTTAGATAGCTAGTTATAACACACTTAGATAGCTAGTTATAACACACTTAGATAGCTAGTTATGGCAAACTTACATACCTAATTATAACACAATTAAATAGCTTGGTGTAACACATTTAGATAGCTAGTTATGGCACACTTAGATACCTAATTGTAACACACTTAGATAGCTAGTTATAACACACTTAGATACCTGATTATAACACTTAGATACCTAATTATAACACTTAGATAGCTAGGTATAACACATTTAGATAGCTAGTTATAACACGCTTAGCTAATAATAATACTCTTAGATAGCTAGTTATAACACACTTAGATAGCTGCTTGCCCCATAGTCATACATCTTAATATCATGAGCACTAATTTGTAGACAGCCTGTTAAGAAACAAGCGAGGCATTCCTGCAGTCTCACATGAGCTTACTGGCTTTTTGGTATGGTAGAGCTGTGGACTTGTGATCTGATATCTCGAGTTCAATTCCATCTGCAACAGAAGAGTTGCCCGTTCACAACCCATCTTAAATCCTCAAATCGCTCTGGTGATATCAGTACAACCCACCACAAAAAAGTCACCCTGTTTACCAATCATCTCAATCTTCAATCGTTCTGGTGGTGTCAATACAACCCTCACTTTTTCACACGTCCTGTTTCCTCCTCATTACAAGACCTTGCCAGGGTATAGGGTTTTGAGCAGGCTTAAGGAGTCTGCTAGATATGAATTTGTCCTGAGTGCAATAAATCTGTCTTGAATAACTTCCCACTTCCTGTCCTTTATGGACAGACCATAGTGACCCTAAAAATGGGTCGGGATGGTTTAGCTAGACATAGACATACATTCCTGCCTTCCTTTTAGTCAGGCCTGTGGTCCACCACAGACACAGACACACACAGAGACACGTACACACACATATATACAAGCACACCAAGACACACACACACACACACACAATATATATATATATATATATTATATATAATATAAGCACACACACACACACATGCATACACATACACGCACACACATGCACACTCACTCACACACACACATACAAGAATATATGTAAACGCACAAACTCTCGCTTTCTTCTCTGTCTCTGTGTATGTCTGTCTATCTATCTATCTGTCTCTCTCCTCTCTCTCTCTCCCTCTCTCTCTCTCTCGCTCCCCTCCCTCTTGTCTCTGACTTCCTCTTCTCTCACACACTTAAGAATACCCACAGTTATCTGTACACACACACACACACACACACACACACCACACACACACCACACACACACACATACACACACATGCACACACACACACATACACATACACACGCATACATATACATACCCGCACACTCATGCACACGCGCTCACACACATGCACATACAACCATGCACATACTTCACACATACTAACACATACATACACTGTTTATATATGTGTACACATGCACACACACACACACACACACATACACACATGCACTCATACACATTAACGATTCAGTACTCCCTTGTCAACAAGCCAACGATCAGTTAACTTGATAACCTGTACTTATCTCATGGCAGCCACTATTTCCAGGATCAGTCGCGGTCTGGCAGCATTTTATTCATGAAGTGGTGGGGTTTCACAAACTTGTTTTTCATTCTTTTTTGACAAAAACAAACAAAATAAATGGAATGTTTGCTGAACATTATTACGATACCATTGAGAAAACTGAACAATATTTATTTATATATCAATGGATTGAGCAAAACTCATATACATACGTCATATCTATTAGTCTGTTACGTTTTTAAAACAATATCAAAGTCATTTACTTTATACAGCTTCAGATTTTATAGTTGGTGGTGGTGGTGTTTGTTGTTTGTTTGTTTTTGTTTTGTTTGTTTGTTTGTTGTTGTTTGTTGTTGTTGTTGGTGGTGGTGGTGGTAGTGGTGGGTCTTTTTTTTTCTTTTTTTTTGGTGTTGGACTGATCAACTCCACTTTCATTTGAATTCAAGCCTCCTATTTTTCTCAGATGCGTGTATGCACTTTGTTTTGCCCACACTGTGCAGGCGGTATGTTGTTGCGTAGTGTGCGTAGTTTGCGTACTCTGGTGGGCGTGCATGCTGTGTATTTTTCATGTTTTTGTATGCCACCGGACACTGACATGACTTACAGAGTGTTTAGCGTGCATAGTGGATGTTCTGCGTGCGTATGCACACAAACTGGGTGGGGGTGAGGTTTTAGGCACTGGCAGGTTTGCACGCACATTG
>JAPXFY010000012.1:45198343-45200843 GCA_030674185.1 Monoplex corrugatus | reverse complement strand
TTAGAGTTAGAACTGGATTAGATGGGGCTGGAATAGATTTTTTCCTTGTCATAATACAATTTTCCTGCGCAAAATGCGGGATACTCTTTCTGAAGAAAGCATGAGGCCATAGTTAGGCGTACTACTTTTTCCCCTGTATGCGTGTGCCTTTTCTTTTTTCTTTTTCTTTTTACGAATAAAAGTGAACCAGGGATTTGTTTACTTTTCTCCCACACCCACACCCCACATCCCTCTTGTGTGTGTGTGTGTGTGTGTGTGTGTGTGTGTTGTGTGTGTGTGTGTGTGTGTGTGTGTGTGTGTTCACAGAATTTTACCAGCAGGGTCAGCTGATTTATAGCAGTATGATATTCAACGTAAACGAAATGAATGCTGCCTACAGGACCTCGAACTATCGATTCATCCAAACAATTAGCACCTTGGCCACCCCTCAAGGTGTATATGGGGTTGGGATAGGCGGGGAATCCGACCCGTCGCGTATCTAACCTCTGCATTCTCTGACCTCTAAAGTTCTTTATCAATTGGGCCACGCATCTACCATAGGATAAACAACCAGCACGAGGCTTCTTCAAGCTTTTATGTTGATCAGGGCTTTTTTTTAATAGATTTTTAAGTGTATGAGGACTTCTGCAGGGACCTTTAAACGATATCATGGATTCTTCAGATCTTAAGCTTTAAGCTGTATCAGGGCTTCTTTGGGCTTGTAAGGTGTATTGAGCTTCTTTGGGCTTGTAAGTTGTATTGGAGCTTCTTTGGGCCTGTAAGCTGTATTGGAGCTTCTTTGGGCCTGTAAGCTGCATTGGAGCATCTTTGGGCCTGTAAGTTGTAGTAGAGTTTCTTTGGGCTTTTAAGCTGTATCAGAGCTTCTTTGGGCTTGTAAGTTGTATCAGAGCTTCTTTGGGCTTGCAAGCTGTATCAGAGCTTCTTTGGGCTTGCAAGCTGTATCAGAGCTTCTTTGGGCTTGTAAGCTCTAGTAGAGCTTCTTTAGGCCTGTAAGCCATAGTAGAATTTCTTTGGGCTTGTAAACTGTATGAGAGCTTCTTTGGGCTTGTAAGCTGTATTGGAGCTTCTTTGGGCTTATAAGCTGTATCAGAGCTTCTTTGGGCTTGTAAGCTCTAGTAGAGCTTATTAGGCCTGTAAGCTGTATCAGAGATTCTTTGGGCTTGTAAGCTGTATTGGACTTTCTTTGGCTTGTAAGCTGTGTTAGAGCTTCTTTGGGTCTGTAAGTTTGTATTGGGGTTTCTTTGGGCTTCTATGCTGTATCAGAGTTTCTTTGGGTCTGTAAGCTGTATTGGGTTTCTTTGGGCTTGTAGGCTGTATTAGAGCTTCTTCAGACCTTAAAACTGTATCAGGGCTTCTTCTGGACTTTAAGTTGTGTCAGAGGTTCTTCTGGACTTTAAGTTGTGTCAAAGGTTCTTCTGGACTTTAAGTTGTATCAGAGGTTCTTCTGGACTTTAAGTTGTATCAGATGTTCTTCTGGACTTTAAGTTGTATCAGATGTTCTTTCGGCATGTAAGCTGTATCAGTCTCTTCAGACTTGTAAGGTGCATCAGAGGTTCTTCAGACCTTTAACCTGTATCAGGACTTCTTCAGATCTAGCTGTATGTATCGGACTTCTTTAGGCCTTTAAGCTGTATCAGCGTTTCTTCTGGCCTTTAAGTTGTACCAAGGCTTATTCAGCTCTTTAAGCTACATCAAGGTTTCTTCAGGCCGTTGTATCAAATAAATCAGTGTCTATAGCTGTATGAACGTAAACACGTAAACCTTTGCGACCACACACTCTATTCTCTCATAGCTGAAAAGGATTTCGAGTAGATAGAAGCAAAGTGGATTTGACGCTGTATGGGAGAGTGGGTTTGCCAAAGACCGCATTCGTGCTCTGTCCACAGAATCAGAATAGCCGTCGTCGTCTCAATGCGCGCGTGTCATGGTCGTGGGGTTATTCACAATATTAAGTGGAATAGCATGTATATGATGTCTTGCGTGCACGTGTTATGTGCCCTTCGCTGGTTCATTCAGTCACTGATTGTGTGTATTCGTATCTCCATTGACAAAGATCGTGCAGCGTGTCGCCGGCTGTTTTCAAACGAGTGTTTAAATGAAATTGTATCTGATTCAGAGAGCACATTATTTATACAGCACGGCACAACACGTGCATAGCAATGCCATATGTAGAGGGCCATATGAAAACATAAAAAGAAAACCGAAGAAACCACGTACCACTGGCGGGAGTGATAGTCGAGTGGGTAAGACATCAGACTTCCAATAGAAAGGTCTGGGTTCGATCCTGCCTGAGTACCTCCCCCTTGGTGAGGTGAAACTGGAAATACCTCCCCCCTGGTGAGGTGAAGGCTGGAAATTCTTTCAATCTTTCAGGTCAGTTGTGTATGTGTGTATACATCATACCTGTACGTATACACATACAGCTGCTCATGTATGAGTGTGTGCTCTGTGTATACATCATACCTGTATAATATACACATACAGATGTTCATGTATTAGT
>JAPXFY010000012.1:45103343-45190843 GCA_030674185.1 Monoplex corrugatus | reverse complement strand
TTGCACAGGTTTGAATCTAGTTGAAGGGGATTTTTTACAAACTTTTAATTTATCTTTTTTTTTTTCTCATCTTTTGCTTCAGAACAAACGGACATCTAACACAAAATGTGGCAACGAAAAATGACCACACACACACACACACACACAAAAAAAAACAAAAACATATATATATGTATATATGTGTGTGTTGTGTTGTGTGTGTGTGTGTGTGTGTGTGTGTGTGTGTGTGTGTGTGTGTGTGTGTGTGTGTGTGTGTATACACACATATGAAAACGCAATGTTGACATGTAAACTCCATACAGCATACAGAATATACATAATGGTATTTTATACACTGGACGATTAAAAATGAACATCAAGATCTAAGCATATGTCAACATTTCCCCTATGAACCGGTTTCACAAACCACATCCTTTTGCTGAACTATAATTAAGCATCAACGAACAATGTGATAAAAAAAATGATATAAGTTTATACATATAAGACAAGTATTGTTCACATAAAAACAACCTATGACTTACAAAACATATAACTTATAAGACAGTATTCTAATCAATGATGGTTTTATTATGTACATCAAGATTCAAGAACATGTCATGAAGAAAATGTGTTTTCTACGGGGAGAACATTGACATAATAATATAATTGTTCCACTGAGCATTACAAATGGACAAGTGAAAGTTTATTTTCGCATTATATTGTTTAATTTTGAATCTCTGATTTAGCATTCTTTTGGAAAGTGAATATATATTCGGAACACATTTATCTACTTTGCATTTATGTATAAATGATTTTGCAACCTTTATCATAAGATCAAATACTCTTATCTGTTTTTACATTTTGATCAACACCGAACGACAGTTGGTTTCGTGTGATTTTGATGTTGATGGTATTTTCGCATTTTGCGTTGATTACTTTTCTGTAAAGTTCCAAAAACTACGGATACAGTAGTATGATGATAAATTTGACGGAGTGATCATCGCCAGCGCCGGGCATATCCTTAGATTTTGTCCGTAAATGTATTGACATATGTACTTCATTTTCTTTTCCACGTTTTTTTTTTTTCTCTCTCTCTCCAGTGAGGTATGGCGTACACTTGACATTGTCATAGTCCTGATATAACTCTGCGAAATCGGCTGAGCTTTAAGAAACAATAACAATAATAATAACAACAACAATAGCAATAACAATGATAATAACGTTGTCAAAAGTTCTGGCGAAAGGAAATACTGATAGACAACAGGTACAACAGATACTGTAACATTTATTAGTGGCAAATGAAGACCTCAGCTGTATTACACTCTCGATCTTCAATCTTCACCTTTTGAGACTGGAAAGCTCTTTATTTTCCCTTGACATGATTTGTTCCCATAAAGGTTATTTACAGAGGCACATCCTGGTCACAACAGGAAAGCTGGAGGGAAGGAAAGCACCGGGTAGACCCTGGGAGAAGATACTACACGGACTTGCAGAGTAGAGTGGCTGAAGACAGTTAGGGTGGAAGAGATGCTTGAGGCAACAAGAGATAGAGACAGATGGAAGTCCATAATCGCCAACGCCATGCGGCAAGGCACCTGATGATGATGATGATGATGATGATGATGATGATGACATGATTTGTTCCCATAAAGGTTATTTACAGAGGCACATCGATCTTTTTGATATGATTGGCATAATAAACGCAAAAGCTAGAGTAATAAAAGAAGAAGCGATTTCTCAGTGTATTGTCAGGAAAAACACATTTCTTAGAAGCTGTGAATTTTTTTCAAAGTAGTCTGTTGATAATGCCCTATTGGTCGAAAAACAATTTCTTCATGATATTTCTCGAAAATGTATGTTTTCGTGCAAGTATCAATGCATGCACGTATGCATGCTTATGTTCGTGTGATTGTTCAAATGCTAAAACGAAGTTCATTTTAAAAAAAAATGTATCCCAAAGAGCACAAATCAAGTGATGAAAGAAAGGCAACTTGATGATGTTATATATACACGGAAACACCAATTTCCGATAGGAAAAGCAGTCTACTGATGTGATATTGATAACCGCATTGTGGAGTTTTGTTTGTTTGTTTGTTTGTTTGTTTGTTTGTTTGTTTGTTTGTTTGTGTTTTCAGTGACGTGAAGCAAAGAAAAGCAATGTTTAATATCCGTGCAACCTTTGTCTTTTTCTTCAGGGTACAACAGCGTCACCTCAACCAAACAGTGTGAATGCCAGGCGACAACAACCTGAACTTCCACAATACACTACACGGTACTTAACAAAAGGAATGTGATGAAGAAAGCACTACTGTGATTTAAAAACCAAAACCAGTCAAAACATTTAAAATATGAATAATACGGACACTACACCATATTCTACTTTAGAGTCACAGGAAAGACAGACTATTTGTGATCTAAGCGATGTGCGGTCTCAACCAGAGTGTATGTCCACTGTTATCAACGACGACACAAACGAGGGTGTGTTGAGAGAACTGACCATACAGAACACGCTGGAAGAGAGTGTACCAGAGATGAGCTCTTCCGATACTTCACACACAGTGGTACAAAACGACACAGACAGTATATGCAGGCAGCAGCAACAAAGCAGCCAGCCTCTTCCCTCGGCGGCGAAGGTTGTGGATGGTGTGAAGGACCTGGAAGAGACAGTAGAAAATGGAAGTGTTCAAGCGGTTGTATCAGCGCTGTGGGCAATCAACAAGAACTCGATTCGCTTTCTGCAGGTCTGACAGGAGACGAACAACAGTTACAAGATAACAATGTAGCAGGGTCTCCAGCAGATACACAAACAGCTGAACAATCACAAGCTAACGCTATCGGGTTGTCTCATAACGATCCTCAGTCAGAACCAGACGAAGCTCAGGATGTCACAGCGGTGTCCAAAAACGATGATGCGACAGGCCTGGCTGCAGACAATCATCAGATGTCAGAGGCATCATCAACTCATGACGCCATCCCAGCCATTGTGATCGATACGCCTCACCAGACGACTTCACGTCTGCACAAGGCTCATGGTGACTTTGACGACACTTACCTCGGGATCTGTGGGTGGAAAGACCATCCCATCCCCAATGTCAATCACCACCATCACCACCACCATCATCATCACCACCAACATGACGCAACCTGTGGCGGGGATGCGGTGGACAGTGTGGACGATGACAAGTGTTACTCCACAGAGGACGAGTCCAGTGACTGGGAGACGCCAGTTGATGTGGAACTGGACGTCACACCTGCTGCTGATACTCAGGTCGGTTAATATCTATCTATGTATATATGTATATATAGATATGTAGATATAGATATGTATGTATATACATATATGTATGTGTGTGAGAGACAGAGACACAGAGAGACAGACAGACAGACTGAGAGAGAGAGAAAGAGAGAGCGAGACAGCGAGAGAGAGAGAGAGCGAGAGAGAGAGAGAGAGAGAGAGAGAGAGGAGGAGGGGAGCATGACATGATGTGATCTTATATCATAAAAAAAATTATGATCTGATAAAATACGAAACGCGTCGATAACATACCGTATGCCATGATAGTTGATACGATACACATGATAACAATTATGACAAAATGAAATCTGTTGCTCAGCCTTGTAGTTTCTTATCTATGATGTGCATCTGACATCACAGATTTCTTTTATCCTTTTTATACTGCTTTGATTTTAAGACGTGTGGGCGTTTTAAACACAAACGTCTTTGTTAGATTTTTTTTCGACCTTCTCGTGAATTATCCGAGTGCATTCACTGAAATCTTTTTTTCTAAACTGCAGTTGTTACATAGTGTCTGTCTTTCTTACAGGTGAAACTGAAAGTGAAGGGCCACAGAACCTGCGACCATTTTACGATGCTATGATGATTTTGTGATAGTGGGAATGATGATCATGATGCTGTGGTGTTCTATCTAGGATTGACACTGCTGACAGGGCTGTGGTCTGTGTTTATTATCATAACATCCAGGCATCAGCCAGGCCAGAGAGACACCTGTGATGATGGCTACGTATGATGAGCAAAACCCTCAGGGACGCATCCATGAAGTGGATGAGACTCAACTATGTAGTCCCAATCTTCTCCCAACGAGCCCATAGCGCGCTGAGTTATAAGAGGAACTCGGGGCCGAAAAATCCCACGATGATATTTTGGGCTGATGAGAGTTTGAACCACTTCACACCACGTTGAGAGTGCGAATTTATTATTTTTTTTATTAGACCACTTGGGAAGGTGAAACATTTCACTGCAATTTACGTTTGACCACAATGTGCGTTTCACTACAATATACGTTTTACTACAATATACGTTTTACTACAATCTCATCTTAGTTGTTTCAATGACAGATTGATAAAAGGATAGACAAAGAACCAGTACTCTAAGTGGGACCTGAAGACCTTGCCACCGCGTTGGGCTTATGTGTGGCCTGTTAGCGCAGTGGTTTGAGCGCCATTCTCATAACACACGGGGGGGGGGGGGGGGGTTCAACCCTCGGGGGGGAGGGGAGGGGGGCACTTTTACCTCAGGACCTGGCCAGCTCATGGGTTTATGTGCAGGCTTAGCGTTTGTGCCATGACCATTCTGGATCTTCTCCAATACATGGCCCCTGTGACGTTGTTTGTGTGCAGGCTTAGGGCTTGTGCCATGGTCATTCTGGATCTTCTCCATCACGTGGATCCTGTGACATGTTTGTGTGCAGGCTTAGGGCTTGTGCCATGGTCATTCTGGATCTTCTCCATCACGTGGATCCTGTGACATGTTTGTGTGCAGGCTTAGGGCTTGTGCCATGGTCATTCTGGATCTTCTTCACCACATGGCATCTGTGACATGTTTGTGTGCAGGCTTAGGGCTTGTGCCATGGTCATTCTGGATCTTCTTCACCACATGGCATCTGTGACATGTTTGGGTACAGGGTTTAGGCTTGTGCCATGATCATTCTGGATCTTCTCCATCACATGGCACCTGTGAAGTTAGTGCTTATGGAATCCATTCCAAGCGTGGAAACGTCATCTTGAGAAACTGAAACTAGGGCTCAAGTGAGGAGGAGTATACTGTCTCTTGACATATCATTTTGAATCTTATCCGCCACATGGCATCTGGGGTGTCAGTGCATGCAGAATTTATTTAATTATGGTGGAGACGCTATGCAGAAAAACTCAAACTGAAACAAAATCTTCGCCAGTCTGGCTGGAGCTCCTGCATATTTTTAGTCACGCGAATTTCATTTTCTCTTTCTTTTTTTTTTTTTCTTTTTTTTTTTTTTACAGACTGTGTTTGTGTATTCAAAGTAACGGTTAATGGCAGGTTTATTTCTATTGCACCCATACCCCTATTATTACCCCACTGATCATCACTATTGTATGAAGCTCGTGGCACTGGTTCATTGTGTGTGTGTGTGTGTGTGTGTGTGTGTGTGTGTGTGTGTGTGTGTGTGTGTGTGTGTGTGTGTGTGTGTGTGTGTGTGTGTGTGTGTGTCTGTGTGTGTCTGTGTGTGCGTGTGTGCTGTCCAAATTGACAGCGGTCCAGCAAGGTCTCATGGTGCACAGTGAAGGCCATCACCAAGTGGATGCCCATGGCACACGCCAAGCTTCAGTGGACCCAGCTGGCTGGACACAAAGGTAAGTCCATAGTTTCCTTCGTTACTGCCCTCCTTGCTTGATGCCATATTTTGGCTAGTTTAGAATATCGTCAGGAAACGAACAAAGAAGCGAAAAGAAGTTAGGAGAACATTATCAAAAGACAAACAAACAAACAAACAAACAAACTAACAGAAACCAGAAAAAAAAACGAAAAAAGAATCAGAACACACATTTAATACAACAAGACAAGACAGGCGCAAATTTTTGGCCAACTGGCCTTTGTCAAGCGTAAACGTAAGATCACAAACGAACAAACACAAAATACAAAAATTAGGAGAAAAAGACTGAAACTTCCCTGCTGCTTCGTTCAGCGTGAAAAAAGGAACAAACAAACATACAGATAGACAAACAAACAGACAGACAAACAAACAAACAAACTAACGAAGAAACAAATAAACAAACAAGTTGATAAAACGTTCATACCGACGAGCTGCCTGCCTCCGTTTCCAGAGTAGTAGACTTAACCCTTTGACTCCCACACCCTATCTACCAACTGCAAAATCTTAACCTTTTGACTCCTTCACCCTATCCATCAGCTTCCTGCACGAAGCTGGTGGATACAGCGAGGGAGTTAAAGAGGTAAGTTTTCGCTTTCCTAGCATGGTTGAAGATGCAGGATGCTGGTGGACAGTGTGCGGGAGTCACAGGGTTAAGATCCTCATGTCTCGGGTTCAGCCCTAATCTCCAACATAACCCTTTGACTCCCACATCTTGTCCACTAGCATCCTGCACTGTCAACCATGCTAGCAAAGCAAAAACTTAACCCTTTGATTCCCTCACCCTATCCACCAGCTTCCTGCGTGCATACATCTCTTAGTTTGTCAGAAAATTTAATCGACACTCATCAGTGGTGAGAGGCATCAGTAGATGAGACTCGATTGTGTGATTCTAGTCTTCCCAACGAGCCCGCACCTCGCTCAGGTCTGGGTACGAGCAAGTCGGAGCCGAATAATCCCACTATATATATATATATATTGTGTGTGTACGTGTGTGTGTGTGTGTGTGTGTGTGTGTGTGTGTGTGTGTGTGTGTGTGTGTGTGTGTGTGTGTGTGTGTGTGTGTGTGTGCGCGCGTGCGTGCGTGCGTGCGTGCGCGCCCGTGCGCGTGTCTCTCTCTCTCTCTCTCTCTCTCTCTCTCTCTCTCTCTCTCTCTCTCCATGTCTGTCTGCCTGTCTCTGTCTCTTTCTGTTGGCAATTGACGTTCTGTCTCATCTGCATGAAAAATATTCACATCACTTGAAAATATTTACTGATGGCTCTGTTCTAGATGATGGTGCAGCAGGCGCTGGTTTTATAATTCCAAACTTAAAAGTAGAAAAGGCTTACTCTTTAGGACAGGGACACTCAATCTTCACGTCTGAATTAGTCGCCGTCCTAATGGCACTGAAATATATAGTAGATCTACCCATAGCTATATTTAGTATCTTATTATGTGTAGATTCGAAATCTGCATTACAATCCCTGACGAGCTGCAAATGTAAAGTAAATAGTACGTTAATATTTGAGATAAACTTTTTAATTCATTGTTTAATAACAAATAATACTCACGTTACTTTTTGTTGGATTCCATCACACTGTGGTATAATAGATAATGATCGAGTCGATAGAATCGCTAAAAGTGCAGCAATGAATAGGGCAGACAGTACTAAACTTGATTTACGACTCTCTGAACATGAAATGAATGCTATATTAGAAAAGAAAGTAAAAGCGCAATGTCACTATCGTCCCTTCATCGTAAATTACCAGGGTTTTACAAGACTAGAAATAACTTTAGCTTACAGATTATATCTGGACTCACTTCGGATTAAGTTCAATAATACCATCAAATGTGTCTGTAATGAGTCTATAACAGTTAAACACCTTTTGTGTTGTCACCGAATGCGACCTTATTTCCCTGTATCATTTTCAAAATTGAAACAGAAACACACTGATTTCACTTTGTATTTACACTTTGCTAGGCATTTACTGCACAGTCCCGTAGGTCGTTTTCTTTGATTAAGACCGATTGTTTTTATACCTGTAACTCCCACCTACCTGTTTGTTTGCTTGTTAGTTTTATCATTACTCCTTGACTGTTACAATGTTTTTATTCGGTAAGATTATCCTTTTATACCCCTCTACCCCACCAGATAATCACAGATCGTTTGTCATAACCCAGCACGGGATACGCTCGTTGCATGCGCATGCGTATACGTGCACACACTCACACACACACACACACACACACACACACACACACACACACACACACATACACACACACACGCGCGCGTGCGCGCGCGGTAAACATACACACATACAGCCCTGAGCAATCTTTTCAAGCCTGATCGTTCTAATGTTATGATTGCTTTTCTATTGTCCTCTAATTTTTTTTTTTTTTTTTTTTTTTTTTTTTTTTTTAATGTTAATTAATATGTTAAACTGTCTTTATGATTTCGTAGAATCTTCCACCCCATAGACACCTTTTTTTTTTCTTTTTTTTTTTTTTTTTTCTTTTTTTTTTTTACGTCTAAAAGCACATATGTGAACAGACGTTAAAAGAAATAACGAACGAACGAACACACACACACATATATATATATATATATATATATATATATATGTATATATATATATATATATATATATATATATATATATATATATGTACATTTTTTTTAGACTGATAGGGGTTTGAACCCACGGCTCACCAGTCAGTAGACTGTTGCACTTACAACATCGCCATTCGCCACGATGACTTGTTTCCCCATCACATCGATCTTTCCAGTGCATTCACTCTCTTTGAAGGTTATGTGACCACCTACCCAGGACGAGAGAAATTCCTGGTTCGAATCACGAATTGGACAGAGAGTTTTCTTCCCTCTCCCCCCCCCCCCCCCCTTCTCTATACCTCTGCTAGACCTTTGGTAATAATAATAATAATAATAATAATAATGAGTACTTATAAGCGCAAGATCCAGAGAACTCTGCTCCAAGCGCTTTACAATTCACCCTATCTTTACCACCCCTATTCGCCACTTCAACATTAGCAGTTATACATACATATCAATCAAGTCTACTATAATTACAATGACATCAACACAAACAGAAACATGTCTATCAAATCTAACCAATAGTTGCCCATCGGACAGACAATAATAGATTTTACATCAAGTTATCCAAAATACACAAACAACCACACCCACAATGCACATTATATAATACACGAATCATGCGCACAAACGCAACAGCCCAAACAATATCCTAAAGACAGAAACTTTTTTCACATTTTTCTATACAGATGTGTTTTGAGGCCAGATTTGAATGAGGTGATTGTGTCTGAGTGCCTAAGGATGTTGGGGATGTTGTTCCATGTTTGGGGTGCTTGATAGGAGAATGCTCGTTGTCCGTATGTTTTTGTTCGAATGCGGGGGATGCGAAAGAGTCGTGTGTCTGCAGAAGAACGCAACTGACGGGATGGTGTATAGATGTCAAGAAGCGAGGATAGGTATTCTGGCGCAGTGTTCGAAACAATCGAAAAGGAAAGAGTAGCAAGCTTGTAATCTATTCTGTCAGAGACAGGCAGCCAGTGCAGAGTGCGGAGGAGAGGAGTGACATGGTCAAACTTAGAGGATTTAAAGATGAGACGTGCAGCGTTGTTCTGAATCTTTTGAAGTCTGCCTAAAAGGTTTTTGGGGATGCCAGCTAAGAGAAAGTTGCAGTAATCAATCCTTGAAAGAACAAATGCACAAATTAGCGTTTTGGTTGCATCAACAGACAGGTAATGACGGACAGAGCTGATTCTACGTAACTCTAGATACGCTACCCTACAGATGTTTGAGATGTGTTGCTGGAAGGTCAGACTCTGATCAAGCGTAACACCGAGACTGCGAACAGTGGGAGAGAAAGGAATGTCAACGTCATTTATCAGAAGAGACTTCGGAAGAGAAGGATCATGGAGAAATTTAGTGGGACAGGCGAGTAGAAGTTCAGTCTTGTCGTCATTCAGTTGTAGTTTGTTGTGCGTCATCCAGGACTTCAGATCCGAGATACAGTCCTGCGTGCGTGTCACCAAGCCATCGAGTTCCGCCAGTGAGGCCGACTGATGAAGCTGTGTATCATCAGCGAAGCTCTCATGTGACAAGGCATGACGACTGATGACATCAGACACAGGACTGGCGTACAGCACAAACAGGATCGGTCCTAGGACCGAACCCTGTGGGACACCATACGCCAAGACAGACTCTTCCGAATACCTGGAGTTGACACACACAGTCTGAGTCCGATCAGTCAAATAAGAGTGGATCCAGGAGAGAGCAAGGTCACGTATGCCAAAAGAGTGCCGAAGCCTGTTCAGGAAGCTGGTGGATAGGGTGAGGGAATCAAAGGGTTAATAATTACAATATTTATATAGCGCAAAATCTTGATAGAAATCAAATCTAAGCGCTGAATAATTTGGGTTTTCAGATTTTGGTGGTAGTTTGGGTTTTCAGATTTGGGTGGTAGTTTGGATTTTCAGATTTTGGTGGTAGTTTGGGTTTTCAGATTTTGGTGGTAGTTTGGGTTTTCAGATTTTGGTGGTAGTTTGGGTTCTCAGATTTTGGTGGTAGTTTGGGTTTTCAGATTTTTGAAACTGAAACTGAAACGGAGATGGTTTGGGTTTTCAGATTTTGGTGATAGTTTGAGTTTTCAGATTTTGGTGGTAGTTTGGGTTTTCAGATTTTGGTGGTAATTTGGGTTTTCAGATTTTTTTGGTAGTTTGGGTTTTCAGATTTTGGAAACTGAAACTGAAACGGTGATGGTTTGGGTTTTCAGATTTTTGTTGTGTAGTTTAGTTTTCAGATTTTGGAAACTGAAACTGAAACGGTGATGGTTTGGGTTTTCAGATTTTGGTGGTAGTTTGGGTTTTCAGATTTTGGTGATAGTTTGGGTTTCTAGATTTTGGTGGTAGTTTGGGTTTTCAGATTTTGGGTGGTAGTTTGGGTTTTCAGATTTTGGGTGGTAGTTTGGGTTTTCAGATTTTGGAAACTGAAAGGTGATGGTTTGGGTTTTCAGATTTTGGTGGTAGTTTGGGTTTTCAGATTTTGGGTGGTAGTTTGGGTTTTCAGATTTTGGAAACTGAAAGGTGATGGTTTGGGTTTTCAGATTTTGGTGATAGTTTGGGTTTTCAGATTTTGGTGATTGTTTGGGTTTTCAGATTTTGGGTGGTAGTTTGGGTTTTCAGATTTTGGAAACTGAAAGGTGATGGTTTGGGTTTTCAGATTTTGGTGAAAGTTTGGGTTTTCAGATTTTGGTGATTGTTTGGGTTTTCAGATTTTGGTGATTGTTTGGGTTTTCAGATTTTGGTGATTGTTTGGGTTTTCAGATTTTGGTGGTAGTTTGGGTTTTCAGATTTTGGTGATTGTTTGGGTTTTCAGATTTTGGTGGTAGTTTGGGTTTTCAGATTTTGGTGGTAGTTTGGGTTTTCAGATTTTGGTGATTGTTTGGGTTTTCAGATTTTGGTGGTTGTTTGGGTTTTCAGATTTGGGTGGTAGTTTGGGTTTTCAGATTTTGGTGGTAGTTTGGGTTTTCAGATTTTGGTGGTAGTTTGGGTTTTCAAATTTTGGTGATTGTTTGGGTTTTCAGATTTTGGTGGTAGTTTGGGTTTTCAGATTTTTGAAACTGAAACTGAAACGGTGATGGTTTGGGTTTTCAGATTTTGGTGATAGTTTGGGTTTTCAGATTTTGGTGGTAGTTTGGGTTTTCAGATGTTGGTGATAGTTTGGGTTTTCAGATTTTGGTTATGGTTATGGTTTTTAGATTTTGGTGGTAGTTTGGGTTTTCAGATTTTGGTGATGGTTATGGTTTTTAGATTTTGGTGATGGTTTCTGTTTTCAGATTTTGGTGATGGTTATGGTTTTTAGATTTTGGTGGTAGTTTGGGTTTTCAGATTTTGGTGATGGTTATGGTTTTTAGATTTTGGTGGTAGTTTGGGTTTTCAGATTTTGGTGATGGTTATGGTTTTTAGATTTTGGTGATGGTTTCTGTTTTCAGATTTTGGTTATGGTTATGGTTTTTAGATTTTGGTGATGGTTTCTGTTTTCAGATTTTGGTGGTAGTTTGAGGTTTCAGATGACTCGATAAAATGAGGTCATGTGTGTAGTACGCACTCAGCGCTGATATAAGAATGGGAACTCTAATAGGAAAAAATATTCCGCATCAACATAGGAGTTGTGCCTGACAAAATTCTGTAAGAAAAAGCCGGTTTTACTAGTGAACAACAATGCACGTGGACAGAGAAGGAACATTGACAAAAAAAAGTGGCGTTGCACTGTGGCGTCATCGTTGTCGTCATCGTCATCATCATCATCATCATCATCATCATCATCATCATCATCATCATCATCATCATCATTATTATCATTTTCATCATGAAATTATGGTGAATTGTCATCACCATAATTGCTTCATCCTGAACACCATCATGAGGACGACGACGAAGATGAACGGTGGGGATGATGACGATGACGACAAAAACGATGATGATGACAAGGATGGCAACAATGATGACGCCGATGACAACAAAGACGACGACGATGATGACGAAGATGATGACAAATAACGATGGTGACGATGATAGTGGTGACAGTGATAACGATGACAGGGATGACGATTTGAAGCCGACCACATCGACGTCGATGACTGATGACGCATCTTCATCGTCATCATCGTCGTCGTCGTCACCATCATCCATTTTACTACCGTTCTGTCGGCAGACAGTTTCCTAGCGGGGCGAGAGGGAACTGTGTTCAAACTGCTCACCTCTACTGACGAAGAGAGGAACTTGAAAATACTGATGGTGGAGAAATACCTAAGGTCCCATGTGCCTGTTTACCATGGCACCGTCAAAAAGGAAGGCAAAAGTATCCTTGGTTTGTTTTAGCTTTGTTTTCTTTTGGTTTTTTTTCTTTTGTTTTGGCTTGCTTTGGTTTTGTTGTTGTTGTTGTTGTTGTTGTTGTTTTTTGTTGCTGTTTGTTTTAAAACTTTTTTTTGGTTTTCTTTTGCTTTGATTTTTCTTCTTTGTTTTTATTTTAAAAAGAAATTTGTTTTGTTTTGTTTTGCTTTGTTTTGTTTTGTTTTTGTTTGTTTTGCTTTGTTTTGTTTTGTTTTGTTTTGCTTTGTTTTGTTTTGTTTTCTTTTGTTTTCTTTTGTTTTTCTTTTGTTTTATTTTAAACAGAGATTTGTGGGTTTTTTCGTTTTGTTTCTTTTCTTTTTCTTCTTTCTTTTTATTTCTTTTAAAGGGAGGCTGGTTTATATCGACTGGAGATGTGTGTATGTGTGCGTACGTGAGCGTGCGTGTGTTGATGTTCATGTATCCATGGCACGAAGAGACAAGGTACGGTAGCAGAGACGGAACAGTCTTTTGGCCGTCAAACATATAACACGATTTATGTCTTGCTTAAGTTTTTCACGGCATTTTGCCTCGTGAAATACATGTTTTCGTGTAACACATGTGACGTGGCCTTAACGTATCACCAGACTACATTGAGCTGCAGGATTTGTTGCACGGGTTCGGCAACTCACACTGTGTCATGGACATCAAGATGGGCATCAGGACTTACCAGGAGGAAGAGCTTGCTAAAGCCAAGAGCAAACCCACCTTAAGAAAGGTACACATACACACGGACACAAAAACACATACACGCAAACACACACAAATACATATATACACGCACAAACACACACACACGAACACACGTACACACACACACACACACAAACACACACATACACCCAAGCACGCTCGCACACATATACACACATACAGCACGCACACACACCCACACACATATACACACATACATGCACGCACACACACCCACACACATATACACACATACATGCACGCACACACTTACACGCACACACATAAATACACGCACACACACACGCAAACACACACACACACACACGCAAACACACACACACACACGCAAACACACACACACACGAAACACACACACTTACACGCAACACACACACTTACACTTACACTTACACACAACACACACACACACACACACACACACACACACACACACACACACACACACACACACGTATGTATGTATGCATGCTCACACACACAGCCCTTATCTTCGATAGAACTTTTATCAAAATTCAAATCAGATAACATTTTAGGTTCAGTTATGCTCCACGAAAAACTCTGTATGAAAAAGGAACTGCATACATATCACTTTGTCAAAACAAAACAAAAGTATTTTAAAAAAAACAACAGCTTCTGATAAAGAAAAACAAATGGCAGTAATAAATATGACATATAATTAAATTTTTTAATGACTGGTGTTCAGGGTTGGGAAATATAAGGCATCGAGAGGAGATGGGTATCATCTTTATAACGCTGACCAAGAGAAAAGTGAGGTCTCTACTACCTCACTCCTTGTACATTCTTGGTATAACGGGGATTTTTTTTTATCTTTATATGTTGGTTTATTTTACGTGTGACAGGACCTTTACCAGAAGATGGTGAGCATCGACCCCAGTGCGCCCACAGAGGAAGAGAAAAAAGACCAAGCCATCCTTAAACCTCGCTACATGAAGTTCAGAGACGACATGAGCTCCACCTCCTCTCTGGGCTTTCGCATTGAGGGCACAAAGGTTGGTTCCATCCCTCTGACTCCCGCACCCTGGCCACCAGCATCCTGCATTGTCAACTATGATAAATAAAAAACTGAACCATTTGATGTCCATCATTACTATCCACCAGCTTCCTGCAGCTTAACCATTTGATTCCCTTGCCCTATCCACCAGCTTCCTGCAGTTAAGTTTTTGCAGTTGGTGAAAGAGTGTGTAACTCAAAGGGTTAATCATTGTACTCCTGTATCGTATCCACCAGCTTCTGTTATATCCAGAAAGTATGATCTGCTGATCCTTCGCGATAATACGTGTATCTGATTTCATGTTCTTATCTGTTGTTGCTGCATTGTTGTATAAACCCAATACTCATGGATCCCCTTTGCTGTGTGCCAGTGTATATGTGAGTGTATTTATGTGTGTGTGTTATGTGTGTGTGTGTGTGTGTGTGTGTTGTTGTATTGTATGTATGTATGTGTGTGTGTGTGTGTGTATGTATGCATATGCATGTGTTTGTGTATGTTTGTGTTTGTGTGTGTGTGCGTGTGTATGTATACGTGTGCATGTGCATGTGTTTGTGCATGTGTGCGTGTGTGTTTTGTGTTGTGTTGTGTGTATGAGTGTGTTTTGTGGTGTGTGCGTGTGTGTGTGTGTGTGTGTGTGTGTGTGTGTGTGTGTGTGTGTGTGTGCGCGCGCACGCGCGTGTATGTGTGTGTGTGCGTGTGTGTGTGTGTGTGTGTGTGAGGTCATTTCAGAAAACAAAACGGGTCAGAATACCAATTGTGTCCATGTTGCAGACTGGTAGCAGTGCTTCCAAAGACTACAAGGACACAAGGACCGCTGAGCAGGTGCAAGATGCCATTGCTGCTTTTGTTGAAGACAACATTAAAGTCTTGGTAAGTAACCGATGTCTCATGTGGAATAGCCGAGGGCTTTTAAGTATAGATAGTATTCCCAGCTTCTGGAAATTCTGTGCTAGAAATGTCCTCTTTTCTGTCCCTTTCTTTTTTTTTTCAGCCCTGCACCTTTCTTTTCTCTCATCTCTTCCTGTTATTTTCTGCCTCGATAGTCCATACACGTGTATGCGTTCTGTAAAACCTTACATACTTTCTCTTAGGATTGATAAACGGGTACGTGTATTAACTGCGTTTTTAGCTGTAAGGAAATGTGATGTGCAGAAGCAATTTTATGTCATCATCATCTCATCATCATCATCATCATCATCATCATCATCATCATCATCAGTGCCTTGCTGCACGGCGTTGGCGATCATGGACTTCCATCTGTCTCTATCTCTCGTTGCCCCTAGCATCTCCCCCACCCTCCTCGTCCCCAGCCACTCTGCAAGTCCGTCCAGCATTTTCTCCCTGGGTCTACCCGGTGCTGTCTTTCCCTCCAGCTTTCCCGTTGTGACTAGGTGCTCCAAATCCCCCGTCCTCAAAAAATGGCCTATAGATGTTGCCTGTCTTTTCCCTAATCTTCCTTATGAGTGATCTGCTTGTGCCTGCCTCCATCATCAAGACTGTCTCGTTTGTTTTCTTTGCTGTCCATGGAACTCTCAACATTCTTGTTAGAAACCACATCTCGGCTGCCTCAATCTTGTTCTGGCTTTGTTTGTTGACTGTCCACGCCTCCGCATCCGTACAACAGTATTGGTTCTATATAACATTCAAGAACTCTTCCTGATGTTAATTGACAGTCAATTGTAATAAGTTTAAGTGTACTTCAATTGCGTTATACATTTTTATATAGGTTTGTTATTCAACCCTCCTGGTGATAAATCGGCAGAATGGTCAACGCCAGGGGCATATCCTTCCATAATGTGCGCGAATGCATTGATATGTATGCTTAATTTTCTTTCCACTTGTTTTTGTTGTTTTGATGTTGTTGTTGTTTGACTTTTTTTTTCGGAGTGTTTTGAGACTGTTATAGCTCTGCGCAGATGGCTGAGCTTTAGACAACAACAACAACAACAACAATGATAATAATATGTAACTTACAGGTATCGGCATTGATGTGAAAGTGGCCATCACTGTTTTTGTTCAAAGCAACATAACAACTCTAACTACTGACTCAGGGGAATCAATCCAAATTTCGAAGCAAGACACAGTCTGAAGCGTTAATAAGCGTGCATGAACAGTGGGTAGTTGGAAATGTGTACTATCACGCGGCCTAGTTGGTTCTTTTGATATGGCTGTGTGTGTGTGGAGGGGGGGAGGTGCGCGCGCGCGCATGCGCCGTTAGTGCACGCGTAGTTGCTTGCATGTACGTGTACGAATGAAATGAAATACGTTTTATTTATCTAATTATGTATTTGTTTATTTATTTATTCATTCATTCATTCATTCATTCATCTGTTTTATGTAATGTTTTTTTAATCATTTATTCATTCATTTGTTTACTAATCAATTTCAGTGACTGAATATGTTATGTTGTGATTGTCTTGGTGGTTGTGTGTGCATGTGTTTGCATCCGCACGTGCATGTGTGTGTGTGTGTGTGTGTGTGTGTGTGTGTGTGTGTGCGCGCGCGCGCGTGCACGTGCATGTGACAAATACGTGGTCAAGAGTTTGTCAGCTTTCCATGGGTGGATCTTAATCAAATTTTGATCAAAGCCTTGGACTGTTGAGGAGTTGTGAAAACTTAAGTTTGGAAGACCAAAAAAGTGCCTAAAATTATCATTTTCCATGGAAGGTAGGGCCTACTTGAATAGTGCTTTCTTGGGAATTTCTGAAAAAAATGTTTACAATAACAATGATGATACTCCGGCTACTACTACTATCACTATTACTACTGCTACTACTACTATCACTATTTTCATCATTACTACTGCTAAGACTACTACTACTAACAGGTGGTAACTTGCTAACTTTGACTTGTGGCTTGGCCACTGACTTCAGGGAATTAGCCTGACGACCGCACGGAAATATCTGCTGGTGGCTCGAAAAGACACCCAACTTGGGATCCCCTTGGGGGGGCATGTCAGACCTTGCTGAACAGCAAAATGGGTTGTGTCTAGAGCACATGCCTGGCCACTTTCGCGGCCGTTCGAACACTGCTTGTAGTTGTAGTAAACCAACGTTGGCAGCTACCGACTTTTAATAACTGTTCAGACTATAGTAAGGGCAGAAGAGTTGGCAGTTACGCGAGCTGGCAGCTGGGCGAGGTGCCCAATGGAGAGATGAAGGCCCATAATTGGGCCAGAGAGGGCTCTTCCATTCTGTCTTGGGCCGGTGGCTGTGCTGGAGCAGGTTGGTGCGCGTTGTGTGGCCATATCCCGGCGTTTGTCATTTCCCCACCTTGCCTTCGGTTTGTAAACAAGGTGACTGATAACTGAGTCCGAATGGGCCTTTGCTTGATGAAATGGCTATAGTATGGCGTCAGGAGCTTGGGAGGTGATTGTCTGGAGAGTGGTGAGGCATACCAGTTCTGGGTCCCAGCCAGCACCCTCGGAGGTTTCTTCTTAACTGATAATGATGATAATAACACTAATAATATTTGAAATAACAATGATTTCATTTGTATAGTACAAACACTTTATGCCAAAAAATGTTAGACGCACTTACATTATATATATATATATATATATATATATAAGAAAACCAGAGTAGGGGGCGGGAGGGTTACATTATATATAAAAAAAAAAAAGCATTAGGGGCGGGAGGGTTGCCACTCAACTCAGTTATACACGAACCAGAAAAACAAGAAAATCGAACCAGAACGCGTATACAACACAAGAGAAGAAAGGCGCAAATTTTCGGCCAACCGGCCTTTGTCAAGCGCGAATGCAAAATCACAAACAGACACCAAACAACAGATCATAAGAAAATGGCTAAAACTTCCCTGCCGCCTCGTCCAGTGGGTAAAAAAGGGACTAAAAAAAATTATCATTTTCCATGGAATGTACTTGAATAGTGCTTTCTTTCATTTTTTCTTCTTAGTCCCTTTTTCACCCGCTGACGAGGCGTCAGGGAAGTTCTAGTCTTTTTCTTATGATCTGTTGTTTGGTGTCTGTTTGTGATCGTGCATTCGCGCTTGACAAAGGCCGGTTGGCCGAAAATTTGTGCCTGTCTTGTCTTGTTGTGTTGAATACGCGTTCTGGTTCGATTTTCTTGTTTTTCTGGTTCCTGTTTGCTTGGACGCGGGCAGTCGCACTTGTTTTGATTCAGTTATACACTATAAATATAGAGGCACACACCATTTCATCAGTGCATCATTCATTTGTTTTCACGGTCTACCAACTCCTTCCATGCACATCAAGTTTTATTTCAACAGAAGCTTCTTGAAGGGCACGATGACCTTGAAAAGTACAAAATCTGGATATCCTGGGATAACTTTTACACAAAAAGGGAGATTATTAAAATTGTTTGACCAATTTTTTTCCTAATCATTCACAAAAACGGTAGACTGCCTAAAAGATGAGAAGAGAAGCTTGTATGAATTGAAATATCTATTTTCTTGGTTGACAGGAAAAGTACATAGTCAAGATGCAGAACCTTCACAAAGCCCAACAGTCTTCCCCATTCTTCGTTAATCATGAGGTAAGGAGACATGTGCGTTCTATTGGTGATGACGATGATGATGATGGTATCACAGAAATCCCTCTGATAGAAACAGGCCCATACCTGTGCTTCGGTCTGAAACAGGATGTTGACAATGTCCGGCAAGCCAGACAAACTAGCCTCTCGACTGAAGGCTTAGGATTAACCGACATCTAGCAGCACAGCCAATCACACTTATGTTGGACTGTAAACGAGGCACTTAACCAATAAAGCCAGATGTACTTACAGCTCTATTGGGGTGTTTTCGAGGATCGCTCCAGTGAAAGGGAGAGGTCCATTGTCTCCAATGCCAGGTTATCAACTTCTCATCTTTTTTTTTTTTTTATTCAAAAGTGTATACATATACTGGGCACGTTTCTCTTAAGGTATAATAGAGAGACGGTTCGGGAAGGTGAGGGAGGAATTAAAAAACTTAATATTCCGATATCAACTATACCTAATTAAAATTTGAATCAAAGTGACTGCTAGCTTCCAAGCAAATGGGAACCAGAAGAACACAAAAACAGAACCAGCACGTATATTTGATATATCAAAACGATGTCCTTTATTCTTTTCTATTTTTGTGTTTTCTTGTGCCTGTTTTTTCTTGTCGATTTTAGTTCATCTGTCATAAATCATGTGTTGGGAGTTTTACAATGCGTTCCATCGATCTGCGGTCTTGCAACATATGCGTTAACCCGCAATGCCATGCGTTCTGGCAGACAGGTCTGCCAAAGGGCCTAGCGTTGGCAAGGTGAATGAGGGACAGGGGAAGGGACAAACATGAAACACTAAGCTGACACCATTGGAATTATGGAGCATTAACATGGGCAAAAAACTGGCCAGTTTTAATGTTGCGGGCTGGTTGGGATTGAACTCTTAAGTATCAGATCTAAATCCATAATACTGCACCATCATGGTGCTGGGGAGTTTTGTATTCATCAAACACAGCTTAACGTTTTGACTCCCTCAGTTTATCCACCAGCTTCCCACATCATCAGCCATGATAACATGCAAAAAGTTAGTGCTTTTTATCACTCTCTCACAGTATCAACCTGTTTCCTACAGATACTGAAAGAGTTACGTCCTTACAAATGGTGGGATGGCGCTAGGGAATGAAAGGGTTAAAGAATTGGGGGTTGGGGAGCTTTGCTTAAACGAAAATTCTTTCAGCAATGTGACCACAATCTTTCTCGGTGTTCTGATCCTTTCAGAAAACGTTTTCAAACTTCAGTAACTTGAAATTGTCTCCCTGGTTTGGAAACTTAAAGGGATTTTTGTTTGTTTGTTTTTTTCATTTCTGAAAATGACCTACAGTTTCTTAAGTCACATGACAAACTGGTGAACAAAGGTAAATGATACAGGCAAGACTGTTTAGGGGTGGGGTGTTAGACACACCATTTCACTTGATGTGTCTGTACAATTGAATTGATTGATTGATACAAGGTTAGACAAAGTCAACATACTAAACATAAGCACAAGACCTTGCCGTATCTGGGGCTTATGCGCAGGCTTACAGTTTGTGCCGTTATCATATTGTATCTTCTCCTTCTCATGGTATCAGTGGCGTCAGTGCAAATGGAAGTCATTACAAGTGAAGAGACGCTGTCTTGAAATACTGAAACAGTCTGTATTGGGGCAATGTCCTAGCTGTTTTAAGTATCTGCCTTGGTAACCCAGTTCGAACAAGATCAGGCACTACATCACTACAGGATGGACGGGAGACACAAACATTCAGTCTCATACTCAGATTTTAATGTGTGAAGATCTCGGAACACATTTCTTTGCCAAAAGAACCTGGAATAAGGCATTGAAACAGATTGTAATCAGTTGACACAATAGTAAATGATTTCAACAATTAATGATTTCACAAATCATGTTGTCATAGTCAGCATCAAGGGGGATGTAAATGTATAAGTAGGTGAGAATCATGGTTTCCTCAAATGCAGGCAATTCATGACATACTTGCAATATGCATTTGTAAATTACTTTAATTTAGCTTATGAGGATTGGAATTAAAGCAGTTGATTCTTGAAGTTATGTGACTTTCTTGAATCTTTTTCATCAGTCTTCATTTCTCTATATCTAGTATTATTATCCAGGAAATGAAGTTCATCTTCAATCACACCACAACCCATACATTTTCTGTTTTCTCTTGAAATGTTTGTGTATACATGTTATGTTTGTCCTGAGAATTTAAAGAGTACTGATACAACTGGATGCGAGGATAAAAGATCCCCTGCTAATTTTAATAGAAGTAACATATTATCGTCTGTGTGTATGTACGTGCAAGTCTTGCAGTTTTTCCACGTAGGTAGTCGTAGAGCAAGGCTGGACCGAACCTTAGTGTTCGTATACAGAACTATGCTTGACTCTGTATCGTTAGTCCAAAAAGGGGTAATAATTACAGTTTGTATTAACCCTTTGATTCCCGCACCCTATCCACCAACTCCAAAAACTTAACTCTTTGATTCCCTCACCCTAACCACCAGAACAGAATCAAAAGTGAATACCGGTAGCAGACGAACAGTATGGATTTGTTGAAGGGAAAGGAACTATTAATGCCATATATATCCTAAGAACTATCATAGAGAGGTCAATCGAGATGAATAATCATTTATATTTATGCTTTGTTGATTATACCAAGCCTTTCGATCGGGTAAGACATGAAGAATTGATCAACCAACTAGAAAGACTAAATGTTGATGGAAAAGATCTACGAATAATCAGAAATATGTATTGGGAACAAACAGCTGCAATGAGAACAGAAAACGATATAAGCTCTTTCCAAAATATCAAAAGAGGAGTCAGACAAGGTTGTGTTTTGTCACCAGATCTGTTTTCACTTTACAACCAAAACATCACGAGAAACCTAGAAGAATACCCTGGATTAAAAGTTGGAGGAAAATGATAAACAACATTTGATACACAGATGACACAGTGCCAATTGCAGAAAATGAAAGGGACCTACAAAACCTTGTGAATATAATAGAAATAGAAAGCAAAGGTAAGGTGTTGGAGCTAAACAGCAAGAAGATCGAAGTCATGAAAATCAGTAAAAAACATGAAATCCCCTCATGCAAAATAACAGCAAACGGCACAACTTTGAGACAGGTTGATAAGTTTAAATATCTGGGAACGGTCTTTTCACCAGACTGCAGATGAACATCAGAAATAGCCAGCAGAATCGGCCAAGCCAAAACAGCATTCAAAAAGATGAAAAGCATTCTTACCAACAAATGCCTATCAATTAACATCAGGAAGAGAGTTCTTGAATGTTATACAGAACTGATAATGTTATACTGTTGTGAGGCGTGGACAGTCAGCAAGCAAAGCCAGAACAAGATTGAGGCTTCCAAGATGTGATTTCTAAGAGGAATGTTGAGAATCCGTGGACAGCAAAGAAAACAAACGAGACAGTCCTGATGGAGGCAAACACAAGAAGATCATTCATAAGGAAGATTAGGAAAAGGCAGGCAACATTTATAGGCCATTTTATGAGGAAAGGGGAATTGGAGCACCTGGTCACAACAGGTAAGGTGGAGTGAAAGAGAGCACCAGGTAGACCTAGGGGAAAAAATATTGGATGGACTTGCAGAGTGGCTGAAGACAGAGAGGGAGGAAGATGTGCTTGCAGCAACAAGGGACAGATGCATTTGGAGGGCCATGATCGCCGACACCATATGTGACAAGGCACTTGATGATGATGATGATGATCCACCAGCTTCCTGCAGTGTGGGAATCAAAGGGTTAAGTTTTGGCTTTGCTAGCATAGTTGACAATGCAGGATGCTGGTGGACAGGGTGTGGGAGTCAAAGGATTGAACGTTTCTTCTGCATTTTGAGCTCCGGATGTTTCGGCCCATTTTTGTTTTGTTATTGCTTGGTATTTATAAATCAAAGCAGATTTCAAAATTTTGCCAAGGATATTGTTTGTTACCGTGGTGTGTGTGTGTTGTGTGTGGTGTGTGTGTGTGTGTGTGTGGTGTGTGTGTGTGTGTGTGTGTGTGTGTGTGTGTGTGTGAGGCCTCCCAATGCCAAATGAAAAAAATTCTCTGAAAATCTAGGGGGAGTCCGGGGACATGCTACCCCTGAAAATTTTTGGAATACAGATGCAAAACAGTGGAATCTGACGCTATCTGGTGTAACTTAAGGCTTGTTTATGATCCTTTGTACTAAAGCAAATAATGTATGTATACACACTGACATGACTGTGTCAGATTTGGAGAAAAATAATTTGGTATTTTTCTAATGTAATACTGAATGCTCCAACAAACATTAAACAACCTAAACAGCGTAAAGGTTCTTTGCAGTTTTTTGCCTTATCTGATGTTTGTTTGAATTGAAATTGAAAGTTTGTGGATGTCTGCTCGACTATAGTTATTTTAACTGACTTCACAATGGCACAAGACATACGGCCTACTTAGGCTATACCAGCCTCTGCTATTTTTGAAAGCCATGTGATGTAGTGATATACTCCCCATGACATAATATTTTCGTGAAATCCACTTATTTTGGCAGTCTTTGTCAAACGTTTTTGCTGTGGCAGACTCTTTCTCGTCAGAATATCGACTCGAAACATGGTCACACTCTTCAAAAGTTTTGCAAATGGTTCTCAAAACAAGCCGTACCTGACAAACAAATACTACCAGAAGTGACTAGAGGAAAATGAAGCTGGTGGATAGGGCAAGAGAGTGAAACGGTCAGTGTATGCATATAGACTGCTTGTAACAGAAGTTTAATCGTCTGCTACGAGAGATCACCAGACTGACAAACAGCCGACTGTTTCGCAGAAAAAAACAATTATCAGTCGAATTTTTTTTTCTTTTTTTCGGATAGCACATTTTTTCTCAGAAGCAGCCTGTGGATTTTCTCGGATTTCCAAGAAAAATCGGAAAATTGGGAGCCCTGAGTGTGTGTGTGTGTGTTTTTGTTTTTTTGTTCGTTTGTGTTCTAACGTACTGATTGTATTCAAAGGAGGCCCTGGTTAATCATCTCTTCCAAATAGAACTGGCATCCAGAATATCACCGAAGGTCTAGTGGAAATGGGAAAAGGAGTGGGGGAATCATTGATCAGGAATCAGACAATAGACTCCATGCATCCTAGACATATGCTTTCACCACTAGGTCAGCAGTCTTTGAAATCATCTGTGAATCGTTGTTTACTGTGCAGATAGTGGGCAGTTCCCTGCTGTTCGTGCACGACAAAAGTGGAAAGGTAGGGTTGTGGATGATTGACTTTGCCAAATGCAGCCATTTACCTCCTTCAGTTTCTATCACCCATTCCTCTCCCTGGATCCCAGGGAATTATGAAGATGGGTACTGGATGGGGCTGGACAATCTCATCTCTATATTTCAGGACCTGCTTTGTTCTCTTCAAAACAAGAAAAAGTAAAGGCCAGTATGACTTGTTTAGGTCCAGTGATAACATTCCCTCCTTTTTTTGTTTTTTCTTAACCCTTTCACCTCCTCACCCTGTGTTAAAGAACACTTAGTCCTTTCACTCCCTCACCCTATCCAACAACTTCCTACAGGAAGCTGGTGGATAGGGCAAGAGAGTGAAACGGTCAGTGTATGCATATAGACTGCTTGTAACAGACAAAAGTCATACTGTTTTTCTCTGTACTAAGTATGTGTAGATGTACAAGTATAAAAAGTATTTAAAAAAATGGTCAGATCTTTAATTTATGTCAGGTCATGACAAATGAAAACAAAGCCACTGGTCTGTATCAGTAACCAGTTAATTCGACACTGCCAGTCCTTTTTATGGTCAGGCCGTCTGTGACCAAACTGGCACCCCCTCCACCTGGCCTTGCTTGGAAGGTGAGGACCAGAGGGTAGTACAACCCTGACAAGATTGAAAGTATCTTTCAAAGCACTGATGAATTCAGTCAACAGTCATCAACAAAAACCATTGCCTTATTTGATGAATTCAGTCAACAGTCATCAACAAAAACCATTGCCTTACAGTAATTTTCAGAGGGAAAAAAGAATAAGGAGTAAATCTGACAGACATCCAAAGCTGGAATCCCCAAAGCAGTTCGTTGCTGTTTTCAGTCCTGTTCCAATGCTGTCTGTGACACCGTTGGTGCCAGGTTATACTGGCTTTTGCTTTTCCATCCTTGAGCTTCATGACAGTTCTTTAGAGAGGGGAGATCTGTTTCATGGCCAAGAGTTGGTCTTCCATGTACCCCCCACCCAGGTTTGTGTACCAGAGAGGACACTTCAACGTCGCTTCACAGCAACAACACAATTTGAGGCGTTGCACCTCCAACCCGTCCTGGCATGCACTTGCATCTCTTGAGATCGATGGATGCTGTTTGAATATTTGATCTTTAATCTGACTAGTTTAACAAAACCATCCCAGTATTGACAGATGTGCCAACAGTAATTTTTTCATAAACTTCACCCACAGTATTTTCCCCATAAACTTTCTCCATGAAAATACTTTTCTGCAAAGGCTCTACTTGTTTTTCTTTTTTTTTTTCTTAAAGGCCGACTTTGTGTGTGATTTTTTTTAAATTACTATTATTATTAATTGGATTCCTGACCTACCCCAATCTCTCCACACCTGGAAAGGAAAAGAAAAAAAAAAGATTTTCAAATCTAAAATGTACACTCTTATCTACTGTCTTCATCTCTTGTTATTTGTCACTGATGCAGATAGTCTTTCACCAAAGTTTAAATTTTAACGAACACTGGCGATACAAAAACTCCTTCACACGTTGAATTGCCGTGTGATCTCAGCTGCGGTGATTTTTTATACCCTGTCTCCTCATCAGTGGACATCCACCCAACTTCAGATTTGTTTTTTTATGGGCTGTACTCAAGGATTTTAAAAACACAAACTTTAACCTTACAATTGAGAATGTACTGCTTAAAAGTAGCCTACCTACTTGAAGCTTCAAAATGGGAGAAGATGGCTATCATTTACTTCCAGATAAAAGGTGAAGACTGTCACTTTTTTTGGTTGTTGAAATCTCCAACTTTGAAAAAATGACTGATCATTTGATATTGACACGAAGGGTGTGTGTCTGTGTAAAGAAAAGTGTGTCACCAATTATATCTCTGTTGTGGACTTACTTTCACAAATTACAGATTGTAAATTCCTTTTAGTGAGCAACTGTTCACGCGTTGTCTTAACTGGTCCAACATCTGGATCTGGATGGTCCAAAATACGGAAAACAGCAGCTGATACCTTGTTTGAGGATGGGTTTTAATAGTGTGTGTATGGATGTGAAGAAATTTTATTCTTGGAAGTTTTATTGAGACCATTCATAGGTCAACATCAAAGCTATGCAAAAGACATTTAAGTTATTAATCACATTTAACCCTTTGACTCCAGCACCCTACCCATCACCAGCAAATATTTAACCGTTTGACTCCCTCACAGGAAGCTGGTGAATAAGATAGGGAGTCAAAGGGTTAACCATAAACTGAACCAAATTGATTGCCAGAGTTCGAGCAGGCAGAAACCAGAAACACACGAAAATGCAATGAGAAAGCGTTTATAATACTGATGAACAAGACACACAAACTTTCAGCCGACTGTCTTTGTCATGTGAACACAAAAGACAACAAAGAAACAATTTTTCTAGATTTAGGAAAAAAATAATTGAACATTGAGTTGGAAAAGGAGATGAGTGGCAGGATGGTTCAGACGTTCACCTGCCAATAAGTGAACTTGTGGTTCCAGGGTTCGTTCCCCATTGAGGCCTCCACTTTTCTCTTCTGTTTGACCAGAAAATCAAACTGAACATCTAGTCCTTCAGAAGGGGATGAAAAACGACTCAGACCTGTAAACTGTCTAGCCTGTGTACACTCAAGATCCTACAACAGTTGAAAATCGTTCAGAGCAGGGTATTTGCCTGGCTTCCCTGGTATAAAACATTGGGGGGAGAGGTTGATTTTCCAATCCCTCCCGTGAGGCCAATTAGCCTTCTTGCTTTCTGAAGTCTTGGGTAAAAAAAAAGAAAAAATTAGGTGATGCTGCACTCTGGTGACACTCTCAAGAGGGAGAGTAGCCCAAGTTTCACATGGTAAATTCACTGTGACGAAAGAAATGAATATGAAAAGATAACTCATCTAAGTTTGAAAGGGCGGATGAACTTATCTGCTGTTCTTGCCCTAAATGAAGTGAAATTGTTTCTTTGTCATCTTTTGTGTTCACTTGACAAAAGCCAGTAGGCCGAAATTTTGTGCATGAAATTTATGTTAAGATGTTTTTCTACTTGTTTGAACGCTCGTAGCCATTTTGATTTAGCTTGTTTTCAGGTGATGGTATGGGTTTCTTGATGGTTTATCAACAAGTTGAGACCAAACTTGACATCACTTCTCCAGTGTAGTACACATTTTTGGAGACATCAGGTCTACATATACGTTCAGCCATGCATTTTATGTGACTGGCAACTGATTTGTTGAACCATTTACCAAGAACAGAATTTTGTACAAAACTTGCAAAAAGGGATAAAACGGTATGGCTTGACCATCATATTTTGTCTGCTGTTAGACTGATGTGTGCACTGTTTGTAATGACATACTTTAGTTTTAACAATTACATATTATGTACATATCATTCACTTCATTTTTAACAATAATGCGTTATGTACTATTTGTTTATTTTCAACCGACACATTTGTACTTACCATTCATTTATTTTCAATATATATTGTATACATACCATTTATTTCTTATGTATTGTATACATATGCTGTTTTCAACCATTCATTTTTTACCTTTTACTTTTGAAAATAAAGGTCACAACAACCACATACTGGTAATTTGTTATGATTTCTTATTCCTTCACGCTGATACCAGTAATATCATTATGATACATGTATGGGCAAAATTGTCATGTTTTGAAAAACAAAACACCAAAACCCCACAACACAAAACAAATATCCCAGCTACAGCATCAAAGAGGTAAACGCAAATTAACAGTTTACCAGCATATTATAAGTTTGAATCCTGCTAGTCCAAATAATTTTAAGAATTTGGCCACGAGCAACTCTTTCCCACAATGGAGTATGTTATGGGCTCAGTGGGAAGATAGGGATCACAGAATCGTGTACTACATACCCCATAAAAATGTTAGTATTGATACTGATCTAAAAGTCATGGCCAACATTGCAGGTGTCTACGTCTTTTAACCCTTTGACTCCCGTACCCCGTCCACCAGGACTTGCATTGTCAACCATGCTAGCAGAGCAAACTCTTAATCCTTTGATTCCCTCACCCTATCTTTTAATTCTTTGACTCCTTCACCCTATCCACCAGCTTCCTACAGGAGTGATGGAGTCAAAGGATTAAGTTTTTGCAGCTGGTGGACAGAGTGCTGGAGTCAAACGGTTAAGCTGGGTTGACAGAAGAATATTTTATCACTAAGCCCCTGTCATCCATCATCCTCATGATTTTCACATTACACACTATCTCAGATTCTGTGGCTCTTCATGCTGACTCCAGCTAACCACGTTTCAGAGATGTGTTGGGAGGCTGAAGTGATTGGCTTGGTGGAAGGAGTAGACATGTGGTTGCTATCTTGTAGAAAGTCATATTCAATTTGGCTGACATTAAAGTGAAAACTTACTCAATACTTTGAAACTTTCAGGTTTCTTAATACTTCAACATCAAGAGCTTGAGGAAAATTGGACAGCAGTGGCCCTCAGAGGAGAAGCCCTCTTAAAGCAAGTGTTTCAGCCCAAACTCCTTACACTGTAAGTGAACTGGACTGCATCCAGGTCATGGATGCCCCTCTGCTGTCGCCATCATATTATCTATTCATTTATTTACAAATTAGCCCTCCAAGTGGGTTCGAACCTGTGCGACCAAGGTTGTCAGGTGTCTCCAGGCCATCATCCTTGTGGCAGATATCTTAATCACTCAGCTATTGGGCACCTGCAGCATAAAGGCCTTATGAAGTTCACTTTTGTTCATCCTTTATGACTAGATCCAGTTGGAACTCTGTCAGCTGCTTCTGCCATTTCCTTTAGGGCTGTGGTCCTCTCCTTCCCAGAAATTGAGAGCTGCTTCGTGAGGTCATACGCAGATATGCCCACCAACCCCATTGCTCTAACTTCCATGGCAAAGACTTTCGCTTGGAGGCTGGATTTCCTGAAGTTGCTGGCTAGACTGGCATACTTTAAGGCTTTATGAATGTGACCAGTATCAGTAAAAATCTGTTGGTAAAATTAAACAGCTGACAAATCCATACTCAAGTCTTTTCGGACATCATGACCCCCTCACCCTTTCGTATAAATAGGTCATGCCCATTTATTCCTGTGTGACTTTTGACTCCCTGTTAGGTTAAATCTGTGACTCCAGTTTTGGTAAAGATCCATCCATGCAGGAGAGAAATATTTCCTGGCACATGATGAACACACACACTTACAGTATGTAAACTTTCATCTCCTCTTCAAATGGAGAGATGTTCGGACAGACACAGAGGAACAGAGAAGAAAAAGCTTACAATGAATAACAGAATTCCGTGGTCCTTTATTTCAAGTTTCCAGCGAATAACAGAATTCAATGGTCCTTTTTTTCACGTTTCCACAGAGATGTGACTATGCACGTAACAATTTACAATGCTTTCATAACACTATCATATACAGATATATTACAGAATGTAAAAGTAGTATTAAAAAGGTTTTCGAAAAGACACACCCAAAAGTTACCATATTCATACTAAACATCGTTATTTCAAACCATTTTTTGTTCTTTCACTTGATTTCTAATAATCTTTATTAAATGTGATACTTTCCTTTTAAATCACTTTCACTTGCGTCTTTAAACCAGTTTTCTCCTGCCTATAATATGTAGCAAGGTCCACTGGTTACACTACCTGTAAACCTGCAGCCAACTGGCATCCTGTGGCATGACATGGAATGCTGTCTAGATAACAACACACACATAGTAAAATGTTAAAAGTGAGTCAGTGTGGTCAAGTGGTCGGCCCTCTACTACTGACTGGACATCGTGAGTTTAAATCCCAATCAGTACAAAAAATTATTGTGAGATTTTTCGTCCACAACCAGCTCCTACCCAGACTTCAGTGTGCCATGACCTCAAAAGGGAAGATTAGGACATGTATGAGTCTCATCCCTTTTATGAAAGGGTCACTGACAGTATTGCCCAAATGTCTTAACAAACAGTAGCACCGTAGATGTCTGTACGTCTTGGGCCTGGTTAACACAAGGACATAATGTGAAAGTAAGTGTGGCATACAACCTTGCCACGCAGTTTTGATCTGAAAATCTGTAGCACAATCACTACCATCAATTTTCACTGTCATAGCATTTAAAAAAAATGTTCCCAATCTCTTGCCTTTTATTGCCCGCTATCATGGTGACCTCAATTCTGATGTGTTTGGAAGTATGACAGACAGCAAACATGAGCAGTATGGGGACAATTATGAAAAAGTAGGACCAGAAACAAAAACCCAAAACACACACATGATCTAATATACAATTTTCAGATACATCTTATGATCAAACAACCCCCACCCCCCCAAAAAAAAATCACACAAACCCAACCACCATTGTGTATTCCCAAGAACTCCATGTCCTTCATAAAGGAAACGTAGCTAACATGAGTACAGAGTAAACAAGAGTTATTCACTCTATAAAGAGGTTTGATGCCTCCGATTGCTTGCTGGAGGACTTATTCTACACACACACACACCCTCCCTCATACTTCCACAAGTATCTATATCATTCATTTCTAAGCAAATAGTATTTACATCGAATTATGTTTGCAGTTTAAGTTAACAACAAAGAACATGTCGAAATAATATAACGAAGGTGAGTCAAAACGTAATGCCTTTTTATTTATATCAGACGAAGTTTTTGATAAAATTACCTGAAATCGTTGCTCAGTTACAAATGATTATATAACTGTTACGGACTGAAATATTTTGTTCGGTGATTCCGCTTCACAGACTCATGAGGAAAATTCAAAATGGCTGCCCCCTTAGAGCTGCGTCAAAAACAAAGACCTGTGATTGAATTTCTTGTTGCTGAGGGGAAACCCCTGTGAACATTCATAGACGATTACAGAATGTGTATGAGGAGAATACTTTAGATTATAGCAATGTTCGCTGGTGGGTCTGTCGTCTGAATGATAAAAAGGTGGGAACTGCGAGCGTAGCCGATAAACCCCGTTCTGGCCATCCGTCCACTTCTGTGAATCCTGCCAATAAAGCAAAAGCAGATGCTCTGATTAGAGAAGACAGGCGCATAACTCTTGAGGAATTGGCAGAAATCCTTGAAGTGAGGCATGGAAGTGCTTATAACATTGTTGAATCACTTGGGTTTTCAAAAGTGTGTGCCCGTTGGGTACCGAAAGAGCTGACTATCGAACGCGAGACTGACAGAGTCAACGCCTGCACTGAACTTCTTGAACAAAGTCAAAGAGACAACACCTTCTTTGGAAGGCTTGTTACCAGTGATGAAACATGGATTCACCATTATGAACCAGAATCAAAGAGGCAGTCAATGGAATGGCGCCACCCTACGTCACCAAAACCGAAAAAGTTCAAGATGGAAAAGTCAGCTGGAAAAATATTGGCGACTGTCCTTTGGAATGCTTAAGGTGTCATTCTGGTTGATTTCTTGCAAGAGTAGAAACAATCAACTCTGAGGCATACATTAAGACCCTGACGAGGCTCAAAGCAAGAATCCGACGAGTGAGACCCAACTTGCAAATCGACAAATGACAATGCTTGACCACACACAAGCATCAGGACAAGGGAGACAATCGCCTCATTCGGATGGACAACTTTACCGCATCCCCATACTCACCAGACTTAGCGCCTTCAGACTATCATCTCTTCAACCCCATGAAAGAGGGTTTGAGAGGCAAACATTATGCCAGTGACGAGGAAGTGAAAACTGCAGTGAAGACATAGCTCCAAGCACAGTCAACAGAATTTTACGAGGCAGGGATACATGCCCTCATTTGAAGGTGGAACATTGCTATTGAGAGAAACGATGAATATGTTGAGAAGTAGGGATGTGATACCCAGAGGACCAGCTTCATTTTGATGTATGATACATGTTCCACTATCCTTAATTGTTCCTGTACTAAAGAAAAAGGCATTACTTTTTGACTCACACTCGTATTTAAAAAAGCTGTTCCTTTTAAGAAATGAAAGGTAAAAGAACATCATATGGAATCAATGTACAAAGAAACTTAAATCTCATGGTAATTCTGGGCAGATCAAAATACGTGATTATGTTTCTGACGATAGTCTTGTGTTTGTCAGCCTCTGTGCAGTTAGATACTAAAGTAAGAAAACTTTCACACCGACACCTACAAAACAATAATATTTTAACCCTTAGCTGTTCACAAAGCCGGTAACCGCCCTGCGGAAGAATGTGCTGATCGGAGACCGCCCGACCTTTTCCGGCACATGTGTGGGGAATTTCCATCACTACTGGCCTTGCTGTCTTATCATGCGTGTGGTTAGAATCTTGGGCAGTCTCGTGTTGAATGTTCTAAAAATAGTACGAGCATTCTGGGATGCAAGGAACTTTCCATTCCTTACTGAAAGACTTTGTACTGACGCTGTGCTACATTCGAATGCAAATACTAGGAGCTAGCTTTACATCTAGCAGTGCAAATGCAAAAGGGTTAAAGCAAATAAAAACTATTTGGCTATTTTGTACATATTCATTAATCAAACACTGATGTTGAGGCTTTCTCAAGTTATTTCTGGCATTTGACATATCTGCAATTTAAAGGTTTTCTTCCCACCATAAACACTGAGAAAGTCAAAATCAGAAAAATGACTAACAACATTTCACCTACATAATACTGTAAAAAAAAAAAAAGTTTACATACACTAATGCAGCAAGCATAACCAATTTCTCCAAAATAATAACAGATGTGACATCAAAATCAAAAACAGTTATTAGTACCAATAGTCATAGAGAATACGTCAGGATGGAAAATGTATGTCATGAGCCTTTCTCTATACACACACACACCACACAGATCAGTTGCAACATGACCCGACTTGGTAAAGTATAAACTAGAATCTGTGCCAATTTCATGTGCTTCTGAAAGATAGCAGACATTTGACTTTTTCACCTTGATGATAAAATTATAAAAAGACAGTAAAACAAGAAAATATGACTTAGGACACGCACATTTCCTGGTCCCATTTTATCTGTAATCAGATCCTTTCCTTGTACATTTTCCTTCTATTGCCTTTCTTGATCCATCACATACTCTTAATGTAGATCAACACCCTGTTGCTGCATATTCTGATTTCATTTTGTTTCACCACCTTTTAACCCTATGACTCCCTCACTCTTTCCTGCAGGAAGCCGTGAAGGAGTCAAAGGGTTAACAGGAACAGACTGCTGAAGCCGAACATTTTCCTTGTCAAAACTGTTTTCTGTTGTGGAAAATGTACGTCAATGAACATCACTTGACATGGATCCCATACCTTAGGGGGTAAAATCTAAATTTTACTTGTCCAATCACCTCTCCTTACAGGCTGTCAGTTTACTGTACCACCACCTGGACCAGTCATGATTTTCTTCTTCTCTAGTAAAAGCATGTTACAGTGAGGCACCTTCCCCCCCACCCCACTCCACTTCCCTTTTGTATAAAAGCATTTATCTCAACATGCCAAAGTGGACAATCCAGTCTACTCAATCTGTCATCCCCCCCCCCCCCCCCTTTTTTTTTTTTTTTTGCTGTTGCAGTACTTCTTAAATGTACAAGTGCATGCTGCACATTGTGCCTCATCCCAAGAACAAGCACTCAGAGCACTGTTCAAGATTTAATGAGAGGTTAGAAAAATCCCTGTCCCAACTGGGAATCCACTCCAGGATCTCTTACTTCCCAGCCAAGGAATCTAACCACTATGCCACTCCACTTCATGAACCTCCTCTGAAGCACAATGTTTTTACCGACACATACAGCAGTAAACACAAATATATACATCTATGGCCAGTCATCAAGAACTGAAACATTTTAAGTACATGATCCTGACAAGCAAAATGTGGTCATAATTTCAAAGACATAAAAGAGGCTCTGCATTCTGAGCACAGAAAAATGATCACATAGCTTCTATGCATTAACTCATGCTCTATGGCTAGAGACAACAAAGTCAGGGGATGGAGGGGAGGATGTAAATGTGAATATAGAAAACAATGGTAATATACATGAGCATCACAAAATGAAAGCAATACACAAACAACTGAACACACACACACACAATACAGGTTGTGTTTTATAGTCCAGACAAGACTATTTACAAAAGTGCGATACAGATGGTGACAGCCGTTCTTTCTTCCTCTTTGTCATCTCAGCAAAAAAGCCCTTGATGTCCTCTTCTTTCACCACCTGCCCAAAACAAATTCCAGGTTACAGGGGTGACAGTTCAGTGGTTCGAACATTGGATTTCCAACTGGAAGATCTGGGTTAGAACCTGTTTGGATACAGCCTGACAGGTAAAGGGAGGAGATTCCCACATCACGGGTCAACACATGTACAGACCCATTTCTGCCTAAACTCCGTTCATGTGTACATGCATGCAGAACATCAAAAATATGCATGTCAAAGTATCTTGTAAGCCATATCAGTGTTTTGTGGCGCATGGAAACACAAAAACATGCATGTCCATTCAAGATGAAATATACAGGTTGTGTAGCAAAAATAATGCCTGCAGAGTGTCAGCCAAATAATGTGCATAAATGCAACCAAGAAAATATGCTTAAAAAACAAAATGATAATACAAACAAACAAATCAAAACAAAACAAAAAACAAAAGAAGTTCCAGAGGAGGCCATCATGACAGTATCATTCCTTCTTATGAAAAAAAGCCCCCCCCCCCCCCCCTCCCCCTCAAACAAACATCCATCCAAGTACAAAAAAACACACAAACATGCATGGGCGACGTTACAGCATCTCTATTTCTACAAAACCCTGTGTACTGTCTAGTATAAGGACAGTAAGCAATCCTTAAAAGTACAATCCATCCTCTTTCTTTTCTCTCTCTCTTTTTCAATTTGGGGAAATCAGATATTTGTTTTTCTGGATCATCAGTGAAGAACAAAAGTCAATCCTTTTATCTGCTGACCTGTTGTGTGGTCGCAGTAAAACAGATTGTTTGCAGGCTTTTTCAATTGTTTTTGATTCTCTGCTGGCTTTTCTGGGGTTTTTTTCCATTGTTGTTGTCAATGACCATTTTTTCCTCCCCTTCATTTCATGTTCTGTTCTATTTCTCTGACTTTTATTTCTTTTCCCTCTTGTTTTGAAGCTGTGTGTGTGTGTGTGTGTGTGTGTGTGTGTGTGTGTGTGTGTGTGTGTGTTGTGTGTGGGGTGTGTTTGCGTGCGCGCATGTGTGTGTGTGTGTATGTACATGTGTGTGAGCATGCGTGCATGCGTGTATGTCTGCAGTCTATTCACAATCTAAAACCCCAATTTGCTCTCACGTCACTTATACTCACCGTCCCACTCTCAGCATATTGCTTCAGAAAGTCTCTCAGTTTTTCCTTCATATCATTGTATCCTGCACACAACACACATAATTTTCGACTGCTTTCCTCACTATCTCCCGTTTAAACACGTAAGAAAAACAACATAGATGAGCAGTTCTATAATCTCTCTTTTTATACAAATATTCATTTCAAACACACTCATTTCTCAGTGCAAATCTCCCTCCTGGTCGAGCAATTCTATAATCTCTCTCTGTCTCCCTTTTTTTTTTATATACAAACATTCATTTCTAACACACTCATTTCTCAGTGCATATCTTCTGTCATGCTCAGAAAGTAGCAAAACTATTTGAAACCACAAAACTGAAATTAGGAAAGGAGGCCAGAAATTTCAAGTTTCATGTCGTAATTACAACTATGCTTTTCTATCATTGTTGCATATTTGTCTATAATTTTGTATTCACACTGTGTCAAAAAAAGTAAATACATTAATAAATGAACACTTTTTTAAAAACTTTTTGTTGTTCTTTTTTTGGTTTGTTTTTGTTTTTTTAGGAATTTCCAACATTTCATGGAGAAATCTGACAGAACACGAGACTTTACAATGACATAATATCTCTGTGAAGTTTCACACACACACACACACACAGTCTCTAAAAGTTGCCGGATGGCTATGCTTGGCTGATACACTTTCATCTTTTGTTACTAACACTTTCATGTTTTGTTAACCATCTACTGTGTCTCAGTAATGTCCTATCAAGTTTGTTGGGTCAGGACATCAGTTTCTATGGATTTTCTGAACCCCAGGACATTTTGTCTTTTTTCCTTTACATCCTACATGCAATACTGTACGCACGCACACTCACACACTCACTTTCACTCTCTCTCTCTCACACACACACAGAGGCAAGCATTTCTCCTCTTACCATGGACCAAGTCTATCTGCTGGACCCGATTCATTCCAGACAGGAAATGTTGCAAATGTTCTGTATCCGAGATATTCTGTTCATTGCTTTGGCCCTTCTCTTCATAGGCTCTCACAGTGTCTGAGACATCCAGCAAGAAAGCAACACCCTCCTTCTTGTACATGGACTGTTAAACAAACAAACAAATCAGTGAATCAATGATTGTTTTTTAACCGACTCCAGATATTATGGTGATCAAAATATACCTAGTAAACTGACAGAGAGAGAGAGAGAGAAAGAGAGAGAGACAGACAGAGAGAAAAGAGACAGACAAAGACAGATGGACAGAGACAGACAAAGACAGAGGACAGAGACAGAGCGACAGACAAAGACAGAGCGACAGACAAAGACAGATGGATAGAAACAGAGCGACAGACAAAGACAGATAGACAGAGACAGAGCGACAGACAAAGACAGAGGACAGAGACAGAGCGACAGACAGATGGACAGAGACAGAGCGACAGACAAAGACAGATGGACAGAGACAGAGCGACAGATGGACAGAGACAGAGCGACAGACAAAGACAGAGGACAGAGACAGAGCGACAGACAAAGACAGATGGACAGAGACAGAGCGACAGACAAAGACAGATGGACAGAGACCGAGCGACAAAGACAGATACAGAGTGACAGACAAAGACAGATGGACAGAGACAGAGCGACAAAGACAGAGACCGAGCGACAAAGACAAATGGACAGAGACAGAGCGACAGACAAAGACAGATACAGAGCGACAGACAAAGACAGATGGACAGACAAAGACAGATGGATAGAGACAGAGCGACAGACAAAGACAGAGGACAGAGAATGAGCAACAGCACAATGTATGACAGTTTCCATATTTCCCGGTGTAACATCTGCTGAGAAACTTCAGACTTCATATCGAGGGTTGACAACCAGAACCAAGTATCTTGATTTTCCGATAGTTTACAGGAGACGATTTTGAACTGGGTTTTCGGTGAGAAGCTATAGCTATATTTATTCATTGCAAAGGCCATAGCCCCTTATGAAGGACTAAGTGCACAATATGGTGCAATGCATTTTCAATACTTACAATGATAATAAGTTCATACAGATTAATTGATGATCTCAAGAAACTGCTACTTCTTCAAATCAAAGACCTTTGCATGGAATCAAAGAGAAGTAGTGAGCAACATTAGTGTTTGCTGATGACATCAACATTCTCCTACATGGCTCTGATAATGTTTAGACTGTATAAATTGTTTTCTTGTGTCAGAGTAAACAGCTTCTGCACAATACATAATAATGCACTTTCTTGTTCTGTTGGCAATATCTTTACAAGAAATAACAAAACTTAAAATGTGTAATGAACAATATCCCCAGGTACTTGTAAATGTCTATTGCACTACTATCATACAACCATCTTTTTCTTGCATCTTAGAATTCATTTTTTTATATTAACTTTAAAATGAAGCCAAGCAGCTGAAAACTATAAATCATTTGGTTTTGTAATTCAACAAATGTCCCTGAGAGAGAGAAAAAAAACAAAAAACAAAAACACATCATGAGACAGAATGGCACTATAATCTACTGGAGAGAAACGGAGAGAAAAGAATGGCGTTTAAGAATGGCAGAAGCAAACTGTAAAAATAATATGAATACATTCTAAAAAAAAAATAAAAAAAAAGCTGCTATTAGCTTTTCTCTCTTCAGTACTATTCAGCTATTCACAAGATAAAGGTAAAATAACTTAGAAACAGAGCAGAACAGAATATTAAAGAACAAGAAACTCTGAAAGATAGAGAAACTACCAAACAATAAGTTCTGAAAAACAGCAAGCGATGGACTCACCACACACGACACACATGAACATAATTTTTCTCGCCAACCCTCTGGCCAGAATGTAGCACAGTCCTTCACGCTGTACTTCCTTTTCTGCAGGTCTTGGTACAGACAAGGTTTCTGAGATCCATTTTCATCAATGACTGTCCCCTCTTTCTCTGTTTTTGCTCGCTTTGTTGGAGACTGCACACAATGGCACAGTTCTTTCTTATTTTGAAAGTGCATTTCTTATATACTTACATATATATATATATAAATAGATATATATATATATATATATATAATACACACACACACACACAACGAGAAAGAAAGAACAAATAAAAATAAAAATGCATATATAAAGCTACATACATGCACTCACCAAGAAGAACTACTGTTTTCAGGACTGATTAACTGATGGTCTCTCTCTATAATTAATCCCTACAGACTATAGAATTGCATGTGCTGGGTAGTTATCTCCAGGGCATAGGTCTAGGCATGTATGGAGAACCTGCTTTTGTCAATGCAGCAGGCTCCTTCTTTCTGTGACACAGGTAAGGCTAAAGCAGATGCTAAAGCCGATACAACACTGCAGTTTTAGAGGCCTCTCTTCTGATCTAACCTTGGAGAAAGTGGGTGAGTGGTGCTACCATATAATACAAAACACATTTTACCACTACTCCAATCTCCTTGGACTGAAAATATCAGTACTGTTTTTTTATCACATTTTTCATTAATGCAACATTTTATATGAGAGAGCTTCATGGTAAAGACAGTTATTATCCTTCCAAATCAGAAGAGTGTTATATCTTTGAGTTACTGGAAATAACATCGCAAAATGCAATATGCGTCATCACAACAATTGCATAGCATCGTAACAACTGCGCATGAAGACCAAACTTGCATACACAGCCTGCTTACACAGTCCCACTAGGGGCTTTAGATGACAGAATGGGGGAGGGAGGAAGCAATCTGGAAAAGATTCTGACTCAAGAATTTGTGCCCAAACTGTGGTATGCAGGGTTGACCATCTTATGACTTTTCTTCTCCGCCGCCAACCCCCAACCCCCCCAATTTATAAATTTTGTCTGTAAAGTTTTTACAGGTAGAATTTATCAAAGTTATATTTTTTACTGGCTTTTACTCTTGTATTATACTTTTCTGAGGGAATTACTGAAAGATTTACAGCAAAACAGCAACTAAAAACACAGAAATAAACCTCACTTGACTAGGACTTTCACAAACAAAAAACATGAAAAATCTACACAATTTGGAAAATACAATCACAATCAATAAGCCAGCTGATCAAAAATAAAATCCCAAACAAACCCTATGACATGAGCATGTAAAAGTGTAAAGAACAAAATAAAAATAGGAAAACAAATTGTGGGCTGACAAGCCAATTCAAATTATCCTCATTTACAGGCTGTAAACATCACAAAATTCTCATTTGTCTATACATGAAAATACTGTAAAGCTCAAAATACATAATCTACAACATACCTCGCTTTCTGGGGACTCCGAGGGACTGGTGTCAGATGTCCCAGCACAATCGTCCTTGGATGAGATGGCATCTGACTTTCTCTTTGTGGTGGTCACATGGGCTGCATCCTGCAACGATTCCTGCTTATCTGTCTCCTGCTTGACAGGCTCTTGGTTTTCTGATTCTAAAGCCGGCTCTTCTTGTTTCAAGGGTTCATTGTTGTCTATTTTTATCCCGTTTTCTTTCTGCTTGTTGCTCTCTTCCTTGATGGGTCTTGGTTGTTTGATTTCATGAGATCACTGTTTTCTGGTTTGGTCACCCCATGTTCGCCTCCCCCTACATTGACCTCTTCTTCTTCCAAAGATTCATTCAGCACCACTGTCACTGCAAACAAAATTAAAATAAACAAGAAAAAAATTTCAATGTTTTATCAACTTCAATCAAAAAATGTTCAGTATTTTATCAACTTCAACAAACACTGGAATAAAACAATACTCATGACAAAAACTGTATTATGACAAGTGTTCCATGCTTTATACTTTCTATCTACATACACCTGAACAAGTTTGAAAAAAAATTATCACAAGATATTTCTTTCAATAGTACTCACCTGTTTCTCTCCTTCAACATGCCTAAGCTCACAATTAATCGAACAGTATTGTTGTTAAATGTCTGAACATCCCATAAAGCCAAGAATGTTAGCAGCGTACTACTTGTTCTAGTGGCCACACACCACAAAGGAACTGTACAATCTGAAGATATTACTTTAAGCATCAGTTTCTTTGTGAATGGTGTGATGATAACATATTAAGTACAAGAAGAAAAAAAACACTCAGAAACTGAGGAAAACACTTTATTTTTCTTCTTCACCCTATCACCTCACCTAAAGGGATCGAGTAGATCAGTATTATGCTTACCTCCCCTCCCTTATGAGGTGACTTGATTTTCACTCTGAAAAATAGTTTCTGCCTTGAGTGTGTACATATGCATTTGTCTGTGTATGTGTGAATGTATCTGACAAACAAACCCTAAATAAGCCTTTGTATCTTTTAAATTGGAACTTAGGGAGAGGGGAAAGATAAAGGACTCACCTGAGCTGCTGATCTGATACGCCCACAAGAAGGGATGTTTGGCCATACAACATGTGCAAATCATCTCTGCGTAATTGTCTGCATCTGGCATAGTTGTGCCCAAATGCTGCAGAACATACAAGCAAATTATACCACTCACCAGTAAAAAGAAAACACAAACACATAGCTAGGTACACATTTAGAAAGCAGTTATCAGAGCTGAGCTGACTTGACTGTGGAGGACTTAACTGAACTAAACTTTACCACAACATTCTACAAGGATGAAGAATACTTACAACAAGCAGCACAATACTTAGCCATGTGCTGCGAGAATGCTTGCACCAGATGATCTGTCGATCAGTACATGCTCCGAGAATAATCACAGTGGACTTTCTAAAACTAATCAAATGGGAACTTTTCACAGGATCCCAAACAATGTGTAACAAATATGCATTCCATCCTTCTTAAGTCATAGTGATGTGAATAGTAACCTTCTACCAGTGGATTACACTAGTTAATTTGAAAAAGAGTAACCACTCCCTGACTTGTTTCAAGCCCCTGTTTTCCCTTATTCTGATTAAAGCCCAGCCGACCGCAAAAGAGTCATACTTGAGCTATAACCATTTCAAAATGCACAACTGAAAAAAAAAATGGAAAAGAAAATAAAGTACACATATGAAAGCATGTGCGCACATAATCTAAGGATATGCTCCTGGCGCTGACCATTCTGTCCAATTCATCGCCAGAGGATTTCCAAAAGCAAAAATGAACACAAAGGTGAACACAACTAAGGACACTAAAGCACATATAAAAAATTTTTTATGATGGCCTAAGTTGCCTAAATTTGCTCCAACACAGCACATTTCTTTACAAACATGCAATCAATACATGTACCCAATTATCAATCCTAAAAGAAAGTATGTAAGGCTTTAAAGAACACATACAGGTGAATGGACCAGCAACGCAGAAAATGATAGGAAGAAATGACAGAAAGCAAAGGAGGAAGGAAGAAACAAAGAGTGACAGAAAATAGGAAATTTCTAGCACAGAATTTCCAGAAGGTGGAAATACTGTTTATAGAAAGAGTCCCCAGCATCCCCATGGGGGAATGTGTTTCTGCTGACACTGGTGAGACAACAGGCTTTCATTACAGCTTAGACTACAGACCTTGTGCTAGCAGAAGGCTCAGCTGAAAAAATAAGAGCTCATCATTAGTGGTAATGAGTGTTCAGGACAAAGATTTTGTTGCTTTTTTAAAAAGAAGAAATTCTGAAAATCCAGCCTTTAAAGAAGGCGAAGAGGTAAGGTACAGTCAAGTGTCAATAGTGAACCATTGCTACCTACATATTTCAAGACAATCAAAACCTCATTGCTGTGTGTGTGTGTGTGTGTGTGTGTGTGTGTGTGTGTGTGTGTGTGTGTGCGTGTGCGTGTGCGTGTGCGCATGTGTGTGTGTGTGCGCGCGTGTGTGTATGTATGTTACCTTCTAACAAATTACCTTCGGTTTTTCCTTTGCTGTTTATTTGTTACTCACCTATCTGTCTGCCTGTGTGTCCACCTACATGTGCAATTAATTACGTATTTTGTGTAGTCATAATTAGTTCCTGAATGTTCTTTTACATTTGCATGCTACGCACACATTCATTACCTATAACATATCATATTGAAGGCACATAAGGTTTTGATTTTCACACTCAGAATTTTTTTTTTCCAAAGTAGACAATTTTCAAGTGTCAAAGGAAGGGAAAAAAAACTGTTTTGATATTACATGTACAAACATGTATCAGTGGAAATTGTCTTGGTGACAGGCACAACAGACAGATGGATAAGATGTCAAATTTCCTATTGGAAAGTCTTGGTTCAATCTTGTCTTGGTATCTTCCGCTGGCAGGCAAAGGGTGAAGATTTTTCCAATCTCCTAGGTCAACATGTATGTATACTGGTTACTGCTTAAACCCCTCTATGCATGGAGAAATTTAAACACACACATTACAGATCCTGTAAGCCACATCAGCATCCAGTGGCATATGGAAACACGAAAACACCCAGCATACACACCCACTCCAAGATGGATTATGCAGATGGTGAAACAACAGCGTGGGCAAAGACAATGCATATTAGGCATCCAAGAAATACCAAAATACCAAAAAACAAACACTGTTAAAAACAGAGTTACTTACCCTTCCATGATACCAGTCTTCACACACCACACACTGAATCATTTCATCCTTAACCTGGAGAGAGGGATGGGAAAAAAGTCCATGTTAAATGCATGCTTTTGTTACATTTCAGAATAACTGATCATTATTAACCCTACCAGACCTTAGCCCCTGAGCGTAATTGTGCCCCCTGCCTGGCCTCCTGAGCAAAATTTTGAAAAAAATGTATACACATTAGAAAACTGTTCATATCATGCACACCAATGGTTAGAATTATATGAAACGTGGAGAGATTGTAGAAAATAGGCCTATCTTTCATCTAACGCCAGTCCAACCCTCAATCACACAAGCATCTCCCCTATCACTTGGTTGGGGGGTACGGGCACGCCCCCTTCTTCCAACACTCTGTCTCGACCTACTTCTTTCATTGTCAGAATCATCACTTTCACTCAATGAGCACTTCATCAACGTAATCATCGTCACTTGAATCGGAAACGTATTCCTGATCAAATTCTCCAATCTGCAAAATGTCCACCACTTGTTGAACTGTGAAGCGAGTTGGCCTCGCCCGTTTACCTGTTGAAGTGCTTGGTTCATCACTAGCTCGCTTCATGGTCAATTTTGCACCCAAATCACCTCAAAATACCATCAACACAAAGGCAGACATTTGCAATAGGCTGAACACACGCTCACGCGACGCTTAGCAACGGTTCGGTGGCTATTTTTAGCTCTTGATAAAGTGACGATCATGTGAGTGTGCTATTCCTGCTATAGCGGGAACTCGGTATATAGTCATTTTCGTCATTTCCGCAATAGCGGGAACTCGGTCTGGTAGGGTTAAATTCTAAACAAATAACAGATATCAAAATGAAAATAACTGTTAGTGACAGGAACCACTGATGACAAAGGCTACTGAAAAGTAAATAATGAATGTAAAGTAAAGGAACAAAAAGCCTGAAAAGCAAAGTAATACAGAATGTAAGACAAAAGTAACTTTTCCCCAACAGATATTTTGATCAAACACATGACCATCTGAACTTGCAGTTTGCTTTCTCATGGGGCTTTTTTTTTAGTCAAATTGTTTTCATTATATCTGGTTTTTATCACTAACCTGGTAATCCAGTCTTTCATTCAAGAAGTCAAGTCTTTCAAGCAGGTATTAGCAAAAGTTACTTAGCATTCTCATTAAAATGGGAAGTGGAATTGAAGTCAAGATGCTTGTTCAGTCAGATTCAAAGGAATTCATGTCCTTCTTTTGAATTAAAGTGATGAAATTTTTAATCAACCAACTCTGTTTTGCAATAACGCCAGCTTTGTTTGCAAGACCAAATCTGACAGGCTTGTACTGTATTAGCCAAATCCATGGGATAAAGGACAAGACATACATTTTTCAACCTGACTTCTCAAGCAAACTCTTTAGACCTAAATACCAGCACTGTTGTCATGCTTTCCACATGTGCATGTATGCACATATAAGTAACTGGTTTTTCTTTTTTCTGTTAATCATAATGATTTGAACATAAGCAAAACAGCATAGCAGATTGAGGTTAGGTGTACATTACATCGAAAGCATACCAGTATTACCACTCTACGGGTCTGAACATATCAATTACTAATATCATAAAAGCATATTCTTTATCAATCCATGACACTACTCCTGTAAATATTTCAAAGCAAAACTTTGTAATCTATTTGAGCTCAGAATGACAGGCTGTTTCTTAGTGTTACTTGCATGATGTTCTGAAACCAGTGTGACATTTGTGAAAGAACACTGATCATGACAACTTATTTTCACCTGTAAGACAGTAAATAAAACACACACACAAACAAACGAAACCATACACAAGTGTATGGCACTACCTCATCCTCTGGATCAGGATAAGGTCTGTTACAAGTGCAGTAAGTGCCGCTGAAGTTCTGGGTGTACTGGTTCTCTTCATTTTCGGAACATTTTGTCTGTGACAGAAAACGTACATTTCCCTGAAATAATACTTTATATTACGTATAAAACATATACCTTTTGTTAACAATAAAAAGATTCTTTTTCAAAAATAATTCTAGCCCTCCAATTTCTTTTGGGTGCATGTGATGATGTGTGCACGTTGTTTTGACCACACTGTGAGGGCATCACGTTGCTACAGAATCTGCATAATCCTGTCTTCGGTGGGAGTGCATGATGACTGTTTTCATGTTTCCATAAGCCAACAGCACCGATATAATTCACATGATCACTGACATGCATATTTCTGTTCTGCGTATATATTATGCGTATACATACACACGAAAGGGGTTTAGACACTAACATGTCTACAAACATGTTGACCTAGGAGAAAAACGACATTGTGAAAACAACGATGCAATATGCAGGGACAGTCAGATATGAGCATGTCATGAAAGCATCATCAACAAGAAAACTTATGACAAGACAAGACGATTAATAATAGGGGACTCTGTAAACTGACACAAGTAATCATAAATGTTCATAACAACAACAACAACAAAAAAAGAATGGAAGATGATAAGCCTACCCAAACTCTTCTAGAACAAAAAACATTACTTCCCTTTACAACCCTGTAAGTATATATATATGACAATACTGCTCATTTCTGGTCAAGATTTTACTGCTCCATCATGCACTGTGATAAAGAAAATATGAAGTTACCTCAACTGTACAATCAAAACCATACTAACAATCATATCTTGAGATAAACTGCAGAGGCAAAGTTGAAAAATATCAAGCAAACAAACAAAAACTAACGAAATCTTTAATATGACATCTGGTTCAAAAATAGTATGACCACAGCCTCCCCTAAAATCAGTCCGAGTCATCCCATATGGCACATATTCATCATCTTTCCCCAAATCCCTGCCCATTTTTTTTAAATTAGAAAAAAAAAAATACACACAAGACAAAATCATGCTGTGACCACTTCAACTAAAAACTGCATAGCACAATCAATCAACATGGCAAAGTAATTAGTTGGCGCATTGGACAGACTGGGACATAGTGGGTTTGAAACCCCATCCCATAAAAATATCATTGAGGGATTTTTGGCCTCCACTGGCTACTACCCAAAGCTGAATGTGCTACTGGGCTCACTAGGAAGACTAAGATCATACAGTCAACTCTAATCCACTTTATGGGTGTGTCAATGGCTGAAGGTATTGCACAAATTTCAGTGACACTGTAGGTGTATAATGTATCTCTTCAGCTGAGTTGACACTAGGATACATTATGAAAGTAAGTGAGCACAGCCCTGTCATGCAATTTTAATCCTAGATGGTACTTCATAGCATGATCATCATCCTTATGAACAAGCAACATCATCATCGTCGGCCTCTTTACATCTCAGGAGATGATAGTCTGCACCAGGAGGCGTTGTGGTCATGACGTGCACTTTCTGCTGTGGCTGTGCAGGCCGATTCTTGAGTGGCAATCTCTGTCACATCTGCCACATACAAATTGAGTCGCTATTGTCTGGTTTCTGGAACGTTGCTTGCGAAGAGCCCTTTTCTCATTTGCGCTTTGCGCTCTCCTCCTCTCCACATTCACAACGCCTTGCTGAATGGCTGTCCGCCACGCTGCCCTGTCTTCCGCCAGAGTCTCCCAAGAGCCTGGGTCAATCCCTGAGCTTCTAAGGTCCCTTTTGCATGCGTCTACAAAGCGTAGCTGTGGGCGTCCTGGAGTTCGCTTCCGATTTGCCAGTTCGCCGTAGAGAACGTCTTTAGGTATGCGTCCATCCTCCATTCGACGCACATGGCCAAGCCAGCGTAGTCGGCGTTGGCTTAGAAGGGCAAAGATGGTCTGTAGGCCCGCACGACGGAGGACCTCTGTGTTGGTCACCTTGTCTTGCCATTGGATGCCGAGGATGCGTCGCAAGCAGCGGAGATGGAAAATGTTGAGCCTCTTTTCTTGGCTGGCGTATGTGGTCCAGGCTTCACTTGAGTAGTGTGCTCAACACACATGCTCTGTACACCTGCATTTTGGTGTTCGCAGAGAGACTGCTGTTGGACCAGACCCGCTTGTTCAGTTTAGCCATAACAGATGAGGCCTTCGCAGTTCTGGCGCCGATTTCAGCATCCAGAGAGAGGTTGTCACTTATGGTGGACCCCAAGTACTGAACTTGGTGGACAGTATTGAGGTCGTAGTCTCCAATGTGTAGAGATGGTGGTTCTTCACAGCCTTGGCCTAAGATCTCAGTTTTCTTCAAGCATCATCAAACATCACCACAGCATCATGAAAATGGTTCCAGATTCTGTGTTCATTTTCAAGCCCTTATTTCATGGTGAATTCAGGTTTGATTTCCCCTATGCGTCCACATCTGAAGCAAATTAACTTGACGTCTTCGGTGTCAGTGGTTTATGTGGGCTGTGCAGGAACATGTAACACAACAGTCCCCTTCTTGGAAGGTCGCTCACCTGGTCTGGCTCAGATGATGAGATTACTGACATTAGCATGGGCTTATTAGGCACCAGACCTGCATGTCATTCACGCACTAGACCAGTATTTCACTTCCTAACCTCTTGTTCTATGCATGAACTTCACTCTCTAAATCTTATAATCTTGAGATTAATATATCTGTTGGGCGCATCAGCTTCTACTCCAACTCAGTAACTTCTGGACCTGTCAATGCTTAAAATAGCCTCCTATCATGACTACATTTCGAAAGCAGGCAGGCTTTTGGTTGATTAAATCTATCTCTTGTCTGTCATTCAGTTAAACTGGACACTTTGGCACAGAGCAGCATAAAAACAGCGTCTATACGTGGCAAGTGGTTGAAGCCTAAAGAAAGTTCTGACAGCACTGGTGAAAGTAGTAAACCAAAACCAAAAGAAGAAGAAAAAAAAAACCCCATCCAACACCCCCCCCCCCCCCCCCAACACAAAAACAAACAAAACAAAAAAGAGCCAACAAGATGCTTATCTTATATTTTCATTCTGAAATGCCCTAATAATATTCAAACTGACTGCACAGACCTGGCATAACTAACCAAGAGGCCAGTCAATAAATTTATGTTAAAGTACTGCTTCATTGTACTGACTTCTGAGAGACAGACTCTCTAAAACTAGTAAAAGTTGAGAGTCAGGATGAAAATACCCTCTAAAATCCCAGATAGGTAGGGGAGTGGGATGGGGATGAAATCCACCCTCTTCACCAGTAAGCAAGAGGGGCCCTAGGCACTGTTCAAAGTATGTTGGGTCAGAACGCTATTGAAATGATCCAAAAGCAGAGCAATCTCCTCAACTAGGCAGATTGACATTGCTGACTTCTGTGAATTTCCTAGGACAGGGACTTCAACTGAACATGGTTTTACTGGTCTGAGCTCAATGCCACTAAAGTGGAACAGAACAAGAGGTAGGAAAAAAAATGCATAGCACTTTGTTAAGGTCACACTGTTTACGGACTTACCGGTACAAGCTTGCATTCATTTTGGCAAAACTTGCTGTTGCCACAATCACACCGGAAATGACTGAAAACACAAAAGAATTAATACCTTACAGTTATTCATAAATCTAACCAACACATATAATATATATATGCTAACCTACGCAAGAAGTAACACTCATAAACTAAGTCAAGCATATCAAATGTTGCTGTGAATGAAAGAACACAAGATAACAGGATGGGTTACAAGTGCAACAATGCTAACATCTGCATAAAATGGAACAATTAACTATCTTGCAGTGATCACTGGTCATCAAACATTCTTTAACCTTTCACATCCAAAACTAATTGCACTCCCAGCAAAAACTTAAAAAATAAAACTGAAAGGGCATGCACACACATGAGCGTGCGCACAACACACACATCAAATCACTGAGACAAGGTTCAAATCTGCCTGAATGCACACACACACATTCTTCAAAGAAAATGGTTGTAGACTTCTGACAGCTATACTATTACTAGTATTAGTATTAATAGGACCAACATCAGCACAGCAACTAGTTTTATATTACTTTGCCAGGGACAACACTTTTATTTTCATGGGACCTTTTTCATGCTTTTAAGAGCATGCTGCAGACGAGAACTTGGTTTATCACCTTATCTTAAAAAAAAACCCAGCTCCCAGACCATCATTCAAAATCAGGTGGAAACTGGGGAAAATCCCTATCTGACTAGGGATCAAACCTGTGACCTTTTGCTTCCCAGGCATGACTTTAACCAACTGGACTACCACCCACTAGGCCACATCTGTCACAATGCAATGTGTGTACAGCACTGTATGCTGTGGAGACAGGGCAAGCATGCAACAGCTCTGTAGAAATGGGAGACACAAAGAAAAAGGAGAGTGTAAATTTGTGGTAATCTTCTGCATGTTGAAAGAGTTTGCACGAAAAAATAACACAAAGTGCTGAATTCTAGTTGACAGCTCTGCTTTTATTTATTGGCTGTACAGACTTATTGGTTTATAGAATACAAAAAAAAGCTTAAGTGCTGGCATAGAATACGAAAACACAGAAACTGATGATACTAGTGATAGTTATGGTATGTATCAATTCCTGAACCAACCGTTTTGTGTACAGCTCATACAGGTCATGGTTCTCATGGCAATGGTAGCTGCAAGCCAGACAAAAACCTGCCAGCCCAGTGGTTTTACAGGTGGAGCAAGCATAGAGTGCCTGGCGCTTGACATAGCCCTGCACATTGATCATTGTTATTGTTTTCCTCACTTTCAGTTTAGGAATATGAATCAGCATAACTGTTTCATCATTGAATTAAAAACTGAATGTGATCATCATTAACAATGAATCAGCAGAAACAGAATCTACTGGCTTTGCATATTATTTATTTTTTACACACCCATACACCACATTTCCTTCCGCAAACAATTCACATCACAGAACCATTGACACTACTTGAATAATAATAGTGTTAATAACCATCTATTTTATACTGTGCATACCTTTACACAAAGGCTGTGCATTTAAATGAAACAGAAGTTTAGTGGAAGCCATTCTAATGTTCATTACTCAAAGATATCCCTTTGGACCTGTCTTACAGCTACTGAGCTAGTCATTGCTACGCTAAACACAAACTATACATATGAAAAAGAACATAAAAAAAACATAATTTGTGGAACAAGTTATGAGTTGAGATTAAATTAAATACTGAGTTTACATATATGCCATTGGCAGTATATGTAAACTAAGTCAATATTTCATCCCAAATTTATTATATGTGGGTCATGCGCTTTACAAAAGCATGCGACAAAAGCACATGAAAACAAATACGTCAACAAAAACAACAATAAAAAATATACTTCTAGTAGTTGTATGAATACTCTATTAAAAACAAAGAAGTGTGTGTGTGTGTGGTGTGTGTGTGGTGTGTGTGTTTTAAACCGATTGAAAGTACAAAGAGCTGTGAAGGCTCCATCTGCCAGCAGCTCTGTTAGTGTTAGCTCAGTCAGTTAGTGTTGTGCTGACAACATGAGGATAGTGGGTTTGATCCTCAGACAAGGGCCCTAATTTTCTGACAGAGCTGTGGATTCAAGATGTCTTGAGTTCATTCCCAACCTGCAAGTGCAATATAAAAGTTGGCTTGTTTGTTGCCTATTGTGCAATATAAAAGTTGGCTTGTTTGTTGCCTATCATTACAGCTTCAATCACTCTGCTGGTGTCAGTGTATCTTTGGTCGCTTCCCCCTCCCCTCCCCATTTCAAGTCCTTGTCAGTGCATCAAGTTTTGTGCAAGCTAAAGAGTGCCAGATCATTGAAAGATGATTTTTGGGTGGAGCACATATGGAATTATCCAAGTGTGACTAACCTTTCTTGCACTACGTTCAGCAAACACTATTGCCATAGTCACACTCACAAGCCCTAGCTCTCACATATACTGATACATATAGGCCTAAAGTTAAAATTTATGAATGTGACATGACAATTTCATTTAATATCAATACCTTATTGATTGAAATTTGCTGCTGTTGAATATAATTTTCTTTTTTAAAAGTAATTAAACACTCAGAAATCTAAAATTCACCTCCTTTTACCACAACAAAGCTTGTGTGTTTGCATGCCTATTCAGGCTATTGCCGATTGGTACATGATCACTGCATGTATCACTACATCATGGATGTTCAGCCACAAGACAATCTTGAATCTACCTCTCATTCAATGAGAACAGCTACTAAATTAGTGAGAGGCAGATGAAATTCTATAATCCATGATGATTATAAAACTAACACAATGATGACAAATATTGATGCAGATTAGAAGTGTATACTAGCGTCCAGATCTACTCATCTAGCTGTGAAGTACTTTAAAGAGAGATTAGAGTCTAGTCTTGATTAGATGTCTAAGCCTACATCAAACAAATCTAATATCTAGTCTACAAGATCTAGATGGTAGATGTACTATAGTAGGTGGACATGCAAGATCTTCTCACGAAGTATGACTAGATTTTCAACATCTTGTCACTAGAAAATGGTCTACCGATTCGTGGCCCTACGGAAAGTACTCAAGCTGAAGCAAGTTTTAGTTTCAGTTTTACCTCTGGGTAAGTGCACTGTTTGGGATCACTACCGCCAAGAACAGCTGATGCATCCTCCTGCATGCGTGATTCCTGATCAAGGACTTCAACCATGGTCACGGAATCATCGTCATCCACTGTTGCTCTGTTTTCGGCCGACATCTTAGCTTTCTTCGGCTAGCCTATTGAAGCAAATTCGCGCAAGATTGCTGGCAGATTTTGCGCGGTTGCAATCACTAGCAGGGAGGAGTTAGTATATCAGTTTCTCTTTATTATCATAATTTCGTATATTTTTTCATATTCTCTTCTTCGTTCAATTATGCGTAAAATTAATCTTATTTGTATCTTTTGGGTACCATATGTTTGTTGTATATATCTTTCTAATCGGATAATTGAGTCACGCAATGATATCTCCCTACAGGGTGATAAGGATGGTAAGGGAGAAAGGGTTGACTGAATCGAAAGGTAAGAGCACTATGGACAGTTTAGGTCAGTTTCCATTCTTACTAAAAATTGGATATAGACCATAATCATTAGAAGATGGCACAATGCATTGACTTTATCAGCTAGGCTTTAGTCACTGTGGCCACAGTGAATGTCACTACTTTCGTTTTCTTACAGTCTCTCTCTCATCTGATTCTGACTCTCTCTCTCTCTCTCTTTCTCTCTCTCTCTCTTCTCTCTTCTCTCTCTTTCTCTTTCTCACACACACACACACACTCTCTCCCTCTCTCTCCTAACATGCACACACTTGCCTTATGCTTAGAATGAATTGCAGCCTGTTACAATTTTGTAATCATGGTTTTCTGTCTTATTTATTATGATAGTGTAAACTTTATGTAAAAACGTATGTTCATGTACAATTGTACATGTGTGTGGACATGCAGTATGTGAACTATGTAGCCATGCAGTGTCAATCAATCTGTGTATGTGTGTATATATGTACATAATGTAGTGCTGTTTTGTTGCTGCTGTTTGTTTTTTGTTTGTTTCTTGTCGTTGTTTTCCAAGAGTTCTGATTTTTCTTGGATGCACATGTGATATGGTGGTAGGGTAACTCCACTGAAATAATATTGGGCTTTCTTGCTTTGATGACCCTGTTTTGTTCTTCTGTCCTATCCCACACCACCTACTGTCTTATCCAGTCACTGTACATTGTTCACAATATGTGTACAGAACAATACACACATCCTTACAATGAACAGACCAGTACTTGGATATTTCTAGGTTTTGTTTATTAGGAAGGGAGAAAAAGTAGTATTAAAAAGCCATGCATGTAGAGGGTCAAGATTTGTATGTAACTAAATTAAACCTGGTACGATAAAACTAGGACACAGCCTAGACTGTACAACCATAAACACAAAAATCCATATGAAATGATCCCCCCCCCCCCCCCATCCCCTGAAACACATGCTCCGAAACCATAATACTATTAATAGGTATCTTGTATACCTATTCAGATCCAAAGCTTCTTAATCATAGAGTATAATCATCATCACTGCATATCCCACACCTTAAAACCACACAGTACTATCAAGCAAAATAATTGGCACGGAAGAGTTAATTATGCTACTTATGTCATAGGAGGCACACTTAGCCCATTGTTAATATGTGATTTAATCGAAATGATATTACTGCATCCATTCCTTAGCCCATGAATGGCAGTGAATTGATTAAACCTTCTGGCTCAGTCAGTCACATAGTGTATTCAACATTCCCCTTAAAACTACTTCCATAATCTCACATTATAAAACAAATATTTAACCATACCTCAGTGCTTATCAGTCAGTTGAGTGAGAACAAAGTAAGAACTGACTGTCACTTGCATGATCATCAGTGCCTGTAACCAGACTGATACAGTGTTCAGTTTGATAAACTTTCAAGATATACTAATTCCAGTCTTGCCTAAACAGAAAGAATTTCAAGTCAGTCGAATATGACTCTGAATAAAACAGAAGAGTTATGTATTCTGTTTATGTTGACCAAGATAAACATTAAAGGGATATAACTTAGCATTCATCCTGAAATTAAAAGTAAATGCGACTTCACTGATCATGCACGCATTCTCATTGTTTTGTTCGCACTGCGCTTGCAGAATGTTGCTGCACAATCTGCATACTTCGTCTTCAGTAGGCATGCATGCTAGATATTTTTATGTTTAAGAAGCCACAGTACACTGACTGACAAGATCTTCAACATGCATACTTGTTTTCCAAAACAAGTGTGACCACCTGCGTTCAAACAAACAGAAAACAGAAAAACATGAAAATAGAATTGGAATGTATATTTAGTTACTATAATAAGACCAGACAGGTGCAAACGTGCATGCTTGTTGTGCTGCCTATAGGCACTAACAGGTCTACATACATGTTGAAATGCGAGTTCATGAAAATTTCCATCCTTTATCTACCAGGTGGGAGATCCCCAGGCAAAACTGAACCTGAAACCTTCTGATTGGAAGTCTGTCATCTTACAGTGTATACACACAGTGTGTGTTAGTGTGTATACATGTATCATTGTATGTTATACGCAGCGAGAGTGATTCACTGAACCTCATGTATGTATTCTATTAATTCTCAGTTTGATTTTGTAAGATCTATTACTGATTCAGTGGTCATTTGTCCAAAAAACAGTTGTATCTGGTGTAGTTGTCCTGTGGTCAAAAGATGGTCATTACACAGAAGTCAATTTTTTTGGTGTCACATGTACAACTGGTAGTCTTTCATTTGGTGATCAGCTATCCAGTGGTCAAGGGTCCAGATAACTTTTCATTGGTCATTTGTCCGAAACAGAAATGAGGATTTGGTAAAGCCCGAAGAAACTCACCAAAGGAAGTGCAATATTGTATTGAAATCATATCTTTGTTGCTGCTGTGCTGCTGTTGTATTATTATTAAAGCATAATGTTTCTCTCAATGAAGAAAACCCCAACACCTGATGATGAACAATAGAATGAAACCTCAAGGCCTCGAAACACCCCTGGGCTGCCAGAGCAGACAGGAGTGAAGTATCTTTATTGATGCACTATATGTCAGTAGCATGATGGGCAGAAATTAGTAAGCAATATTGTTTTTGTATTGTTACGTATAGGCCACACGAGTCGAGAAGATGAAGTGTATCGCTGCAAGGTTTACACCAGGCCAAGAACTACGAGAGTCTCTGCTGGAACTGGTCAGATCCCATGACTTGAAGGCTGCTTTTGTGCTTACCTGCGTAGGAAGTGTGATCAAGGCGACTCTACGCCTCGCTGATTCTCTTTCGGTTGTTGTCTTTTTTTTTTTTTAATGATTTATTTTAATTTCTTCACTGTAATTATAATGTTTGATGCATATTGATCTATCGATACACAATTGCCTAAGAAAAAGTATTTATTCGGTAGAATACCATATTTTGATGCACATACTTTCTTTGTTAGCATCCATTACATCAGATTCTAAATTGTTCAGTGAAAAAGGATGTGGTATTTATGCTCATTTCAGCTTATCAAATAGTCTGTGTGTATGTGTAAGTGTGGGGGTGGGGGCCGGGTGCGTGCATGTGTGCATGCATGTGTGTGTGCTTATTTTGTACATCTTGTGTCATTTGTATTGATGATTAAAAATAAATCACTGCCAAAGCCTGTATATTAAAAAAAAAAAAGAAGTAAAAATGGTATTGTCCTTCAGTCACACGAGAACAGTGGGCTTTTATTTCAATAATTTTTGTTTATTGATTTTCTTAAACTCTACTCTTCTTTTTCTTTTCTTTTCTTACATAAATATTTACAATGTTCAATCATTGCCACTTTCAGATTGTCACCTACAATGGCCCCTTTGAAATCGTCTCACTGGTAGGAACTTTATCAGGTGGTAAAGGACATCTGCACATTTCTCTCAGTGACAGCAAAGGTACAGTCGTTGGCGGTCATGTTGTTGGTGACTTGATAATCCACACTACAGCTGAGGTGGTTATTGGTGAATGTGAGGGAGTAAGATTTGAACGAGAACCAGATACAGAAAGTGGATATGATGAGCTTGTTGTCTATTCTGAACTAAAACCATCTCCTTGTGACTAGTTAGGAATATTTTGACGAGGTCTGTTTGTGGTAGATTAATGATTGGAGTAATGTTTCTTCATTTAGAACATGAATGCAGTCAAAAACACACATAACTCTCTCATTGTGAAATTTGATTTATCTTGAGTGTTGATTCCTAAGTCTTTTTTGATTGTGAAAAAAAAAACACATAAGATTGTTGATGCATTATTAAACAGTAACATGTGTTTGATCTGTATTACAGTCACAAATAAATTGTATCTCAGTGGAATGTCAGGAATGCTGTAGGATAAAGAATGCAAGGAATCAGCAGGCAGTATTCAGCATGCATTTTGTGACCCTGTGCATAACAGATTCCCACCAGCAGATGGTGATAAAGGTGATTAGGCAGTTGATTTGGTTTTAGCATCAGCTCTCAGGTGTCTTTGGCTGTCACTAAAGACTGGGATTTTTAGTTAGTAATTAGTACTTGAAAACTTGAGGGTTTTTTTCCCTGACTGCATCACTGAATCATAAGTTTTGGATGCCACTTGTCAAAATCCATATGAGAAGAGTTCATTGGTACACTGATAATTTAATATTGTTTTTAGTCTTTCAGCATACCATTTTACACAAGAGGTCTGTAGCAGAATGCTTGTATGATTGGCGTACGTATATATAGTAAAATGCTCGTCTGACTGGCGCATGTTGTAGAACGCTCACCTTCCAGTCTAACTGCATCGGTTCAAATCAGGCTTGAGAAAACTCTTGTGTGTACAACCTCCTGTCCACCCAGCTGTGAATGGGCCCTGATCCTGTTCGGGATTGGGGAAGGTAAAGCAGTGATATAATGAAAGTCCCAAGAAGAGTTGAGGTCTCTTACTATTGCACCCCTCTGTCCCCCAAAAAATGAATTACCGGTAAGAAGTTTTTGATTAAAAAAAATAAATGAATAAAATTAAGATAATAATGATGGTTGGAATAAGAGGTGCGGAAAAGGAAGGTTGGATGGGAAACGTGAAAACAGCAAGTTGTATAATATCCACCCCATGTATCTTGGCTTTCTCAGAGTCTGTTTATGGATGAATGCTTTCTATAAGTGGATCTGTAAGCGTAGATTGTTGTTGTTGTTCATTAGACTGTAAATAAAGATTGTCATGGTAATTTTTAACCAGTGTCAGTGAGCGCAGTAATGTGAATTTGCACAGAAAGGTCCTTTTTTTTTTCATTTTTAAATCTCAGAAGAGGAATTCCTGGTATTCTCTTCTACAAATCACAAGTAGTCACCCTGGCATTGCTGTCCCCATCCATACTCTGGTTGGTAGAGTGAATTAAGGTTATGTCATTGTGTTATGAATTAATATCCAATTGCAATGAAGGAATTGTTCTTGATATTATGTTTGAAATAATACAACAAAATAAAAGCAAACAGCAAAGACTCAAAGGAGAGATTTTGTACAGAAATGGGCAACCTACCGTTGTATCATTACAATAAACATGAATATGTCAGCCATACAAATAATAAAAAACGTATATTGTCAAAGCAGAATATTATGTGAAAATATTATTTCCATGCCATGATCAAATAAGGATTGATCACACACACACACACACACACACACACACACACACACACACACACACACACACACACATACAAACACAACACAAAACACACAACACACACACACACCACACACACACACACACACACCAAAGAATGGTATAAAATTTTAAAATTCAGACCGGTAGAACCATTTAAAGTTATGGCCTTAATATAGTGTTCTTGTCATTTTTGTTTAAAGCCCAGCCAACTGCGTAGAGCCATATCAGCGCTATAACAATACTTCAACAGGATGAGGAGAAAATAGGGAAAAGAAAATTAAGTACACATATCAATGCATTCGCACAAATAATCTAAGGAGCTCGATGCCCCTGGCGTTGACCACTCCATCCAATTTGTCATACATGGGATTAAAAAAAACATACCTGAATACAAATTTAAACATAACCAAAGACATAAAAACATATCTAAAAACGGGCCTAAATTACCTAAAATTGTTTCTGCATGTCTCATTTCCCTAAAGCCAAAAATGCTCTTAATACACATACTCAGTTGTCAATCCTAAGAGAAAGTACGAAGGTCTTTATTGAACACATACAGGTGAGTGGACCAGCAAGGCAGAAAATGACAGAAAGAGATGACAGACAGCAAAGGATCAAGGCAGAAACAAAGAGTAATAGAAAAGAGGACATTACTAGCACAGACTTTCCAGAAGATGAGATACTATTTTATACTGAAAGAGCCCCTGGCATCCCCCACAAGGAGACACACACACACACACACACACACACACACACACACACACACACACACACACACACACACACACTCTCACACACACACACACACATACACTCTCACACACTCACCACACACACGTACACACACACACACACACCACACACACACACCATACAATAACATACATTTTCAAATGAGAGAAACCAAAACTGACAGAATGAATGGTCTTTATTTTCCAATGATAAAGACAATGACATCACACAATACAACACAAGTGTTTGGTCAACTGTATGCCCTAAAGCCAGTGAAAAAAAAAAGTTAGACACTGCAACCACATCAGGCAAGGAAACAATATCATGTACATGAACAAAACTATTCTTGCGTATGTATATACAGAACTTTAGGGAGAAACAGTTATTTCAATGGCCAAATTTTTTTTTTTTTTTTTTTTTTTTTTACATAATCAACTTTTCACAGCCAAATCCACTGTCAGCTGACTCAGCCATAGTTTCAGTTATGCATATTAACTCAGCCATAGTTTCAGTTACGCATATTAACTAAGTATTTCTCCATCTCTTTTACCCACCAGAATATTGCACCATAATTGAACAAAACCTGTTAACAAAGTAATTATAGCTTCACTTTTTCTCCCCCCCCCCCTCTCTCTCTCTCTCTCTCTCATTTTTAACATATTTATTACAAAACAAAACAACAATGAAAATAATACGACAAAGCTTAAGCTGGGGCACAGCAGCAAAACTCAGTACTTTCTGGAAAAAAAAAGTATGAAAAAGAAGCAAGAAAAATATGACTGGTGGTACTTGTGCAATTCACCAAAAGATTTTAACCACACCTTATCAAATTATCAACTTATGAAGTAACTAGTTTTAAAATAACACAAATAAAGTGAAATTTTAACAAACAACACAAATAAAGTGAAATTTTAACAAATCCAACTATAGTCTTACATACTGATGAAAAATGCACACACACACACACACACACACACACACACACACACACACACACACACACACACACACACACATTATCGGGCAACTGACATATAACCCACAACTTCTGCATCAAACATCAGGTAAGAAAAAATATCTGTACAGTTAAACCATTCAAGCTCGTTGATCGACTAGTTCTCCCATAATCTAGAAACCACACGGCAGTGAGGTGGTAGAGTTCTCAACTTTTCTCAGAACAGCATTATGAACCATGTAAAATACATATTTGGATTCATTGTGCCATCTCTTGCACATTAAATTTAACAGTCATGAAACTATCTTTTATGTTCAAAGTAAAAAACAAAAAAAACATTTTGTCTTGAAATCCAGCACACGTCTAGATCTGACAACACATTCTGGAATGGCATCAACACCATGTTCCCTGTAGCATCATCTATCTACACAGACCCATAACACCAAGATTTAAACAAACATGAGAAAAGTGCAGACACTTGCATGAACTAAAGCATCAATCAAGGTTACAGTCTTACTTGCAAAACAAAAACAAAAATAAAGAAATTTCAACAACGTTCAGAGTGAGACCTTTGTTTCTCATAGCGAGTTCCATGCCATGGCTGAAAAATCTATTATACCAAGTTTCAAGCCATGGAAGGACTTAGAAGTTTCTGTGTGATCATCCTGAAAGATTTTCACTTAAAATCAAAACACATCTTAAAATTCACCAGGAACAACAAAAACTGACATTTAGAATATCATTATAAGAAAACAAACAAAACTGACTTTCAAATAAAAACAAACTACAACAAAATGTAAATAAAATGATGTCTAATCATCATATACACCATTCTGCCTTTGGAAGTGGATGAAGGGGAGATGCTGACTTTAACTTGTTCAGTACAGAGGCAAAGACATTGCTGATAATATTGATATTGATATACAATATTCTCAAAAACAATCACCAATTTTTTTTCTCATTCTCATGAACAATCACAAATAGCCTTTTTTTCCTTGCTAGTTATAAAAGTAAAATATTCAAACATATCAATAGGTACTGCACAAGGCTGTGTTATATATTAATCACAATTTCAACAATTTCAACAAGTTGCAATGCCGGGTAATGATACACTACGGTAATCACATTTTCAACAAGTCGCAGTGCTGCGTAATATTTTAATCACACTTTCAACAAGAAATCAGCTGATAAAATGAACATCCATTTAATCATATGTCATAACTTTCAAAAATGAGCCATAAAATTCAACAGTAAAGCACAAACGCTCGCTTTCAGTTCATGAATTAAAGGCAATCCTTATTCAGAAAACAAGACCAAACAGTGAGAAGACAAATACAATGTCAAACAAAACTGTTGCTGAATATGATTTATTCTACATAGGGCCAAGACCATCAAGGCACATAATGGTGGTGCAGACCTTTCAATCCAACAAGCCTGCCAGTTATGTGTAAGATGTCCATGATAAAGTCTCCACCACTCTTCAGAGTGAACACAATCAAGACTGTACTAGTCTTTGCACTGGTCCATTTTTATCTTATTCAGACATACATTATGCAGATTAAGCAAGTAAATCATGCAATATATGAAACAGCCGTTTTATCAATGCATTCCTTACACAAACATGTCATAAAACAACTGTTTAAAATGTGCATTCTTTATGTATGCATGTATACATATGTCACTAATATGAGCACATACAATCACCAAACAAATTTTCCCCCATAAATTCGAAATATGACACGAAAATGAATTTTATAATGATAAAAATTGTGTGTGTGTGTGTGTGTGTGCGTGCGTGCATGCGTGTGTGTGTGTGTATAAGATCATATGCAAAAAGTTAGTGTGAGAAAAATAGGAGGACAACAAGAAAACTACAAGATACCGATATAAACTCACAAGCTATGAACAGAATATGCAGGTAAACAGGACTGTAAGAAAAACGAATGCGATACAATGAAAATAACTTTATTGTAAACAAAACTTGCTGGGGAAAAGAAATGTTTTGACAACAAATGTACTAAACAAATTTTTCAAATAGAAGAAAACTGTACTGTGAGCAAAAGCTGCTGTGACAATTGTGCACTTACACATGTCCCCAAAGTGAATAGAAAACTTGTTTTCTGTTAACTCATGACTACAATGACATTGTGACACACAACACAGACAGACCATTGAAACAGATTTAGAAACAGAATGAAAACATAAACATGCTATGTATGTACAAAAGAATTAGAACAAACAATAATCAAATTAATAAAGAGAGAGAAAACTGCCTTCTATGCTGTGTTTGTTATAAAATACACAAAATTATTACAACAACAACAAAATTTTATTTTTCAATTCATGAGTTTTGATACTGTTACAGCGTAATTCAAGCATAACATAACTTGTGACAAAAATGTTAAGTCTAATTGTAACTACATTTAAACTCTGAGACCATGCAGTAAGTGGCTGTATTGAATTATACTGTACTGTTATTGAATATCTCATAATGTTAAATATTTTTCCACACAGTGGAATTTTTCAGCAGAAATGCAAATTGTTCCTTCCAGTGAGACCACTTTGCCTTGGTAAGATGCCATTCATAAAGTATATCAATTCTTGAAATATTTGAGCACAGTTGTGAATATGCATTGCACAAATTTGTTCACATAAAAGCAGCACTGCAGTCCAACTCAGATGGGTCTAGTTTGGGGAAAACATAATAACATTTCCTATTGGTTTATTGGTTAAAAAAAATAACCCTAATATCAATAGGAATATGTCCCTTTCTCCAATAACAAAATAATGTAGTCAATCAAAAAGCTGAAAGAAAGCTCTGAGTGGGTCAGAACTGATTGCAGAATGCGATCAAGAGAGCAAAAGGAAGTTCAAGACGTGAACAAAGATGACACTTCCTTTACGCTGATATTCCGTCCCAACCATTTCCAAAAGTGATGGTGATGGGGCCTTTTAAAAGCATCCCTCTATCACATGGACCAAAGTGAAGCTAAAGAACAGATAGCAGTAGAGTACAATAGGTGTCTGCAGAAAGGGCACAGAGTAGAAAACTGCACCAATCCTATTAAGACAAAGAATAGTAGACTGCACCAATTCTATTAAGGGCTGCCAATATTATATAGATAGACACAAAGCTGTTGATCCAAAATGTGCCTTGACAGCAACAGCACAAACTAAAGACATGACCAACAGAGACATGAGCTGTGACCCCAGTCAGCCCTCTTTAACAAGCACTGTCCCACACAAGTAAAGACAGGTCAAGGATCAGAAGGGGAAGCAGAGATAGATTACTGAAACACCAAAAGAAAGATGGAAAGAAAAATAATAATGGATAGACAGACCATTCTGAGCTTTCACAGGGGCAGTTCAACGTCTGCATCCTCCGAGAGACATTCCAGTGGCTCAACTCCACCTCAACAATCAGATGAGCAACAACAATGACGCTCGGCTAAAGAAGGCAACAGGTCTGCAATGAATGACAGGAATACAGTGATGTTCTTTCATAGAAGATCAAACAGTTGTGACCAAATGACTTCACTGTACGGAACAAAGCAAATATTAAGGACAACAAATGTTGCCCTACACCTAGCCTCCATTGTCTATCACCACGACGAAAATAATGTCTCCTGTAACATAACTCCCCCAAGTCTATCGTCCACCTCCAAGTTAAAAAAAGAGAGCGAAAGAGGTACATAAATATTAATAGAAATAACAAATAAGAATAAACACAAAAAACACATACATACACACTTACATACAAACACAAGCACACACCTCCACACATACCCATACATACAACATGATGCCAAAAAACAATACAATGAATCTAGCAAGTAAACAAAACAAAACAAGAACACACACACAAAAAAGAAGAAAACACACACACACATATACACACACACACACACCATCCCACACAAATAAAATAAACAAAAGTAGGCAAATACCATGACAAATTTAACTTAAAGACATACAGTCAACATACAGCAAACATACCACAAACATGTACACAGTCATGTGACAATCTTCATCGTTCTCCAGCTGTCTTGTCCATTGCTTCACATTTCCTTTATCACTAATTGAGGAAAATGCCCAAACACTTCCCATTTCACGTTACAAGAGTTTGTGCACTGTTATTCTGGAGATGGTACATATGTTTGTCTGATTGATGACGGCTTTTGTTTTTCCTTTCATAGTAAATTTTCAGCCACTCTCCTCAAGCTATTCCTTTTTGAGTAGATGATCAATGGTATGATGACTCGCATCTTGTTTGCGAATGTACAATTTCAAATATCTCAGGGCCTTGGACTTTCCAAGATGCAGAATTTGTTACAGTGGTATTACCTGCAAATTTGTCAGCACATTCATTTTCCTTAACAACAGTGTCCAGGGTAGTAGACCCACATGAGATATTGTAGATAGATACTGCTCATTGTTTTGTGCCAGTCTGGAGTTCCTACTCCATTTTGCACTTTTTGAGGTAGATTGATTTGAGTCAGAGTGAAGGCTTGACATTCATGGATGGGATAAGTTAGCCATTTTGGCGATGCTTGACTGCTTCAATTTCTATTGTTAGACTGGAGGTTATAATATCATATGCAGCATTTTCCTCACATTGTTTCCACTCTGATTGACAGTGAAGCCCATCCAGATTTGTTACTGGTGACTGAGCCATCTGTGTATATGATTACATATTTAGGATCGCAGCTTATTGTTCATGAATGTTTTAATTTCTGCATCAGTTTCCCCTTCTGGCAATTTGTGACAGTGTCTCCCTAGTTTTTTTGTTTGCTTGTTTGTTTGTTTTTTTGTTTTCTGTTTTCTAAACAATGGGTTAAGATACTGATTGAAAAAAAACACAAAGAGAAGCATAAGTCATGGGGGCTGGATTTCCGAAGCATTTCCAGTTAAATGTGGAATCAAACCAAGAATGTCTATTCTCACCTTTGATGTTCATTCTCTCAATGAAAACTTGAAATAAGATGACTTACAGTATCTTCTCAATACAACATAAAAAAAACAAGCATTAAAATAAAACAAAGACCTGATGACATAACACCATTTTCTGACAACAAAATAAATGACTTGTCGTTTCTTTCTGGTCTCAAATTAAATGAAAAAGGATAAAAAGCAAAGATTTTGGGACCACACTGTCAGAGACTTTGGGATCACTAAGACTGGATATATTCCAAACAATGAAAAATTTGTGAATTTACTTTTAAAAATGACAGTGACAGATATTGATCACACCTGAATACAAAACACACACACACACACACACACACACACACACACATAATAACATGATGTGGAAATGGAATAGAAGAGATCTTGATATTTAAGGTAAAGTAGTTATTGTTGAATATTTTATTCTAAATTATTACATGGTTTATTCTGAGTCAGTTCATTTTAGTGATACGATCCACATGATTCCTAGAGCCTATCTAAACCACAGTTAACAGAACTTGACATAAATTTATTTGGAAGAACCAGAGAACAAACTGAACAGCTTTTGGAAAGGGATTACTTTCTCTATGTTTGGCTTCTGCAGGCCACCCCTCCTCCTTCCAAAACCAGTTGGTTGCACTGACATCCTTGTCTGTGTAATAATCTTGGCAATTATCTAATTTATTTTACATGTTGTATTTGGTTAGTGTTGGCATCATGTTTGCTAAAATTTGGGGAAAATAAAGAAATCAAAGATTCAAAGACTCTTAAGAGGAATGCATTTTCAACACCCTTAAATTCAAATCAGGTTACCAAAACACATAAAAACAACAAGAAGTTTAGAGTCTGACGATCATCTTTTTTTAGTCACAGTATGCACACAAACTGATACAAAAACAGCACTCATGTTATACAATTGTAGTCATAACGCATTTCATTTATTATCAGCTAGGATCCATCTCTACAGAATTTCACAGAGTTTTACATTCAAATAAAAACAAATCACACAGCGACTTTTGATCAATCTCTCAACGCAAATCATTAGTATTTCTCCACCACGATCACAAACCATTTGTTTTCTGCTATGCAATCTTTCAACGCAAATAATTAGTATTTCTCCACCACAATCATTTTCACACACCATTTGTTTTCTGCTACGCAATCTCTCAAAGCAAATAATTAGTATTTCTCCACCACAATCACTTTCACACACCATTTGTTTTCTGCTACGCAATCTCTCAAAGCAAATAATTAGTATTTCTCCACTACAATCACTTTCACACACCATTTGTTTTCTGCTATGCAATCTCTCAAAGCAAATAATTAGTATTTCTCCACCACAATCACTTTCACAAACCATTTGTTTTCTGCTATGCAATCTCTCAAAGCAAATAATTAGTATTTCTCCACCACAATCACTTTCACACACCATTTGTTTTCTGCTATGCAATCTCTCAACGCAAATAATTAGTATTTCTCCACCACAATCACTTTCACAAAGTATTTGTTTTCTGCTATGTATAGACCTGTATATAGGACCACAACCAGTGGTTCTCACTTTTGCCGGTCACAGGATGATCATGACAAGTACATGTACGATTTCCCATAATCAGAAGGTGTCTGAAATCAGCAACACAGGCGCACAAAATTGTAACCCATACAGATACTGACCCTCTCTCTCAGAATATCTCAGGTTCTCCCCTCTCCATCCTACCCTCTCTCCTGCCCTCATCCCCACTCTCTTTGCCATTTTCCCTAGCAGACAAAACGTGGTCATATTAGATTAGTAAACCCAACAAGGTATTCTTTGTTTCAACTACTGATAATGACTGAAATAATGTTTGACATTATAACTGAGGGCATGATGTGGAGGGAACATTTTGCTGTGTTCTGGCATGAGTTATTTCCCTTACACTGTTGGGCTCTGAATACAGAATTTTCTTAAAAACACACCCACATGCGCATGTTCAGACAGCCAAGCTCTTAGCACACACAGGCGTGAGACACATAGGCAGCAGAGCAATATACAACGTATGCATCAGTGGAAGCCTTGGGGGAAAAAATTAACATGACAGAATGCAGGAGTTTTATCTTCAATGGATTTTGAAACTGTTCATCTCTCAAAATGAAATCTGGAGTTGTAGACTAAGCAGCAGAAGCAGCTGAAAAGAGTTCCAGCTGGATTTGGTTGAGAAGAAACAAAAGTGAAATTTCCCTATATACAGCAGGTGATTAAGACACCTGTCAAAAGGTAACTCAGCCTCACGATGCTAGACCATCTGGAGGAGTGGACTTAAACCCAGGTGGAAGGACAAAAAAAGAAAAAGGCAATAGTAAAAGGGCATCCTGCAGCATGACCTGGATGCAGTCTGGCCCTCCAAGAGTGTTAGGGAATTTGGGGCTGAAACACTTGCTTGAGGCAGGGGGTGGGGTGGGGGGTATTCCTCTGAGGACCTTCTGTTGTCCAACTGTGCCCAGAGTTCTTGCTACCAAAACGGCTATTTAAAAAATTAGTGTATGACATGCTGCTCTTGATCATATATTGTAGACTGAATGGTTTAAATCAGGCAAAAAGAACTTCAATGCCTCTTTTGGAAAAATGTCCTGTACATCCATATGACAAACAAAATCTTCCCAAAGAAGAGAACATAAATGAAGGTGATTTTCAAAGCCAACCTTTATGTTCAATTTAAGAGACAAACACTTTCATATATGACCTTATGCAGGAACTGAAAGAGTAAATGACATGGATAACAATGAAAATAGAATACCACGCATCCATGACAAAAACGATAAATAAAATATCTTCATAAATGATTACATTCTCCTGCAAAATGTGTGGGAGGTCCGATGAACTGCAACATCGCAGAAAAAAATTAATATCAAACAGGTCAAAGAGGCATAGCTTACAAAATGAGAAATAGCTTCTCTCACCAAGCCGGCCAAAACAAAAGCAAAAATTTCAACACATGAAAAAAAAATTGAAATGTAGATTTAAAACAAGTTCCAACAGCTGTGCAAAACATCAGCTCTTCAAAAACAAAACAAACAGTAACAAAAAAACCAAAAAAAAGGGATGAAATACGCAAACATTGAGAATGGATATTTCTGGCAGCAGCACAGATAAGTCACTTTCACAACAAAGCTATGAAACTAAAATAAAACCAGAAGGTGCAAGATAACAGATTTTACAAACAGATGGATGTGAGCAAGCATCAGTGTCAGGCGAACAAGGCTCTGGTATGTGTATTCACCTTGGCTGACACAGTCACAATACAAGGGAAACTTTTGAAAGCAACTAGCTGCAGTAAAATTCGAAAGTGAAAACAAAGAAAGAAGAGAACAGACTCAAACTATACACAGACAGAAACAATAAAGCTCGTCTTTGTCAACAGCCATGACGTAATGCAAGACGAAAAGATGATACCTGTACAAACTGTTAAAAATGTTCCAGAACTTGTCCAAAAAAACCTTCTAGATCAGTATGAAAAAGAGGGAAAACGAAATTGGCATGACAATACAGTTCCATCTGAAGACATTTGGGTGAAAACAGGAGGGGATCACAGTGGAAGGTCATTCAAAATAAAACTACAGATTGCAAACATTGGCAATCCAAACTCCGAATGGAATACACATCTGCTGATTATCTGTAATTGTAAAGAGAGTCCTGCCCATGGTGCTGAAATCATGTAATGATCCAATACAACAACTTCAAGAAATGTCATAAAAAGAAAGGAAATTTCTATTGTTTTTCTTTGTTTTTGTATGGCCCTTATGACTTTTCAAAAGCCTATGGGATCTCTGGTGCTCAGAAGACTTATTCCTGTCTTTTCTGTTAGCTTCAGAGTTGTAAATTCTTGTCTTTTCTGTTAGCTTCAAAGTTGTAAATTCTTGTCTTTTCTGTTAGCTTCAAAGTTGTAAATTCTTGTCTTTTCTGTTAGCTTCAAAGTTGTAAATTCAGATTCCACCCTGGGGTTTCAGGCACTCAAGGGACTCATCCCTGTCTTTTCTGTACAAAGTAATTAAATTCATATTCCACCATGGGATCTCAGAAATTCAGGAGGCTCATTCCTGTATTTTGTGCAGCTTCAAAGTCATCAACTCAAATTCCATCCTGTTTCACTGAAGGCAATGTAATAAAACAGCCTCAAGCAGATCAGGAGAGAAAATTATGTAGAGACATGCAAAGGAGAACATTACAAATTTGAACAACGCTTTTAGGCGTACCGTTCTGCATGTAGAATTGGATCACGTTGCAACCACATACCTACACATACTCCACGAATGCCACACACTAGACAAATTGTACATAGGATCATTAACTAAATGTGACAAGACACTGAAAAAGGCACAGATCTCAGTGATTATGTAATCCGACATAGAGAAAAAAGAAACAAGGCAGTCAAGCCATTCCATAATCTCCCTTTTCATACAAAAATTGACAAAACAACTAATTATCCATTTTTACACAAGCTTTTCTCACCGCAAATCTCTGTACAGGTGAGGTACTAAAACAGGTCTAAAACTGTATTATTTCATTTCTCATGGTTATGTCATACAAAGACAAAAAACAAAGCTCTCGATAGCATGGATGTATATGTATGTGTAGGCATACATAGATGTATATCACCAACCACTTGTAACAAAATTTAAATCAAGTTTAAATAGAGTCTTTACAAAAAACAGACCTAGTCTATGCCTAACTAAACTTAAGAAATACACCCACATGTAATTGTTACAACAAAGAATCAAAATGGGTCTATTTAATCTTCCATCTTATCAGGGAAAACAAAACAGTGCTGTTGCTTTTAAAAATGTACTTTCCACGGTGTGCATAAGGAATCCTCAAAGCATCGGATTTTGTCATCTCACTTCGAAATGAAGACTCAAGCCAGTCACCATGATTTTATAATAATTCTTTCTTTACATCACATATGGCTGGGTGATGTATTCAGGAATGGTAATCCCAAGAAAACAAAATAGATTTATTTTCTGAGCATGGAATAAGTTCATTCATTGCACAGCAACAGACACGTTTCAAGAAGAAAATTAGAAAACAATGTTTGTTCTTAAGCTTACACAGAAAGATGAATCCGTGAATTTTTGACAATCTTTGTTTCAGACAGTGTAATCATGAAGATAGCAGACATTGTGACCTTGAAAAAGCTTTATATGAAATAAAACTTGACCTGCACTGAAGTTAATGACTGACTGTCACAACTGCAAAAACAAATCTTAAATATTATCAAAAGTTCCTGAGAAAATGCTGTTCACATTCCTTCCTCTGAAAGTGCTGATCTTCAGTTTGTTCTTTCTTTTTTGGTTTGCATGATCTTGATCTTAGTGCCTTTTCTTTCAAACTTAGCAATTTATGACTCCTCCATAGTTCAAACCTTTCACCCAAATTAGGTTTAGATCAATTCATAAGCAGCTGAGAATTCATGTCTGCACATTTTTGTCACAGACATACAGACAGATATACATGAAAAACTCTCCTTTTTTCTTTTAAAGTGGAGATTTACAAAAAAAAGAGAAAAGGAGGTGAGACATATAGAAACAAGAGCATGTTTAGTAGAACCAGATGATGAATCAAAGATGGCCAAGAACTTGTTTGCAATGAACCAGATGAAGAACTGAAGTTGGCCAAGAGCTTGTTTGCAACAAACCAGTGAGAAATCAATGTTGGCAGATTTTCAGATGGAGCAGGATTGACTTCAGGACAACAAAAAAAACAAACAAAAAAACAACAACAAAAAACAACAACAACAACAACAGCAAAAACCAACCAAACAAGATGAAACAGAAGAATTTAGATCAGCACTAGATCTGACACACTCGTCTGGCCCATTGATTTCAAATCTAAACACTGTGTTTTGTGGCCATATTGTCTGCAAGCACACCTGCCAAGGCAAATCTTTCAAAGGGTGGTTTCGAGTTTGTAATAACTGTCACAAATACATGCTATCAGGCACAATTAGTAGTCTGTATGACAGTATTTTCAGCAAAACAACAGATTGCTGAAGACAGTCAAGTTACTTACAAGCCAGGCAAGAAGAATCAAAAGTTCAAAATACTGAGAACACTTTATTCAACATGTATGTTCTCATATCACATCATGACCAATGACAAAAACAAGATGGCATCGGCAAATACAAGATGACATCAATACAATGGACACAGAAATTAAACAAAACATATTACATTACCAGACAGAATTTCCACACAAACAGGTGACGTGAAAACAACATTTACTAGAACAACACTGCATTGCTTTTATTCAACATATGGGTTTGGATTGACACTCCATGAGAGCAGGACGGTGAGGAGATCCATATGGCAGAAAAGCATTGGGGATGTGAAAAATGAAGAAGAAAGCCTCAAAGTTATTATGCAAGAGCAAATGGCAGAAGTGGCATCAGTACTTCAAGGCCCACTTCCCACACTCTCAGTGGCACCGACTTCCAAGACTGTCTGACAATGTTACAAATTTTTACACCACGGAACCCCAATTCTCCACCATCTTCTCACCTTTTTTTCCACTTGTGCATAAAATGAAAGTATTACTTCTTTTTTCAAAGCCTCGCTTTATCTTTCATATACTCCCCAGCATTTTTTCTTCATATGTTCTGCACATTCATTGTGAACTGAACAGATTAACAACTACTACTTTTCACTGACCCACAGACTGCGCACATTGCAACTGTCAGGTAAATCAAAGTTATTTTTCATTTCTAACAGCTTGGTGTAGTTTTTGCATGCAAAATATACCTTGTTGTAGTTTTCGAATACAAAATATACCTCTATCTGGTTTTGCTGCAAACAGAATTATTTTCTGTCTGTAAAGATCTGTTAAAAATACGTCTTTTTAAGATCCAGACAAATATTCCAATAATATGACAGTATTGCTTCCCTCACTTTCAGGTCAAAGCATGCTTTGAATGTGAAAATTGTTTCTTTCATGTTTGGCATGGACAGAAAGTTTATTTCATCAGCTTTCATGTGTATGATAGTACATCCGAGTATATTATTTGAAAGAAACATTGGTTCAGTTTTATATTATGACTGTAAACTGTTGAGCATCAGCGCATAAAAACAGTTGTATTATCACCTTACCTGCATAAAGTGAAAAGCCATCAGCTAAGCACATGGTGAAGGGAAGAGAAGAAGCAGCCTTCCCTGATCTCTCTGCCCAACTTACCATTATCATTCATTATGGCTTAAAACTCAGCTGACCGTGCAGAGCCATATCAGGGCTATAACCATCTCTACACATCTTTGAACCTGAAAAAAAAACTGGAAAAGAAAATTGGGCATACATATAGATGCATTTACACACATAATCTAAGGATATGCCCCAGGCACTGATCACTCCATCTAATTTACCACTGGGGGTGGGGGGTGGGGGGTTAAAAAAACAACCCTGACTACAAATACATAAGTACACTAAAACATATCTGAAAACTGGCCCATATTACCTAAAATTGCTTCTGCACATCACCTTTCCTTAAAGCCAAAAATGTGGTTAACACATGTGCCCAATTCCTACAAGAAAGTACGGAAGGCTTTAGAGAAAACATACAGGTAAATGGGCCAGCAAGGCACAGAATGACAGGAAGAAACGACAGAAAGCAAAAGAGCAAAGGGGAACGAAGAAAGTTTCAGAAAAGATGAACTATTTAGCAAAGAATTTCCACAGCAGGGATACTATTTATACTGAAAGCACCCCTGTCATTCCCACAGAGGATCTGCTCAAGCCGTGTGTTCACTAGAAGGGAGAGGTTACTACCATTACACAACCCTGCTTCACCTCAGCCTCCGCTAACTGAAAGTTTGCTGTCAACAGCCATGCTGGGAAAGAGAATGCAATATGTTAATGATATTCCATTTGGAATTAGAAATATTTCCCATAACATCAAATAAAAAAAAAATATCTAGAGACAAGGCAAACTGTATCATTTTGATGAGGAACATGCGTATAAGTATTTTCAAAAATGCAAAGAAAAACAATCGTAGTTTATAATCTTTGAACAACTATGGCAACACAGACACTTATACTAATTGCACTGAAAAACATATGTTTTATAGACAGAAATGAGAAAGTAAAGAGAACAGTAGAGCACATTTTCAAACGAGAAATTAAATACAGAAAAATAACAGTGAATACACATGTATGCGCACACACCCTTGCACATGAACACGCTCAGATGCTGACATATGCACACGCATGCATACCCTGTATACACATGCGCACACATGCTTACACATACTCACACACACAGAGTGGATATAGGATTTTTGCAGTCATCTTTTTGCATTCAATGGCTAAATCTACAAAGAATATTCTTGTATATATATATATATATTTTTTTTTTTTATAACAGTGTTGCATTTGTAAATTTTACCACAGAACATGCACATATAGCTACAAACATATACTAGGCCAATAAAACCATCCATTTATAGCAAACATACAAACAACAGATTATGAATATAGTTCATTATTACCAATTTATCATTTTCAGTCTTCAAAAAGCAGAGAGACCAATAACACACACACAAACAAGTACCAATGAAGGAGGACATGTGAAGCACTCAGAAAAAAAGACTGTTTATAAAGGAAAAGGAAATCTTATACTCCATATACTGGCATGTAACTGAAGCCCATTAAAAAACAAAACAAAAAAATAATCATAATTTCATATTGGCTTATTGATAATTTCCATAATGACTCTACCTCCCTCGTGATCACACACAGTTCACTGACCACTAGTGACAACACTCTTCTGTATCTCTGAAACTTACAGTTACCGGTAATGGTCAGAAAGCTCCTTAAGTTAATATGGCATAAATATAAACCAAATTTTGATTTAATGATGGAAGAAAAATAAACAAAACAAACAAACACACCAAACAAACAAAGGTGAAAGAAAAAGAACAGAAAAAAGTGGGAGGAAAGAGTTTTAAGAAATCCTTGCTCAGGATTTTCACACAGCCTCTCCTGTAAAACAGGCTTTATCAATTTTAACTTGAGCAGCCATTAAGATGATGTCTGTAATGCAAACTAATACTAGTAATAGCAGTGAGCACAGTTATATTCTCACCACTGAAATCTGTGTGTGCCTGCATGGGTATGTACAAAAATAAAACAATCACAATTTCCATTCCATTCTTTACACAACTGACTGGAAAGTGCATCATCCCAACAACAAGTCGGCATATGTACTTGTGTAACGGACAACACAAGTGTAACAAGAACAACACCAAATACATATACATGTATGCATATTAACCTACATGAAAGTATACACCTCATTTTCAACACCACTGAAAAGAAATTACTTATCTCGGGATGTATGACGTCAAATTTGGGACACAGACGAAGCACAAAGGATGAAGACACATGAAACCATTTTTTCATAAAATATTAACTACTCTTTTCGAGTAGGACTAGTCTGTTTACTGCCACCTTCTGTATAACTGGCATAGCCACTGGTGGTGGAACTGTTACAGTCTGAGACTTGACTGTTTATCGTACAGGCAGTGGTAGTTGTGGCAGTGTCTGACTCAAAACTATTGGCAGCACGAGCCTTGTGTCCTAGCGTCAAAGGCTCACCCCTAGACAGAGACTCCATCAGCTCTTTGTTCTCTGGATTCTGCACAACCGCTTTCAGAAACACTGTTGCCTCTGTACGGAATCGTTCAATTTCCTTCTGCAGTTCTGCATTGCGTTTGATCAGATTGCCTGTCTTCATGGCAATGTCCCATAATCCACATTTTTGTAGAGCTTCAGCAGTCTTTCTGAACCGTTTCTCTCTGGTCACCTGTGGGAGACTGCTCATCTGACTAGGACCTCTTTTCAGTGACTGTCCAGGAGACTGACCATGATGAGAAACGCCTGGGGAGGATGAGGTCAGGCTGTAGACAGTTGCGGTGACGGCAGTGGAACGCAGGCGTGACTCGGGAAGCTGTGGGGAGGATAATGACTTGGTGCTGGACGTATTCAAACTCTCTTCCCTCACACTGTGGGGGTCCAGAGGAAAGCAGGGTATTTCATGATTGGGGGAAGGGAAGGTATCCTGGGTGTCTAGATTGTCATTGGTCCAGGGTGTCATGGTCTGATAATTTGGAATGGCTTGGCGACATGGACGAGGACTTGCACCAGGTGATGCCTGAACATACATAAAATCTCTGTTTAAACAAGAGGAAAACTTACATGTTTAACCCACTCCCTCACACTGTCCACCACCATCCTGCACTGTCAACCATGCAACCAAAGCAAAAATGTAACCCTTCGACTCTCTCACCCTATCCACCAGCCTCCTGCAGGAAACTGGTGGATAGGGTAAGGAAGGCAAAGGGTTATGTTTTTGCAGTTGATGGACAGGGTGCGGGAGTCAGAGGGTTGAAAGAAGAAGAAAAACACTGCAAACATGAAAACATGCATTGCTTAAAGCTAAAAATACATGACAGCAGATGACGTAAACGGTAAACATGTCTAAAGCTCTTTGTAAATTTCAATGAAAAACAATTTTTTAAAAAGAAAACAGAAAGAAATTCTAGAATAATACTTTTTCTTCGGTAGATGGGGAGAAGGGGTATGACTTCAAAGTCAATCTAACACTAATATGTTATTACTATTATTAATTGTTACAACTATTAGTATTATCATTATTATTGTTTTCATACACATAATTTAAGGAGAAGCTGCTGGTAATGTCCATTCCGTCCAATTAATCACCAGGGGGGATAAAAAAAAGAAATCTTAATACAAATGTGTACACATAATTACACCAAAACACAAACCAGCCTAAATTATCTAAAATTGATTCTACGCATCTTGTTTGCTTAGAGCCAAAAATGCAGTTAATACATATGCCCCATGATCAATCTAAAGTATGGAAAGCTTTGTGGAAAACACATTGATGAATGGACCAGTAAAACAGAAAATGATAGGAAAAGATGACAGAAAGCAAAGGAGAAAGGCAGAAACAAAGACAGTGAGAGAAAAGAGGAAATTGCTAGCACAGAATTTTAAGAAGATGGAGAATATTTTTTACACAGAAATTGTCCTGACACCCCTACAGGGCAAAATTAACACATAACAGCACATCTGAAATGGCACATAACAACCCAAAACAGATAAACATTGGTCTTCATAATCAAGTGTATTGATGAAAACACTAACATAAAGTTTACCCACTCTCAGATCCAGAGGAATCTAATGCTATTATCACTGAGTAACAGTATTTCTACCCTTGAATGTTTTCAAATTCCCAAGTTCTCTCTCTTTCTCTATACCTTTCTCTTCTCTCCTTTCTTTGGTGACGTACACATTTCTGTGACAGACTCATCTGAAAACAGAAAAACCGCTGATGCTATTAAAACAGCATATGTCATTTTCCATGATCTAAATAGCTATTTAAATGTCAAAATATATATATACCTAACAATTCACAACACTGATTTCCTCAACTTTACGAAAGGTAAAAGAAGAAGGATTAAAAACATTAAACAACTACGGCTATCTGAATTTTATAGATCAGTCAGTTACAAGAGCTATTCAAGAGCTTAAAAAAACAATGCACACACACACACACGCATGCACGCACGCACACACACACACACAAAACCACAATCATACACAAAACACGATACAGAGTTAATGCAAACACCTCAATGTTATTGAATGCAAACACCTCATTGTTATATAATGCAAACACCTCATTGTTATCTAAAAAAGAACACACACATACAAAAACAAACAAAACATAATAAACAAACAAACAAGCAGACACAGACAGATAAGACTGACAGGCCAAGTGCTGAAATGATATTACAACTTCTAGTTCTATACAATACTTATATAATTTTCCTTTCCTTTTTTCCCTCCCAGGCAGTCCCAAGTCATAGTGAATTAACCCTTTCAGCACTGCTTCCTATGCACTGCTCCTGAACAGCCTGTACATAGTTGCATGCTACCTATGCCAGCAGAATACTGGAAGGCCTCAGAGTAGCTTCATTATACTACCAGAACTTTGGAATTTCAGTCCAGTCTTGCTCGTGCTTCATGCACAAAAGAACAACCCCGGAAAGTCACACTATTAAGGTTGACAAGAGTTACCAACACAGTTGTGTGATAGCATCTATGCCTCAGTATAGAAATTTCAATCCTGTTTTGACAATTCTTGTGAAAATCCGCTCATAAGTTGAATATTGACAATTGTTTTGGTAGTGACTGTCAATAACTCAACAAACATCTGCCTCTGGCTGAATATTACTTTTTTCTATGGGCCTGATGGCTTACACACACACACACACACACACCAGAGCAACACACTCACCATCAGTGATGCTAGGCCAGTTCATGTCACAGTGGGTCCTTGTAGTGGCTGCCACAGAAGCACCTGACACTGACAAAGGACTCTGGCTTACGTTGAACACACTTGATTGTCCAGGAGACATCTCACAGGCTCTTTCTGCAATATTATCAAACAAACTCAGTTTTGAAGAACGGAAGATATTTCATCAAAATCTGTTTAAACAACTCTTGATTAGCTTTCATTCCTTTATGGATCTCTTCCTCAGATTCATAAATTTTCTAAACAAAAAATTCCAAATGAACTTTCAACTCTTCACAGCTCCTGTGTCACTATACGGTGTACCCATGCAGCTCATTTCATCTCTCCAACATACCTCCAAACCAACTGAAACTGAAATCATCATCAAAGTTGGACACGGATAGCTACAAATCTGGGACAATCCTCTAATGATGAAAATGGGAATGATAAGAATGATGCTATAGACTTTCACTTCAGACTGAGACTGCTTGACAGGGCAGCCTTCTCCATTTTTTTTCCCCAAAATATACCCTGGCAACAACCAGGTCTGAGAGATAGATACACACCTCCATGAAGCTGATCACGAAATTTAAGCAACACTCTACATGAAGTGGATGACATCTGTTTGTATGGTTCCTTCCAAGTAAGTTCTTGGCACACTTAACCCTGGGTAGGAATCAGTTGGGGCTGAAAAATCTCACAAAAAATTTCTGGACTGATCAGGCTTCAAACCCACAGCCTCCCTGTCAATAGTCCACAGTGCTACCCTCTTCACCAAGCTGACTGGTTCCTTCAATGGGTCTTTCTCAGATCAAATAGTCTGCTAGCTCAGAGCCAACCAGGAGCAATTGTACCAAATTCTACAGCAAGTGTAACAAAATTCTAAGTATTTTTCATTTACTGACTATGAAATTCTGGTACCACTCTACATTCTCAGTTTTCTTTGATTAGAAATGTGAATGCTAATTTGTAAAATCCTCACATAAAATTTCACTGCCACTTTTTATCCTGAAGCTGTCAACATAATAAAAACTGTTGTGAGACTGATGGATGGTCTCCTTTAACTTATAAATATTATGAAATATTGCTGTATATAAGAGGCAGTTTACATTATAATATTTCAGAACTAGAGAGTAGAATGCTAATCACTAAACACAGAATAAAACGACTTCACTTTTATTCAGCAGTGGGAGAAAATTCATCTGCAGAGGAACAGGACAGTAAATCTCACTTCATATCATAATTAAAACTCCTGCTACTGAAAAAATTGTAATTCAAAGGCCACAGAAGTTAAAGAAAATGAACTATGACTAAAATGAGATTTAATCAAAACTACCGTCTACTTCATGATCTCTTCACAGATTCTCACTTGTAACCACAAGCCTAATCAACAAACTAAGGCAGACTCAGATTCACTACAATCCACTTGATGAAGATTTCCACTTCATGTCAAGACTAAAAGCTACTAAAACATGATCTATCAACTACGCAAAATAACACTGACACTACAGGATCTTTAAAATGTAAATATAAAGAAGACAGGACTTATACTACAGGATCTTTAAAGTGTGCTAATCTGATGTTCTGAGTGCAAAGGTACATGAAGGCTAAACTTAGACTCCAGCAGGTACAGACACATATTGACCTGGGAGTTAAAAAAAAACAAAAAAACCTCCACCCTTTATCAATCAGGCAGGAGGTACACAGGCAGGATTTAACCCAAACCATCTCACCACCTTTTACCAATCGGGCAGGAGGTACACAGGCAGGATTTAACCCAAACCATCTCACCACCTTTTACCAATCGGGCAGGAGGTATACAGGCAGGATTTAACCCAAACCATCTCACCACCCCTTACCAATCAGGCAGGAGGTACACAGGCAGGATTTAACCCAAACCATCTCACCACCCTTTACCAATCAGGCAGGAGGTACACAGGCAGGATTTTTAACCCAAACCATCTCACAAGAACCAGAAGAACAAGAAAACCGAAAAAGAATGCGTATTCAATACAAGACAAGACGGGCGCAAATTTTCGGCCAACCAGCCTTTGTCAAGCACGAATGCACTATCACAAACAGACACCAAACAACAGATAATAAGAAAAAGACTAAAACTTCACTGCCGCCTCATCCAGTGGATAAAAAAGGGACCAAATCACTGGACGAGGTGGCAGGGAAGTTGTAGTCTTTTTGTCTTTAGTGTTTAGAGGGCAGGTTTGGTGTTTATGTGAGATAGGAAAAGAGAGAGAACAAGAAACAGCAAGAAAAAAGAAAGGAGAGAGAGGAAAAAGGACAACAGAAATAGAAAAGAGAGACAGAGAGAGAAGGACAACAGAAATAAAAAAGAAAAAATGCGAAAGAGAGAGAGAGAGAGAAACAGAAAGAGACACAGAGAGAGAGAGGGGGGACAACAGAAACAGAAAAGAGAAAATGAGAAAGAGAAAGACAGACAGACAGAGACAGACAGACAGACAGACACAGAGAGAGAGAGAGAGAGAGAGAGAGAGAGAGAGAGAGAGAGAGAGAGAGAGAGAGAGAGAGGAACAACAGAAATAGAAAAGAGAAAAAGAAATTTCTCAGCCAACCATCTTTGCCCACTTCTCTTGAAATGGGCAATATCACAGTTCCCTTTTCTTCCGCTGTTCGCAGTCTTGGGGTCACTCTTGACCAAACCCTCTCTTTTCAGCAACACATCTCAAATGTTTGTAGAAGTGCTTACTTTGAACTTCGGAAGATTAGCTCTGTCCGCCACCTCCTGTCTGCTGACGCTACTAAAACTCTAGTCTGTGCTTTCATCTTCTCTAAACTTGACTATTGCAACTCTCTTTTGGTTGGACTTCCTAAACATCTCTTACATAGACTTCAACGAATACAGAATAATGCCGCCCGTCTGGTTTGAAGGTCCTCTAAATTTGAACATGTCTCTCCTTTGCTTCACTCACTTCACTGGCTTCCCATCTCAGACAGGATAGATTACAAAATTTCTTCACTGACCTACCATGCTGTCTCTGGCACTGGCCCTGAATACCTCTCTGAACTTGTTCACATTTACACTCCTTCTCGCTCTCTCCGCTCTTCATCTGACACTAGACTTCTCCGCATTCCCTCTGTGAGGACAAAAACTTATGGCCAACGATCTTTCTCTTACCAGGCTCCCACTACGTGGAATACCCTACCAACTCCTCTCAGGCACGCAGAGTCTATTACCTCTTTCAAAACCTCACTCAAAACACATCTGTTCTCGTGCTGACTTCTCCTCTTCGTGGTGCTTCTTCTTTATGCTTATGATATTGACAACCTGCGATTGTGTATGTTGTGTGTGTGTGTGTTTGTGTGTGTGTGTGTGTGTGCGTGTGCGCACGCGCGCGCGTGCGTGCGTGCGTGCGTGCGTGCGTGCGTGCGTGCGTGCGTGTGTGTGTGTGTGTGTGTGTGTGTGTGTGTGTGTGTCTGTGTGTGTGTGTGTACTTGTAAAGCGCCAGAAGCAATATTTTGGACTGTGCGCTATATAAATGCTCATTATTATTATTATTATTACGAAAGGTCTGTTGTTGTTTCATTGTGTAAGTTAGTGTTTGAACTTGAATATTCTGTGGTTTTTGATGTATCTTTTTACTTGTGTAGCTTTGATGGTGGTTGTTTTCTCATTGTATACGTAGTTGTGAACATTTTTTGTTTTGCGAAATGTAAAGCGCTGGTGAGCATGTTTGCATGGAATATGCGCTATATAAATAAACATTATTATTATTATTATTATTAAAAAGAGAGAGAGAGAGATGCAGACAGACAGACAGACAGACAGACAGACAGAGAGAGAGAGAGAAAACTGTTGGGGCGAATAACACAACTGATGATTTTACCTTCAGTTATTACCTGTAGGTTATGTCTGCTTCAAAATCAACGAAGCAATAATTTACATCCACTCCAGTGCAAATAGCAAATGGTATCTATACTAATGAGACTGGCAATCACCCTGCGGCACCATTCAAACTTCATACGTGATTAACCCCAAGATGACTGCTAATGATTCCAGTCTGACGCCAATGATTATCTGCACTGCAAGATGACACTGATAATGACTGACTCTCCTGTCGATCTGATGGATGAGTATGCAAATTGGTTCTTACTGCCTGGTATGGATTTTGATGTGGGATACAAAAATGATCCTGGAGGTACACGTTCTTCTGCAGGTGCTGTGTGGAGAGGAAGGAATCCTTGGGTAATGTTTCCTTCAGTCCCTCTTCTGTTGAGCAGCAGCTGTTCTGCTTTGTTCAAATATGAGTATGTCTAAAATTAATACACTCATATAATGGAGTCACAAACACACACATATGGAGTCACAAACATACACATATGGAGTCACAAACGTACACAGATAAAAACAGTAACACATACAGAGTGAAATTAACTGACCTGACACTGACGTAACCATGCTTCTACTGACATCCTCTGAAGTCAGCTGAGAAGAACTCTGGTCACACATGAGATCATAACCCTCTGCACTGTCACTGACGTTGCAGACATCAGACAGGCACTGCTGAGGTTCCTGGTAAGACGGTGACTTGAACTGCTGGAGCAAGGAGTCCAGGTTCGAGTCTTCAGTGTCGCTTTGCACATCACTACACGTGGTCTCCGCCATGAAGAAGTCAAAAGCATCATTCTGTGCAGGAGCCATCCTGTACCCATCAAAATGGTACAGACCTGAAAAAAAAAGGAACATATGAATATCATTTTGTACTTTGTCACGATGGGTTTACCATATGAAATTCGGGTAACTCTGAGGAGAGCATGCTGCAGTGCCACTTTTTTCTGTTACATGCATACATTTCTTTTTAACTATGAAACTTGAAAGTTGATTTTTCAACAGAATTTTGCCAGGCATGATTCCTTTGTTGCCATGGGATTTTCATTTGCAAAGTGTGTGCTGCACTCAGGACTTCAGTTTAATGTCTCATCCTAAAGACTAGTACAGTAGTAGTTAGACCACCACTTAAGATCTAGTGTAGCAGAGGGCGGTTCCATGCCCGAAAAATCCATGCCCAATTAGTGATTTAAACAGGATTTCTCACATCCCACACAAATGTTTTAATCTTTTCACCTCTGCTCCTCCAGCCAGACTGCATCAGAATGCATAGCTAGTGCACAGCTACATCCTGCTTATGCCAGCCGAGCATTGGACGGCTTCAAGGTAGCTATAATTAACCTGTCATAAATATGGAATCTTATCATCAGTCTCGCTCAAGCCTCATGCAGAACAGACCTATGTGAAAAGTTGCATCATTCAGGTCAATTACAACTGCCAGTTACCTGAAAGCCTGTTGACAAGAGTCACCTACAGTCATAAACCCCAATCACTGACATGAGTTGCCAAAAGCGATGAAATGGTCAACTACAAGGCCACACACTCCACACGATCAATACCATATTGCGTCTTAATTAAGAAGTGGATGTTACTTCTAATTTGGGTTTTCTTCACTTTGTCCCTTTTTCATTTGACAAGAAAAAAAAAACCTGACGGAGAGAAACATACAGAGAATAAATGAAAAGATTACTGATTAAACCTGGGACATACAATCACTTCAGTGAGGAGGAAAAGGAATGAGGTATAAATCATATATATATATACACATACAGTCAAATAGCACAGTATTGGAACAATACCAAAAAATGTTTTCACAGAAATCCTTTTCTACATAATAAAGAAAACTTTTCTGCACATGAGTTGTAAACATTTTCAGAAGATTAATATTATCTGAACTCATTTCCTGTTATCTGTCTGCTGTGCCCTAATCTTGCTGATCACTACCTGGTGTTTTTCAAAAGAGGAATACATCACTTTTTGTATTTGATTCTTTTGAAACACTGTTTTTCACATGCTAATATAATTCTAGATATCATTTCTTGTTCTTGTAAATTTCTTTAATTCACTGAAACATAATTTATTTTGAATAACACATGTTCATATCTTATGTCTTCTATTCACAGTGGATATATATAAAAACTATCTTGGCAACAGGCAATACACATTATAGCATAATCTACAATTTTTAACTGAATGCATACCTAGTCTAACTCTAATCATGGAACATTTGAATACGGAACAAATAAATCTCTAGTGTATTGTTACTGTACTGGCATGCCATATCTGATGGTAATGGCATGCCATATCTGATGATACTGAACAGCAATTCATTGGCTACACTTGGCAAAGAATGCCTTTATAGACCCTACATACACTTAGCTGCATACAGATGTGTCCAAATCTACTTCTAACAAGTATCTGCCTGATCTGCTATGCCCAAAACTGCTTTCCATAACCATTGATCACTGTTGCTTCTAATATGACCAACAACTCCTGCTCTGACACCACACTCCATGGCAGTTGGTAGGGATGGGAAATGATGGTCGAATATCATTGCCACACACAGCCTGACAATTGTTAAGACAGCAAACGAAAAAAAAAGCAGAAGACAAGTATAAAAACAAACTGTAAAATAAGTGTCTTGGAAGATATAAATATTATATGTCTCTGAGAGACTTAGAATATTTAGCAAGTAGCAAATAATGTACATCTCACAGCAGATGAATACACACACACACCACACACACACACACACACACACACACACACCACCACACAGAGGGTACAAATCATTCAAACCTATTTTGTTCGGGATCTGAATTCCAATATCTGGTATCTGCTTGCATGCAACCATAATCATGTACACTGTTCACATTATGAATATTTCTAACTTCATATTCTAAACGAAAACAATCAACAAAATCTGTCTCATAGTCAATAAAGACTGAGAATGAGAGAGAGAGAGAGAGAGAGAGAGAGCAAGAGAGAGAGAGAGACAGACAGACAGAGAAAGAGAGACAGAGAAAGAGGGAGAGACAGAGAGACAGAGAGAGAGAGACATGTCAGTTCAGGCCATTGACAATTTTACCCTAACTGTGACAGAGGGGAATTCTTCATTTTCCTTTCAGTAAACAATGTTTTTTTTTCAAAAGTGTTATTCATCTGTTAACCATACTGAATAGTTTTCATTCACCATTCTTCTTCTGGAGGTGTGTTTCAAGTTATAGAACATGATACAATGTGCCAAGGGTGATAAAATTTTACAAATCCCTAGTTGTTGAAAGTTACTGGGAATTCTGTAACTCACTAGATGACACTGATAATGCTGACCTTTATTTCCATAGGGTGAGTGCAGCCCAAGCCTACTTTAATTTAGTCATTCATCTTTGGGCCATACCACGTGAGCAGGGCATCTCCTTGTATCTGCTCATCAAGTAAACAAAAGTGCGGTTCTTTCTTCTTGTCTGTCAGACAAGAGGACTAATCAGTTGTTTCCCAGATACCAAATCCAGCCTAGCAAACTTCCTATAGCTGTAAAGGCATCGTGAAAAGAAAGTTTCAGTGTTCTGTGTTGAGCACAGCACATGGTCAGACAGCAGCATGGCATCACTTTTCTTTGTTCTGTTATCTGAGTCAGGGGATACATTTTGTAACCTATTGCCTGAGAGAGAGAGACAGAGACAGAGAGACAGAGACAGAGAGACAGAGATAGATAGAGAGAGAGAGAGAGTGAGAAAAAGAGTGAGCGAGGAGGAGGAGGAACAGAACACTTTATTACCTATGGATAATAGCATTAGAAAGAGAGAGAGAGAGAGAGAGAGACAGACAGACAGACAGACAGAGAGAAACTGCTCAAACTTAGACTACTAAGTATAACTGATTAACTGATCAAATAAAAAATAAAGGATGCAACATGAAGGTTTACTCAGAGTAGCACTAACTTATGAAAACTAACCATCTCAGGCAACATGAAGGTTTACTCAGAGTAGCACTAACTTATGAAAACTAACAATCTCAGGCAACATGAAGGTTTACTCAGAGTAGCACGAACTTATGAAAACTAACAATCTCAGGCAACATGAAGGTTTACTCAGAGTAGCACGAACTATGAAAACTAACAATCTCAGGCAACATGAAGGTTTACTCAGAGTAGCACTAACTTATGAAAACTAACAATCTCATGTAACATGAAGGTTTACTCAGAGTAGCACTAACTTATGAAAACTAACAATCTAGGCAACATGAAGGTTTACTCAGAGTAGCACCAACTTATGAAAACTAACATTTACTCAGAGTAGCACTAACTTATGAAAACTACTTGGGTAGCGCAAACTGTGTTAGATTTGAGAAGTTCAACAACATGGGAGATAATTTCTACGTGACTCTCAAGAGTTATGTCCTTTGGTTGATATTAACAATCTCAGTTTCAGTTTCTCAAGATCATGTCTCTGCACTCGGAATGAATTCCATATGCACTAACCTCACAGGTGCCATGCGATGGTGATCATGGCACAAGCTTTAAGCATGCACATAAACCCATGAGCTGGCCAGGTCCTGAGGTCCTACTTACATTTTTCATCTTTTATCTTATACTAGTATTGTATCAGTCTATCACTGGAACAATCTTGGTTACATGTAAATGACAAGTATATTATTATAGATCTCCGTCTTATCTTCAAAGATGAGAACAGATAAATCAAATAAATAAATAAATAAATAAAGGTCTGAATCAAAGCATAATTAGCCACTCAGTCAGTATATAACCTTGTCTCAAATTATAGAAAGCTACCCTCCCCCTCCCCCAGTCAATGTACAAAGCATCGCTACCTAATCTATCAACAAGATGAAAAAAATATTTCTTTCATCATCACCCCGCCAGTCTGTCGTCCACTTCCGAGGAAAGAAATGAGGAAACAAACCAACCAACCAACAAACAAACAAATAAATATGTAGATCTAGTTTTATGTAGTTCTAGATAAATTAAAACCTAACATAATGATTATCTGTAACTAGTGTTAGTGACAAATTTGCGAATCATACGGCATTTGTATCTGATTTAAACAGCTAAACTGCACCATACAGGAAAAAAAAAAAAAAAAAATTAACAAAGGGAGAAGACATCGCAATGTTTCAGAAAATTCAGAACTTTATACCCATTTGAACACATGATCGTCGTAAAAACACGTGAAGAAGAATTCAAACGCCAAGAGTCGACAGGCACCGAAAAGTTGTTCAGCTCGTCTGCCGTCCTTTCCTAATTTGTTTTCTGAAAATCGCCAGATCTTTGCCACATCGCTACACAAAACTTCAATGAAATATGAGCTGTTCTTCAAGGTTCTATATCAAAAATAAATATTCTAAGAAAAACTTTCTTGTATTAAATTTCACACACCGAAGAACATCCCCTTGAAGCGAAGAACAGTAACTCTGAGCACGTCAGTGCATGCAGACCTCGCACTTGTACACGTGACAGTAAATAGGTCACAGCTTCATGTCCACAGGTTGGTCGAAGTGAAAAGAGTACACATTGTTGCGCCTATCTTGTTTTGTCAATGAAATACACGTTCTCGTTCTATTTTCATGTGTTCGTGGATTCTATTTGCTTGAACGCTGACAATTATTTTGGTTTAAATCTTGAATACACGATATAATACGAACGATGACGGAATGTGCCGAAGTCAACCCGATGTTATTTTTACTTCCTGTACGATCAATACCGTGCACGTGCAAGATCACGTGTATGGTGCCTAAGATTGTTTTCTCTACAACAGACCTAGGTCAAATGTCAAACAAGATTAGTTTTCGTCACAACCGATGAACTCAAAAGATTTTCAAAATACCCATTTATATTCAGTCGCTGAAACCATTGCAATGGACGAGTTAAAGAAAGAAGTATTATACTACCCAGTGCTTTTTCCTGTTTTGAAGGACAGAGTCCGATAGGCTAGCCAGTATTGATCGAAATGAGGCACATTTGCGTCGAGTGACGCACGTGTTTGCGTGAGGGTTTTTTTTTCCCTTACTCAAAGGCATTCCATTTCTCGACTGAGGAGAAAAAGATCGCGAGACAGATGGACAGCGCTTTTCAAGGACACACTGGCAAAACTTTGTTCCCATTTACTTTTAGAATTTGATGTGAAGTGCAGTTAACCGATAATCTGTAAATAATAACAATTAATAATTATATTACCGGTATTGGTGATAAGAAATTTAAACAAAGTAAATGAAAGCAACGTGTGTGTGTGTGTGTGTGTGTGTGTGTGTGTGTGTGTGTGTGTGTGTGTGTGTGTGTGTGTGTGTGTGTGTGTGTGTGCTTGCTTCTGTATTCTTTCTTTTAAATATTATCTATACATATTTGCTGCTTTCAGACAACCAATAAATTATCTGATATATGTGCATTTACACACACACACACACACACACACACACACACACACACACACACACACACACACACACACACACACACACACACACACACACACACACATAATAGGCCTACATACATTCATTCATACATACATTCATACATACATACATACACATGTGTTTGTATATAACCGTATATATGTATATATGTAAGTATATGCATATATGTGTATATATGTGTGTATATATATATACACACATATGTATTATATATATGTATGTATACATATGTGTATGTATATATATATATATATATATATATACATGTGTGTGTGTGTGTGAGAGAGAGGAGAGAGAGAGAGAGAGAGAGAGAGAGAGAGAGAGAGAGAGAGAGAGAGAGAGAGATAAAAGGCCGGGGGAGAAGATTAATTATCGTTTGAAATTAAGTGTGTGTGTGTATATATGTATGTGTGTGTGTGTGTGTGTGTGTGAGAGAGAGAGAGAGAGAGAGAGAGAGAGTGTGTGTGTGTGTGTGTTGTATGTGCATGTGTTGTGTGTCTGTGTGTGTGTGTATGATACTGTATCACGGTGCTTGCCCACCGGCGCGCACACGCTCGTGTGTGTACGAGATGATGCGTTTGTGTGGCTATTTGTGTGCCAGTGTGTGTGCGTGTGTGCGGGCGTGTGTGTGTGTGTGTGTGTGTGTGTGTGTGTGTGTGTGTATATGTGTGTGTGTATGTGTGTGTGTGTGTGTGTGTGTGTGTGTGTGTGTGTGTTTGTGTGCTGCCATCTACATGTAGGTGTGATTTGTAGGCAGGAACGCGTTTAGGTGACTAGGAGACTCGTGTGGAGGTATATAACACCATGTAGGCCAAATACGTGGTGTAAAAGATGCTGTGCATGGCGCACTACGGTTGCTTCATCGAACGTGACTAGATAATCACCCGTGACAGAAAAACCATCACATACGCATTTTTCTCTCAAATGCCCAACAGCAGGGGATAAAGAATGTACATATACGAAGTCTTCTGACCCCACGTTCCTCTTCCTTGAACAAACACAGGAAAACGCCACGTAGGCTAAATCTCAAAATAACTTTTTACGATACGAGATGTTGTCACAGTATTGCGCTGGCAATCTCACCTGATGTGCTCTATCATCAGACTTATACTATTTGAAGACATCTTACGTCCTCCAAAGTCTCGTACGTGTGTTTGGCATCTTATTTATAAAATGAACGGAAACACTGGTCTCCCTCCAGAGAGAAAGAGAGAGAGACGCAAAAAGAGAGAAAGAGGGGGTGAGAGAGAGAGAGAGAGAGGGAGAGAGAGAGTGAGAGAGAGAAAGAGAGAGAGTGAGAGAGAGAGAAAGAGAGACAGACAGACAGAGAAAGAGAGAGAGAGAGAGAGAAAGAGAGAGAGAGAGCGAGCTCCATATGATTATGTGATGGTGATGGTCTCTCCCACTGGTCCAGTGGATGCGTAAGCATACTGGTTTCGAGGACCCTGTGTGATAGAAGATCA
>JAPXFY010000012.1:45088343-45098343 GCA_030674185.1 Monoplex corrugatus | reverse complement strand
GCAGTTTTTCACTATATATTTCTATAGTTTCAGGGCACCTTCCCCAATATGTATCACTTTTATTTTCTTGTCATTAAGTTTTAAGTAGTTTTTTTTTTTTTTACAATTGTGTCACTGATCTCGTCCAGTAGAAGTTTTACTTCTTGTTGATTTTTTGTCCATTTAACGTGCACATATGACAGATGTGATATGTTCCGTCTTTCAAGTTTCACGCCGTATTTATTGGTGTTTGCATCTCTCATTATTTGTCCGATGTAGATGTAGATGAGGAGGAAAAAAATGCACCCTGTCTTACACTGGTCTTATGAATGTTCAATGATTCTTATTCTGATTCCATCGAATCTGCATTTTCTGATTGTGTATAGGGGTTGGATGCCTGTACAATGCAGGTGAAAACAATAGTGCATACACGCATCTGAGAAAAATCTTAACGCTACAAAAAAAAAAAAAAACAAAAAACAAAAAAAGAAAGGAAAACAAAAAACATCACAACCACCACCACACCACCACCACCACCACCACCACCACCAAAACAGACATTTTGTAGACTGCTGAGTGATGGTCTTCGTCATCACCATCACTTCACATACATGTACATTCAGACATGAAATATGAATGGGTTGACTCAGCACTTTTCTACAGCTATATTTGATTTAGATGTATGCAGCCTAGCCTATTCCTTCACTTGAGGGGGAAAAACTACTTGAAATGTTTTCCCCCGTGGGGATGACAGGGGCTCTTTCAGTACAAATAGTATCCCCCCACACTTCTGGAAATTCTGTGATAGAAATTTCCCCTTTTCTGTCACTCTCTTTGTTTCTTTCTTCTTCCTTTGCTTTCTGTCATTTTTTCCTATCATTTTCTGCCTTGCTGGTCCATTCATCTGTATGTGTTCGATAAAGTCTTACGTACTTTCTCTTAGGACTGATAATTGGGTACATGTATCAAGTGCATTTTTGGCTCTAGGAAATGAGATACGGGGAGCAATTTAGGTAATTTAGGCTCGTTTTTAAATATGTTTTAGTATCCCTATTATCTTTAAATTTGTATTCAGGTATGTTTTTCAAATCCCCTGTGTAATAAATTGAACGGAGTGGTCAACGACAGAAGCATTTCCTTAGATTATGAGCGCGAATGCATTGATATGTGTACTTAATTTTCTTTTCCTTTTTTCTTCTTTTTTTCCTTTTTTTTTTTCCTGTTGAAGTATTGTGTTTTGAAACGGTTATAACCCTGATATTGCTCTACGCAGTCGGCTGGATTTTAAACAAAAATAACGATAATGATAACTTGAAATCTTTGGCTTGATGCTTCTGCAAAAAGATAGTTATGGACTCTGGCATTTATTCCAGAAGGATTCATCGCACTCGGACAATTACATATGCGCTCTACCCAATCTGCCATCCGTTATATGGCCGAATCCTTGAGCCTGTGCAAAACCCTTGAAATGGGGGAGAAGAGGAGGGGGACAGGACCTAGGAAACCACCAGCTGATACCACTTAAATGACTGGAGCAAAAAGATGAGCAGCAAACAGGCCAAAATTGATGTGAAAACTGGGAATAAACTCATGACTTTAGATCTTGAGTCCATGGCGCTATTTCAAGAGCTAGACATATACAGGTTGAAGAAGAATGGTACCAGATTATGTTCTCACGATTTAAAGAACTCTCCAGCATCTTATTATTGTTTTTTTCATTCAAAGCCCAGCCAGTTGCGTAGAGCTATTCGGGGTTATAACCATTTCAAAACATACGTAGCATTTCAACAGGAAAAAATGGAAAAAAAATTAAGTACACATATCAATGCATTCGCACACATAATCTAAGGATATACCCTGGCGATGACCATTCCGTCCTACTTATCACACACAGGATTAAAAACAAAACAAAAAAACAAAACAAACAAACCTCACCACAAATTTTAACACAACTACAGACACTACAACATATATGAAGGTTAAAGGTTAAAGGTTAAAGGTCCCATGGCCAATATGGCCGTAGGGGCGGTGAACTGTTAAAGATTCACCGTGTCTAGGGCACAGCATCATGAAAGGCGGAGCCCATCCCTCTCCTTTCGCCGCCTTTTTTTTTTAAACCTCCCCCGACCAAGTCAGGTACCCATTCACTGCTGGGTGGACAGAGGGAGTTTTCAGGCCGGAAAAATCGAACCAGCGTTTAGCGGATTCGAACCACCGACCTTCCGCACCGCAGACGAGCGCTCTAACCACTCGACTACAGGCCCCCCTACATATATGAAAACGGGCCCAAATGACATAAATTGCTTCTGCGCATCACATTTCTAAATGCCTCGCAGGTCTATTTAAATGTCAGTATAAATTTGATAACATGAATATGTTACCATAATATTGTGACACATATATACACACGCCCATGCGTGTGCGTGCACACACACATGCATGCATGCTCGCAGGCTACTACCACACAACAACAACATAACATACGATCCAGGCTACATATCTCAAAATTCACAGAGCACAGTTACAGTGTTTTCTCTCCTTGCAATTAAGGTTTTCTTTTCTACACAAAGCATAACATTACAGAAAACACATTTGTAAACGAAGAGCAGGCTTAATACATAGCAGTACCCCGAAGCAAGAAACACCGAGGACAGTTAGAAAGGTAGAGACTCCCCCCCCCCCCCCCTCCTCGAGTGAGTATTTCGGCCCTAAGCTCGAAGCACTTACATAACAATAACATTTAACATTTTTCAAGACTGAAATATCAATATCCCACACGATTTTTGTGTTTCTTGAATTCCATACCCACATCATAAGCCTTTGCACATCTTATCATTTGCCACCTCTTGATCACACACAGTAAGCATAGTGACAATTTGACTTTCTTTTTCTTTTTGAGTAATTAGGTAGAAAAGCCTAGCTGACACAGACAAGCCTTTAATTGAACTCCGAAACAAGGAAGAGGTGAGGCATTAAGGCTTATCAAGGGAATACAGGTCTAAATGATCGCACATTGGTAGCTCTGCTGATGAGTTCAGTATAACATTTTAGCAGAATGGAAATGGAGTAAAGCGAGTTTGATATCTGGACCAAATGTTTGTAAGTTTTACGCTGATAGTAAATTTTTTTATACAATAAAATGATATCTGGACCAAATGTTTGTGACTTTGACCCTGATACTGATTTTCTATAGAATATGTTATCCTATGTCGTGTCTTTAATAGCTTTCTTGGACACTCAAAGAAAGTTTAAGAAAATCTAAGACATTCCTGAGATCCATATTTTCCCTGTGATATATACTTAAGGTCGGTGGGCCTTAAGTATGTATTTTAATGATGTCCTCTGCTTTCACGAAGTGTATAATGTTATCTCATTTTGGTGTCACAGGACTCCTTGCAAAGAGGTACCTTTAGCACTAGGAAAGGCTTTCATTTCAGGGAATGTATGCAGAATATGCTGGACCCAGGATAATAATTTAACAAAGTAGTGACACCAAAGAGACATTATTGTCCAGCTCTTGAATATGTTTTCTATCAAGATACGAAACATAACTTGGACATGATAGGATACCAGACCTCAATATCCTGAACAACAACAAAAACCTGCTTAACAGAAACTGACAAAGCCAAAGATTTCAAAACATTTTTTTTAAAAAAACGTGAGACATTGGTATGCCACAACACTTTTGTGCGTTTGCTCAAAACCTCTGTTTCTCCTTTGTCTTCTGAAAAAGTTAATTGTTTTGTACCGGTGTACTTACTGATTGACAAGAAGACTGTTGTCACATTGGAAAGATTTCTTTGCAACAGTTCTATAGGAATTTTTACTATAAATGAAATAACTTAATGATGTTTTATGGCCTGAATGAAATACCAGAAATCATATGAAGGTATACATTATATCCTAAGTATAATGTTTACAACACCTTTCAGCCTTACATTCCTGTTTGGTTCAGTTTATCCCAATGATGTCATGAATTCATTAAAGAGTTGTCAAATACCCGATTTCAAAGATCATGAATGAGGCAGCTTTTGAAACTTACCGTGCTTACAATAGAAATTGATGAAATTCTCTCTCTCTCTCTCTCTCTCTCTCTCTCTCTCTCTCTCTCTCTCTCTCTCTCTCTCTCAAGACAGTGTTTCTAAAATGCCTCTCCCACCCCTACCTCCTATTTTTTGTTTTACAATAGACACACACAACAAATCCTTTTCGAGAAGTGACCAATCCTCTCACACTTTTTTTCTATTTATCACAGGACACTATCACCTGTGAGTTTAGAGTTTGTTCAAGAGGTCAACAACCAAAGCCAGAACAAAATTGAGGCAGCCGAGGTGTGGTTTCTAAGAAGAATGTTGAGAGTTCCATGGACAGCAAAGAAAACAAACGAGACAGTCTTGATGGACGTAGACACAAGAAGATCATTCATAAGGAAGATTAGCAAAAGACAGGCAACATTTATAGGCCATTTTATGAGGAAAGGGGAATTGGAGCACCTGGCCAAAACAGGAAAGCTGGAGGGAAAGAGAACACCAGGTAGACCCAGGGAAAAAATACTGGAGCCACTCTGAAGACAGAGAGGGTGGAGGATGTGCTTGCAGCTACAACGGATAGATACATATGGAGGGCCATGATCCCCAACGCCATGTGGCAAGACACTTGATGATGATGATGTTCAAGAGGTATTCATCGGAATAGGACAATTCCATAAGCATTCCACCCAAATCTGCCAGCAATTATCTGGCAAAATCCTTGTTCCTACGCGAAACATATGCACTGGCAAAGTTTTGAATTGGGGAGGGTAACGAGTTCTGTGAAATACTGGCACCATCAGAATGACTGGAACATTTAAGATGGGCAGCAAACAAGCACACTTTCATACACACATACACACACACACACACACACACACACACACACACACACACACACACACACACACATATGTATCCACATTCATCTAAATCGGCGCCAAAGATGAATTTAAATATAATGCTGCTGTTACACAGAGATGTTTGATTAACTGCTGTTACACAGAGATGTTTTGATTACTCTAAGACAGAAGTTTCAAAACCAAAAACAAACAAAAAATATCAAAAAATATCAAATTACACCAAATATACTGTTAACCTCGTCCCGTACCACTTAACCATTGCTAGTGTGTTATTTTCGCAACAGAGAGGTTATTGTTATTGTTGTTTAAAGCCCAGCTGACTGCGTAAAGCCATGTAAATTTGCGCTTACCCCTCATCATTATCATCAGGTGCCCTGCCGCAAGGCGTTGGCGATCATGGACTTCCATCTGTCTCTATCTCTCGTTGCCCCCAGCATCTCCCCCACCTTCCTCGTCCCCAGCCACTCTGCAAGTCCGTCCAGCATTTTCTCCCTGGGTCTACCCGGTGCTCTCTTCCCTCCAGCTTTCCCGTTGTGACCAGGTGCTCCAAATCCCCCTTCCTCATAAAATGGCCTATAGATGTTGCTTGTCTTACCCCTACCTGATAAAAACTATGAGTTTTCTCCATGTAAAGCATGAAGTACGTCCTTATGTGCTCTTACAAACTCTGCATTTTCCTTTCGTAACATAAGAAGTACGTCCTTATGCGCTCTTACCTCCAGCACCACCCAGAAAGCCAACACTGGAAGTAGTGATGAGGGCCAGACCCTGGATACTGGAGCCACGGATGGAGCCAGCCACAAGAAAGTCCGCTGCTATCTCCTCCCCTCCGTTCTCTCCACGAATGAACTCCGCTGGAAGCTTCAATGAGATGTAGGCTGATACCATACTACTAACTTGGTCTCCGCACTTTGGGACTGTCCAACAATAAAGTATAGGTGTTCAGTAGGGACAATGATAACGTCCTGTGTTTGTGGTTTTGTGGAGGGCGATAATTTGGTAATCCCACTCTCATGCAGCGACGAAAGAACACCAAAGGTCTATAAATTGTAGATCAAAGCAGACAAACCGAAAATGACACTGTAGTAGAGTTAGTCCTTCGTTTCTGGTCATAATGCTGTCACACGTTCACTCAAACTGCATCTCCTTGAAAATGATAGTTTTCTATTTTAACTGACAGAAGCAATCACAATATGTGAGTGTAGTGGAAATGTTCTGTAAGATTTTTCTGTCGCTGACAATCATTTACTGTCATCAGACATCGACGACAGCTAAAAGATTAACTTTTTACTGTTCTGGTTGCTGAGTATCAAATGTAGGTTGTCTCTGAATCAATGTCCTTTGAACAGTCGATGGCTTGAGCGGGGTTTCATTTAACAGGAATGTACAAGCTCCCGGAGATTGAGAAACAGCTGAAAGCAGCATTCATTCACTGACAAGCATCATCTGTCGGTTACAGTGTTAGTTTACTTCAGTCAGTTGGCAGGGTATCAGCGGAAGTAATATCACTGCCATCCGCATTTCGATTGGAGGAGCCAGCACAAACAGGAAATCATGTAACTTGACGTGACCTCGTTGTTTATGTTTATTCATATGAAATATGAAATAATGCATATAATTCATGCAAAAATGAATATAAACGGTAAAAGAATTAATATGAATTGTACAAGCTATAAACAGTTTTATTTCACACTGATTTATATTCTTTCCACGGAATATGAAATAGACGAACTATGGCGAAGCAATACAACACATAAAAAAAGCTCGCTCAGCATGATGCAAATATAGTTGTGCTGCAGGCTCATGCCTGGAACACCACCATATCATCCATCCGACACGAGCAATGTTAGTATCAATGATTATGACCATCCGCGAAAGCAGTCTGAACATAAAGATTTGTATAGGCAGGTCCAACAAACAACGTCCACTGGTCAGCCAATGGCTTGAGCCGGGGTTTTAGGCAAGTAGGTTCAAATCACAAAAGACATCCCAATCCTGTGATTATATTGAACTTAAGATGGACGGTTAAAACATGACAGGTACCATGTGACGCACACATTACCATACTCTTTCTGGTCTATTTTCTTTGATTAATAATATGTCCAAACTACGGAAGACAGCTTGTGTCAAATCATTAAAAAAAAATTCAAATATGATTGGACCTAATTTCTTTTGGGTGGTTAGAAAACCTGACCAATGGCATAAATCATGTAGTATCCACTGTACTTTATAATGGTTTCATTCAAATCCTTTACGACAGAATAAACTTGAAATGAGATTATGCTGGATCACCTTCGTCCGGAAGGAAATGTCATGTTGCACAGGTGATACCCAATCGTTATGAAGCTACTGCGATAAGATTCAAAAATATGAAAATTGCAACTTGAAATGTTAGGACATTACTGCAAAAAGAAACATCAGAAAATGTCAAGACAGAAATGGAAAGGCATACCACCAATATTTTAGGAGTAGGGGATGGAAGGAAGCAGGCATGATAACATCAGGCAAACATAAAACTACGTATTCTGGTGGGGACACACATGAAAGAGGGGTAGGCATCATAATGGACAGTGACAAGTCAAAGTCTGTCAAACGATACTGGGCTATATCAGACCGAGTTTTACTAGTTAGATTGGAGGGCAAGCCATTTGATATCAACATCATCCAAGTATATGCACCAACACCCCCAAGTACTGAGGAAGAATTGACAACTTCTTCGAAGAATGAGAGTCAAAGCTCAGTGTAAATCACAAGACATTACAATAACAATTGGAGATTTTAATACTTAAGTGGGACAGAAAAAAGTGGATGATATAGTTGGATCTCATGGACTTGGCACGCCAATTGAAAGGATAGAGAAACTTGTTGACTAGGCACAAATAAATGAATTCATAATACAAAACACTTGGTTTGAGCAACCTACAGAAGAAACTGGACATGGATGAATCCAGGAGACAGCACAAGAGATCAAATTAATTACGTCCTGATACATGAAAGATTTAGAAATTCTTTACCAAAAGAAAAAACATTATCAGGCACAGCCTGCAATAGTGAACGCAATCCAGTAATGAGGAGATTTCAGCTCTCTCCAAAATATCAAACGAGAGATTAGGCTGGGACATGTTCCGTCATCAGGATTGTTTTCACTTCACAGCAAATCCGTCATGAAAAACTTAGAAAAATGCCCTGGAATAAAGGTTGATGGAAAAATGATAAATAATCTTTGTTATGCAGATGACGCTATCCTAATCGCAAAAGATGAAAAAGACCTTAAAAAATCTTGTAAATGTAACAGAAAAAGGAAGCAGAAACAGAGGACTTGAAGTAAACAGCAAGAAGATTAAAGTAATGGTAAAGAGTAAAAAAAAAATCCTCTCATTTACATCATGTACAATAACAGCAAATAGCACAATATTGAGACAAGTTGGTAAGTTTAAATATCTGGGAACAAACATCTCACCAGACGGCAGACCCATGTTAGCCAACAGAATCGGCCAAACTAAAACAGTATTCAAGAAAATGAAAAGTGTTCTTACAAACAAATGTCTATCAATTAACATCAGGAAGAGAGTTCTTCAGTGTTAATAGAACCAATGCTGTTGTAGAGATGCGAAGTGTGGACAGTCAATAAGCAAATTCAGAACAAGATTGAGGCAGCTGAAATGTGGCTTCTCAGAAGAATGTTAAGAGTTCCATAGATAGCAACGAACACAAACGAGACAGTCTTAAAAGCGGCAAAACAAAAAGAGCATAACAAAGAAGGTTAGGAAAAGAAAGCAGCATTTATAGGACATTATATGAGGCAGAAAATTTTGAGCACCTAATCACAACAGGAAAGCTGGAGGGAAAAAGAGCACCAGGTAGACCCAGGAAGAAAAATATTGGACGGATTTGTGGAATGGATGAAGACAGAGAGGCTGGGAGTTTATATATATATATTGTACACTGACAAGAATTTGAATTTCACTGTCTCCTAAACTGCCACTCCATTGTGCTAATACTGCTTTAACTGTGAGTCGTAACACATGCACACAGTATCCACTTCTGTTGTTTGTAAAGACAAGCCCTACGTTTTATACCAGATTTTAAGATAATTTCAAATACAGTCATCTTCTTGAAATGACTTGATGTGGAATTTTCAGCAATAGCTCAAAAAAAAAAAAAGAAAAAAAAAAGATACATTGCACGCACAGTATCCATTCTTCATGTCGTTTGCGTTCTTTTAATTAAAACGTTCACAATACGTTTAACACAATTTCATTGAAATTATTAAAGAGTTGTATTCCAATAATCATTTTAAGTTAATTTCTTGCACGGGGTAAAAGAGGATACTACAGAAAATATCACGTGACTCGCAATTCAATTCAATTCATTTCACGCAGTATACAATCGCGGTGTTTGTATATATATAGGGAATCCTCTGATCACAATATTCTGCACTCTGGAAAAATTTCTATCGAAATAAAACTGAGATGACGATAAAACTGAGACGACAACGTCATATCTATCTCTTCCATTCATATCACTGGGAAGTGTCGCACGCTCTGTCTTTGATTTTCTCCGAGAAATGAATGAAGTTCCAAAAACCCCTGGAAGACTGAGCGTCAGATTTAACGTATCCACTACAGCTGCTCAGAAAAAAAAGTGTCACGTGTAAAAAAAATCGATTTGGAACCCTCTGTGTGAAACAACAGGAATGGAGGAGGGGGTGGAGACCAGCAGGAGAGGAAGAGAGACAGGGTGGGAGAGAATGGAAAAGAGAAAGAGAGAGGGAGAGGTGACTACTTTGATCACGTGTATAACCTACACACGAATAATAAACTCCTACATGAAAATTTGGTTGGGGAAGGAGTGAGTGAGAGAAAGCCACAAAGAAAGACGGAGGGAGGAAGAGAGGGAGGGGCACACAGAGAGAGAGAGAGAGAGATAGAGAGAGAGAGAGAGAGAGAGAGAGAGAGAGCCTGCAGACAGAGACAGAAAGAAAGAGGTAGTGACAGACACAGAGAGAAAACTGGAACAAGATCGCGTCATCTTTACTTTCGAGGGTCAAGCGGCATTTGCACATTAACCCTTTGACTCTCGCACCCTATCCATCAACTGCAAGAACTTAACCTTTTGACTCCCTCACAC
>JAPXFY010000012.1:45073343-45080843 GCA_030674185.1 Monoplex corrugatus | reverse complement strand
GTTTCCACAGCGCTGAACTTGACCTCCTCCCGCCCGCTCGGCTTCCCCCTCCCCCTCCACTCTCACCTCTTCGTCTGACTGTCTCGGTCTCTCTTTGTACAGTAGATTGCCAATCCCACGTAAACAGTTGGTTGTACTTGCTTTGTCATTGACGTCATCGCGCGCCTCATTTAGAGGCCTCATTTAGAGGGCTCTGTATCGATCACGGGACGTTTTCAGCTCGTTCTCTGAGTAGGCCCATATGGCAGTCTTTATCAGCTAGTAAAAATAGGAAAACGGGAAAAGTACATTTTTTTCTCGAAACGAACAGAAATAAAGAAAGAAAGAATGAACACAACCCTTGAAACAATCTCCAAAAAAAAAAAAAATTAAAAAAAAAATCACAATCCTAACCTGTCTGTTACCTAGGTTCTATGCACACGACACTGATGTGACGAATCGTCATAAACTCATTTCTAATGCGAACTATAATTTAGCATGCCAGATATTATTATTCAGTTATCGTCCGACTACTCCCTGCTTTTGATCTGAATAATCCAGGGACAGCTTTATTGCAGAGGTGTATGATTCCCCCTCCCCCTCTCCCCCCCCCTTTTTTTTTTGTAGCCAGTAAGCCATAAAAACCAGTATCCTTGATAATGCAGATAGCTATCATTTTGCCAAATAACACGTTTTGACCAAGCAAAAGGACTGTATCTGAGCACGCGCATGTCAACTTAATCTCAGCAGAGCGATTTACTGCTGTGCTTCAAGTCACCCCACTCTGGTACAGTACTGATAACTCCAGCCATTCACAAAAGACAGTGAAAAGGACAAACTGCTCCTAACTTATAAGTACAAAGTGCGGTTATCATATGAAAACATTCAGTCTTCATGAATATTTTAATCCCTCCTTCCCACACCTCTTAAAGTCTGAGAAATTTGGTGGTTTAGGTCTGCCAGAATATTTTTCCAGCTCCATAGGAAGCCTATGCAATAGCCAAAGACGTTTTCGTATGTGCATATTATGGTCAACAATGGCAAGCTCTTTAATCTGTTTACTTTTTCTGTCCCATTTTCTACACCAATTCTGTGGCTATATAAAGTCTGGGACAATTTTTCACAACGCTAAGACAATAGATGATGGGGGGGGGGGGGGGGGGGGGGGGGGGGGGGGGTTATGATAATCATGATGCCATGGAATTCCATTCTGGATTGGGGCAGTATGACAGGGCTGTATTCGATGCTTACGTTTAAAATATATCCTGGCGTCAGCCAGATCCAAGAGATAGACAACTGCGGTGTTTTTCAATAAATCTGAGCAATTTTAAAAAAATGAAACACTCTTTAAAACTTTGGGATGTACCACTTGAAACGTCTACCATTTTGTCAAGAAAAGTGCACCATACGAATTGTTTTCTTGCGATAAGGGTTTATCAGGATTTTTTGTTCCTGGTTTTTTGTTTGTTTGTTCTGTGTGTGTGTGTGTGTGTGTGTGTGTGTGTGTGTGTGTGTGTGTGTGTGTGGGTTGTGTGTGTGTATGTGTGTGTGTGTGTGTGTGTGTGTTTTGTGTGTGTTGTGTGTGTGTGTGTGTGTGTGTGTGTGTGTGTGTGTGTGTGTGTGTGTGTGTGTGTGGTTTTTTTTGTTTTTGTTTTTTGTTTTTGAAAAGCCGATTGGCCTAACGCAAAAGCGTTATTTTAGATGTTTTCCCCCGATATGTCACAATCCTTATTTATTCCTTATCTTCACGTTTGTTTCCCTTTGCAGTCTTTCCAAAAGTAGAATAGATACAAGGTTATCATTGATCGTCATGCGCCGTTTTCAGACTTTGACCAGAGAGAGTTATGTATGCACAGGCATCGATCTTTTGGAAAATGTAATAAGTAGGACAAACTCCTGTTGGCTTATCGGGTTTTTTCTTCTGTTATGATCAATCGTCCCAACTTGGGATGCAGTATGCAACGAGTACCTTTCTTTTTATCTCCTAAAAACCGATCAATCCAAATCTACCAAACTGTTCAAGTACATTTACACAAGTTTCAAAAGATTTTCGATTCTTTATAATGTAACATTTCCATTATTCATGAATAAACCAAATATTTTACTAAACTCTTCCGAACTATTATAACAGTTTCACAGAATTTTTCATTTACTTGCAAAGTCCATTCTGTATCATAAGCATATCGTAAACTTTATAATCGGCATTTTGACCAGTTACGTCTTTGATGTAATATTTTGTCTGACTATAATGGCCAGTATGTCTCAGCACATAAAACATATGGAGAGCTATGATTCCTTGTAGAGAGCTATGATTTCCTTGTAGAGAGCTATGACTTCCTTGTAGAGAGCTATGACTTCCTTGTAGAGAGCTATGACTTCCTGTAGAGAGCTATGACTTCCTTGTAGAGAGCTATGACTTCCTTGTAGAGAGCTATGACTTCCTTGTAGAGAGCTATGACTCCTTGTAGAGAGCTATGACTTCCCTGTAGAGAGCTATGATTTCCTTGTAGAGAGCTATGACTTCCTTGTAGAGAGCTATGATTTCCTTGTAGAGAGCTATGATTTCCTTGTAGAGAGCTATGACTTCCTTGTAGAGAGCTATGACTTCCTTGTAGAGAGCTATGATTTCCTTGTAGAGAGCTATGATTTCCTTGTAGAGAGCTATGACTTCCTTGTAGAGAGCTATGATTTCCTTGTAGAGAGCTATGATTTCCTTGTAGAGAGCTATGATTTCCTTGTAGAGAGCTATGATTTCCTTGTGGAGAGCTATGACTTCCTTGTAGAGAGCTATGATTTCCTTGTGGAGAGCTATGACTTCCTTGTAGAGAGCTATGATTTCCTTGTGGAGAGCTATGACTTCCTTGTAGAGAGCTATGATTTCCTTGTGGAGAGCTATGATTTCCTTGTAGAGAGCTATGACTTCCTTGTAGAGAGCTATGATTTCCTTGTAGAGAGCTATGATTTCCTTGTAGAGAGCTATGACTTCCTTGTAGAGAGCTATGACTTCCTTGTAGAGAGCTATGATTTCCTTGTAGAGAGCTATGATTTCCTTGTAGAGAGCTATGATTTCCTTGTAGAGAGCTATGATTTCCTTGTGGAGAGCTATGACGTCCTTGTAGAGAGCTATGATTTCCTTGTGGAGAGCTATGATTTCCTTGTGGAGAGCTATGATTTCCTTGTAGAGAGCTATGACTTCCTTGTAGAGAGCTATGATTTCCTTGTAGAGAGCTATGATTTCCTTGTAGAGAGCTATGACTTCCTTGTAGAGAGCTATGACTTCCTTGTAGAGAGCTATGATTTCCTTGTAGAGAGCTATGACTTCCTTGTAGAGAGCTATGATTCCTTGTAGAGAGCTATGATTTCCTTGTAGAGAGCTATGATTTCCTTGTAGAGAGCTATGATTTCCTTGTAGAGAGCTATGATTTCCTTGTAGAGAGCTATGACTTCCTTGTAGAGAGCTATGACTTCCTTGTAGAGAGCTATGATTTCCTTGTAGAGAGCTATGACTTCCTTGTAGAGAGCTATGATTTCCTTGTAGAGAGCTATGATTTCCTGTAGAGAGCTATGACTTCCTTGTAGAGAGCTATGACTTCCTTGTAAGAGCTATGACTTCCTTGTAGAGAGCTATGAATTTCCTTGTAGAGAGCTATGACTTCCTTGTAAGAAGCTATGATTTCCTTGTAGAGAGCTATGATTTCCTTGTAGAGAGCTATGATTTCCTTGTAGAGAGCTATGATTTCCTTGTAGAGAGCTATGATTTCCTTGTAGAGAGCTTATGATTTCCTTGTAGAGAGCTATGACTTCCTTGTAGAGAGTTATGACTTCCTTGTAGAGAGCTATGATTTCCTTGTGGAGAGCTATGATTTCCTTGTGGAGAGCTATGATTTCCTTGTGGAGAGCTATGATTTCCTTGTGGAGAGCTATGATTTCCTTGTAGAGAGCTATGATTTCCTTGTAGAGAACTATGACTTCCTAGAGAGCTCTGATATCTTGTAGAGAGCTATGATTTCCTTGTAGAGAGCTATGACTTCCTTGTAGAGAGCTATGACTTCCTTGTAGAGAGCTATGATTTCCTTGTAGAGAGCTATGACTTCCTTGTAGAGAGCTATGACTTCCTTGTAGAGAGCTATGACTTCCTTGTAGAGAGCTTTGATTTCCTTGTAGAGAGCTATGATTTCCTTGTAGAGAGCTATGATTTCCTTGTAGAGAGCTATGATTTCCTTGTAGAGAGCTATGATTTTCTTGTAGAGAGCTATGATTTCCTTATACAGAGCTATGATTTCCATGTAGACAACCACTGTAAGCAAAGAAACAAGGAAGCTCATATCCACTGATTACAACTCTGGGGCTGGAATTTTTCGAAGGGGATTTATCGCACTCAGACAATTCCATATGCGCTCCACCCAAATCTGCCAACAATCAGTTAGCAGACTTCTTGAGCTGGCGCTTGAAAAGGAGGCGGGGGATGGACCTATGAAACACAAAGCTGACACCATCAGATTAATTAAAGCATAAAGAAGGGCAGGGAACTGGCCAGTTTTTATGCTGCAGGCTGGAAATAAATCGAGACATCAGACGTCTATTAACCCTTTGACTCCCGCACCCTATCCACCAACTGCAAAAGCTTTAACCCCTTGACTCCCTCAGCCTATCCACCAGGTTCCTGCAGGAAGCTGGTGGACAGGATGAGAGGATCAAAGGGTTAAGTTTTTGCTTTGCTAGCATGGTTGGCAATGCAGGATGCTGCTGGACAAGGTGCAGGAGTAAAGGGTTAAAAGAACCAAACAGCCTGTCGTAAACTGTGGCCCCTGTGGCCAGTTGAACCCATGTGCCCCGCGATGACTGTTGATTTAATGTACTAAACGTTTGTATCTATTTGATCACACTATTTCTAAATCCACAATGCTAACTTTAAAAGTTATTCTGTAGTGCGTGTACAGGTGTACTTTAACCAACGGGAGATGAGTGTAGTAAGAAACTCTGGGGAGAGCCAGACAGCAGAAAGTCCTCATAGGAGAAACCCCTGTCAAGCAAGTGTTTCGGCCCTCAACTCGGGACACTCTAAGGTCAGCGGGAGATGAGTGTATTCTACCGCTACTAGCCTTATCACTCCGTCTGTCTACTGTCGCACGTCCGTGTACGGGGCAACAAGTCGGTAATAAATCTGCCATATTCAGTGCTGAGTGATGTATTGCTGTTAGCCTAGGGGCTTCTCTCGTTTACGTGTATGTGTGACATTGTCACATTCATTCTGAATTAATTGGTGGCTGGAAAGGTAAAAATAGCATCAGCCTGTTTCTGCTTCAGATTTTCTGTGTCCTTTTCGTCCCTGCCTTTCTGACTGACTCTCTCTCTCTCTCTCTCCATCTCTCTCTCTCTGTCTCTCTGTCTGAGTGTGTGTACGCATGCATGAAACTTTCAAAGGGGCAGCACAGCAGGGAGGCATTTTGGTACAGCGTTCACAGAGACAGAACTATAGTGTTCATACAATTCAGGAAGAATCGTGTTTTACATGTCATGATTATTTGGGATTTCCCTTTCCATCACATGATACTGACAATGTTATGCCCTACGGAAACATTCCGAGCCCATGGAAGGACACCCATTTCGAGAATTTGCCCGTACATAAGGTTTCGAGCAGGCTCAGGGATTCTGCCAGAAAATTGCTGTCAGATTTAGGTGGAGTGCATATGGAATTGTCTAAGTTACGATGAATCCCTCTTGAACAAACTCCAAACTCTTCTGGCAGATAACCCTCGATAATATATAAAAGAAAACTTTCGATGAAAATCAACGCCTCTCTGTCTGAAGCTATGGTTTCGTCAGCGAAGTCAGCCACTAGCTGAAAGGAGTTTGGAGTTTCGAGTTTGTTCAAAAGAGATTCATCGTACTAGGACAATTCCATAACTGCTCCACCAAACTCCCGTCAGCATTTATCTGACAGACTTCCCAAGCCTACACAAAACCCTTACGCGCTGGAAAGGTGTTGAAATGGGGAAGAAGGGAGAGGGGGGGGGGAAGAGGGACCTATGAAACACTAAGCTGACACATTCACAATGAGGGAAACATTAAGACGGGCAGCGAACAGGCAAGTTTGTAATGTTGCGGGATTGGGGTAAACTCGAGATATCAGATCTTGAGTCCACGATTGTATTGAAAGAACAAACCAACCCGCGTAAAACGTGTTACCAGCCTGACGATCAAACACACAACCCCTGTGTTATCAGTATTTCGCTTTAGCCAGCTGAACTGTTGAGTGACAGTGACGTGTCTGTCCCTTACAAAGGTGACGCGTACCACACCAAAAAAGAACCGCCGTCACAACGTGACTTATCCGTCATCCATCCGTTAGCCACAGGACACTGTTCTGGGAAGTTTTGACATCAGTAAGCTTTATTACATACATACAGGATCAGTACCCAAACACCGATCTTAGCACCTGTTTCTGTAATCTAAAACTGCGTGGCATGACATGGCGCGGCATTAATTAAACACGTACTAATTGCTACAGACAGCACGCAGTTTGTTGCTCTGTACATAATATCATCTTATTGCTTCACTGCGTTTTCAATGAAGAAAACTTATTCAAAGCAAGGTAGTCAAGGTATTACCAACGCCAAGCCCAGAGATACTGAAAGCCGTTCACCAGAAGGGAAGAAAACCAAAGGGAGCAAGGCAAAGAAATCAATGCATGCACAGCATCAAGGAAGAAAGAGAGAGAACACACACACACAAACACACATACACACACACACACACACACACACGCACGCACACACACACACACACACACACACAACCACACACTAACACACACACACACACACCACACACACACACACACACACGCACACACCACACCACACGCACACACACACACACACACACACCACACCACACACAACACACACACACACACCAAACACACACACACACACACACACACACACACACACACACACACACACACACACACACACACACACACACACAACACATCAAATTTCTAACAGAAAATACAAACTGATCGAACAGACGCCTGACACACCCTATCCATTAGCAATTACATTAGCATAACAAAGGTAAGATGACGCATGCAGAGACAACTTCAACCCACAACAACAGCAGCAGCAAAGAAAATACGATCTAACAGCAATGATCACAGTAGCAAGAGACATTGACACAACATCATGTACAGACAGAACCTCATACCGAACTAACACTAGTAACAGTCTCACGTTTCTGAAATTTCAGTTTCAGTTCCAACTTCAGTTTTGTTTTTAAAATGGTGTCTCCAAGCTCGGAATAAATTCCATATGCACATCGGAAATAGATGGCAGAATCGGGCAAGCCAAAACAACATTCAAGAAGATGACAAGCATTCTTACCAACAAATGCCTATCAATTAACATCAGAAAGAGAGTCCTTGAATGTTATATAGAACCAATACTGTTGTATGGATGCGAGGCGTGGACAGTCAGCAAGCAAAGCCAGAGCAGGATCGAGGCAGCCGAGATGTGG
>JAPXFY010000012.1:45060843-45068343 GCA_030674185.1 Monoplex corrugatus | reverse complement strand
CACACACACACACACACACACACACACACACACACACACACACACACACACACACACATACATACATACATACATACACACACAAACACACACAAAACACACACACCATACACACACAAACACACACACACACACACACACACACACACCACACACACGCACACACAAAACACACACACACACACAAACACTACGTACATACATATACACACACCCCGCCAGAGACAGACAGATAGACAGAGAAGGCAGAGAAGGCAGACATACAGACAGACAGATAGATAGACAGACAGACAGACAGACAGACAGACAGACAGATAGAAACAGAAATTATGATGTGAACGATGACACTTTTGGCTGAGGTAATTAAAAATAGGGAGCGATTAATTAAACAGCGTGACGTAAGAGCTCACGTGTCTGCTCTAGTGACTTCAACCGTCGCCAAGGTCACACGCAACACGACTTTTGGAAACAGCTGCTAAAAATAACACACACACACACACACACACACACACACACACACACACACACACACACACACACACACACTCACGTGTGCGTCTGTGAGAGGTCTGTATGAATAAATTAACTGTTTTTGGACAAAGAGCGATATATTCCAAGCGTCACATGAATTCTTAACTGACTCTAATTAAACCATATAATCGCTTGACGAAGAAAATCGTGGTCGGTGCAACTGAGTCAGTCACCCAGTTAATAATGCCGTCGTACAATACTGTGATTTAGAGAGGTATTTGCTGACAGTGTACAACATTATGATCTGCTTTATAGTTGCTTTAAATTCAGGCAATGTCTAGCCCACTTCAATCCAGGTTTAACACTGAACCAGTATTCACACTGAAATAAACATGAGTCCGCTGGCTGAGTTAGTCCAGGCACACACTATAAATCATTAGCATTCTAGTTTAGCGTTAGTCTACCAGTTCATTTACATACAGTCATAGTTATTGTGGAGAACAGAGAACTTAATCAGTTAGGAAAGCTGGCCACCACCATGTTGCTGAGTAGTCTGCGTCATCGGTGGGTGTGTATGCTGGGTGTTCTCTTGATTCCACCAGAAAGCTACTAGCAGACATCAACAAGAACAAGAACCTCATGGCAACCATCTTTCAAGGAAAAACAGTGGCAAAAAGGAAGAAACGCAGACACCCTCCCCCCCCCCCCCTCGAATCTCATACATCGAGAACATAACCAACATAGGTGGCCTGAATATTCAGGAAATCGTCCACAAGTCAAGACACAGCGGCCTGGAGGGAGATGTTGGTGTCCAGGTGTGCATCGGCCAACATCGAGGGCGACAGGTGAGACAGGTGAGATAAGCAACCGGACACTGACTTGAATCACAGGTTCTTTAAAGAGCATATCTGATATTGTGCATGCGTATACACACACGGAGGGGGTTTAGGCGCTGGCAGGTCTGTATACATTACTGACCTAGGAGATGGGAAAAATCTCCACCCTTTACCCAACAGCCAGAGATATCCAGGCAGGATCGGACCCAGGACTTTCCGATTGGAAGTCCGACGTTTATCCACTTGATCACTGACTGTGCCCGGCCCGATTTGACGTTTCTCGTTCAGTTCAGGGCGCAACAACACCATTAAAACAACAACAACAACAACAACAACAATAACAACAACAAGTTGAGTGTGGCTTAGTTGTTAAACACCTGCTTAGGACGTGAGAAACCCAGGTTAGAATTAGGGATCAGACAGGCATTTTTCTCCTCCTCCACCCCCACCCCCATCGCGACCCCATCCAACAGATCTTAAGTGGTAGTCCAGGTGCCAGTCTTTCGGATGAGATGAGATGACAAACTGAAGTCCCCTTGTGCAGCTCGTACTCAGGGCACGTTAAAACAAACCCACACCAACAATTCTAGCACAATTCTGGGGTGAAAACGGTCATAGGTAAACAGAAATACGAAAGAAAAAGAAAAGACAGAAACAAAGGAAAACGGTGGCTTTTACTGCGGCGACATGCTTTCCCTGAGCAACTGTAAATACCATACATGGAAGGCCTGCGTGAACAGGTAAGTCCTTCACCTCGCACGACGCATATACTTTCTTACTAGTAATATTCTTGTTTTTGATTTATTTTCCTAAGGAGGGGAGGGGAGAGATGGAGAAAGGGATGGGAGAAAGAGAGAAAGAGACAGAGACAGACAGACAGAGAGAGACAGAGACACAGAGAGAGAAAAACAGAAAGAGAGAGACAGAGGGACAGACACACCCTTTCTGTCTCTTCTCTTTGTCTGTCTGTCTCTTTCTGTCTCTGTCTGTCTGTCTGTCTGTCTCTGTCTCTGTCTCTGTCTCTGTCTCTCCCTTCCTTAGGAAAATAAATCAAAAACAAGAATACGAAGAAAGGAATAAACAGAGACAGACCAGACAGACAACAATAGACAGACACTCAGACAGACAGACGGAGACAGAGACAGCGAGAGAAGTAAAGAAGAAACAAGACGGTACTGTTACTTTGCTGTATGGGGAAACCTGTCCATGACGACAATTTGCTGAGTACGTCACAAGCATGGATTTAGCCGACGCACACAGACATGATGATGATGACCTTTATTTTTATTCCTTTCCTTGCATCTATTGTCATTGGTTCATTTTCCCGGGTTTTTCTTCAACTTACCTTGATCATTGATGGCCTTGGATTAAAACACATATTGTCTATTGTCTATTTTCTAACTCGTGTATTTCTTCAGTCGCTTATATATAGGATGAAAATCATAACGAAGCATTCTTGTCTTGCGATATCTTCCGAACTAATTTGGGCTCACTGCGCATTTACATATTTACATGACAGAGTGTAGTCCGTACATAAGTACTGATATTATATATACACACATGAACGGATGCACACACACACACAACACACACACACACACACACACACACACACACACACACACACACACACACACACACACACACACCATATCAGATCGCATATGCACAGAAATATATACTCACAGGGTCTAACAGTACATACAAGTACCCATGACCATGAACATACACATACATGAATGGGAGTCCCTCCCCCCCCCCCCCCTCCGCCCTCCCATTCTGCAAGATCGCTGTGAACTACCAGTCATCTGCTCCATCCAGTAGACCTAGTTTCCGTCATCCGGATGTCACAGCTTCTTCTTCTACAGTTTGCTAGCTTCCTGCCATACAAACGGTTGCTGGACTTTTTGGTGGCGTGGTTTTCCCCCTGGTAATACTAATCGTTAGTACGATCTCATAAAGTACTTAATTGTGCCTCCTTGTGTACCTTCCTGGTGTTAGCGCTGCTTTTCATAAGCTCAGGTCATGCGTTTGCTCGCCCTGGCAGAACGGGCACGTATGATCATCTCATTTCCCCCATTTCACTGGATTTGCATTCGAGAGCAGGAGGTCATACACAGATCTGAGGATGAAATTGATCCTATGACTGGCCATGTGCCACATGTATTCTAGCTTAGAGTTCTTTGGAGTGCATTTTCCCACTTTATCCATTACCCTTGTTGGCCTTGCTGGCCTGCCTGCTGAACTTTTTTGCCATCCTCTTCTTACTTAATCTCTTGTATTATCGGGTCTCTCTTTGCTTTTCCCCTGGTCTGTGCTCTTCACTCCATTTTTTGTTGATCCCTCCCTGCGTATTGTTGTGTGTGTGTCCTATCCATTCTCTGACTCCGAGGTTTTCCTTTTCTGCGTCCACTGCTTCCAGGACTCTCCATTTTCTGCCAGTCTGGGCTGGATTGCTCTTACAACCTTATCTGATAAGTCTTCCAGCATACTTTAAAGTCCACATCTGAGTTTTAGAAAGATGTGGCTTGATGAAAACGACCCTCCTAATCTCTAGATAAGTACCACGACAGAATACATAGCCTTTTCAGTTCTGTTCTTTTTTATGGCTGTATGATAAGTTCCTGTTGATATCATGGCATAGCCTATCTGACAGCTCAGGTATTTCTGTAGCAATTGCGAACGTGTTCTGTTTTCAAGATGCACTAACGTGGTTATCGGTTATGCCGACCACATCCCAGAAAATATATTCGCACGGATGGATGGTGAATTGTCCCATTCACATTTTGTGAAAGGACTTCACGATGTTGTGCAGAACAGGTAGGTATCCAATGCTGGGCAAGATTGACAAAGACCATCTCTGCTCACCAAGGTCGAGGTCTTAGTGAGGTCTGTGAAGGCAATGTGGTTTTACTAGTTAATCGCGACAGTAAAAAGCCATGCTTATTATGTTCCAGCTATTGTAACTTCTCTGATTCCTTGTGGGTTCACACGTCGGGCCGGCCACATTCTTTTCACGTGGGCTGGCCGCTTCGTTTGATAGACTCGTTGACTGATGATCTGATATATCGAGTTTAGTTCCAGCCCGAAATATTAAGAACTGGCCTCCTCAATGCTCATCTTAAAGTTTCCATCATTCTGGTAGTGTCAACTTAGTGTTTGATAGGTCTCCCCCCCCCCCCCCTTCCTCCATTTCAAGACCTTGTCGGCGCGCAGAGTTTTGCACAGGTTCAGGAAGTTTGCCAGATATCTGCTGGAAGATTTGGATGAAGCGCATATGGATTAGCCCAACACACTCCAAATGAACTCTGTTCCTTGCAAGTTTCTTACATTTTCTTGACGGAGAACACCATGTCGTCAGTGGAATTTCAATTTTCAACCCATATTAAGACTCTTCAAACCTCTTCTAAAACTTCTTCAGGAGAACACAAATGAAGAGCTTTCCCAATGACACAGTGGGGACAATCGCTTCGGTTGCATTTCCACCTGTCGTCTTTGTTTTTTTATATAATGATGTTCAGATCTCCACTGGTTTTTTTTTTTTTTTTAGCCCTGAGCCTTCGCTTTAGTAATGGCATAGGTGGTTATGCAATTTCTTGATGAGGACTTCGGACTGAATGCCATCCTTTCCGGAGACTATTTTGAGGAAAGCGCGCCAACTTTTTCCCTGGAGTTCTCACACTGCTCTTTTATTACGGGTAGGTAATCTAAGCCATTCGGGCCTTTGCCATTGTTATTTTCTTGGTGTACAACTCTTGAGTTGTGCATCACCCAATGGTCCATCTGCTTTTTTACAGTCCTTTATATCCTCTTTGGCAGTTGACTTCAAATGGGCTGTCCGTTTATGTATTGGGCTATGGTTTGTTCATTTCACTTGCACATGTCGCGTATGTTGCCGACGTCAACTGACGTCTAGATCTGGCCCAAAGCTAGAGCTGTTGACTGCTGGCATACAGCACCTAACAGTTTGCTTGATTGGATTACAGACATCCGTATTGCCCACACGTTTCTGCCAGATAAATGAATTGCTGTAAGCCTCGACAGCAGTCTCTTCTCCTCTAAAAGGGAAAGCATACGCACCGGCCTCGTAAGCTTGGAATGAGCCGGCTGACTTGATGTGCTTCTTGCCAAAGGCGAGGCATGGCAGCACTGTAGATGATGCCCCAAGATGTTTCCGTTTTTCACTCACAGTGTAGCCCTGGTTGATTGGGATGAGTCCCTTGGCATCGTACTGTAGATTATGATCTAGGACACCTCAAGAAACGACAAACCATGGAAAAGTTCCATCTTTCCACCGACAAAAAAAAACAACAACAACAAAAAACAACCTTCAGACGACATTCAGCATAAACCAAAATAACCAGGAAATCGAGAAGACACCAAAAATAGGAGGATAAAGATAGTGACGGAAAACAGTGACATAAAATAAAAACAAGACAAAACGAGACGAGACGAAACAAAGGAGACTGAAATGAAACAAGGAAACTAACCAAGAAGACAACATAAAATTTGAGCTCCTGCTCTTGAGGTATCAAAAGTTCAATTCAAAGCCAGAAATAAGATAACTCTTTACATCCAGATCTATAGGGGCGGGCGTGCACACAAACGTTTCTGACCCAAAACTTTAACAACAGTAACAACAACAACAACGACCAGACAACAGTGGGGGACTAAAAGAAGAAAACTGTCAACGAACCATTATTTTTTTCCACGTCAGGGTCCATGAAGAACGATAGTGGAGAGGAGGAGGACGAGGCCTGCAGAGAACTGGACAACAGCACATCTTCCCTTGTCTGCCAAAGTTCTGACTTGTTTCCCGCAGCCCTGCTACCACCAGTGCTGAACATGATGGGAGACTGTACGCTATGGGATTCAGTCTGCAAGGCGTTCAAGTCAATGTCATCATTGTAACGAGGGTGCTGCCAAAAAGCCTGATTTTCAGATGCTGTTTCATCTTTCTGTTGCTGAATGTAAGAATGTTGAAGCTGGGAAACTTTCTGATCCGACGCATTTTTGTTATTTTGACGTTGTTGACTTCTTTGAGAAACTTGTCTTTTTTGTTGATACTGTTGTTGTTGTTGCTGCTGCTGCTGCTGCTGCTGTTTGCGCTGCATCTGTCTCTTCTGTGACTCTTTCTGCTGTCTGGCATGTAGTTGAAATAGCTTCGTCAGTTCCTGTTGCTGCTGTTTCAGTAAGGCTTCATGCTGAAGCAATCGCTCTTGTTTAAAAGCTGATTGCTGTCGCTCATTTTCTGGGTTCAGTCGTTGCTGTTGTTTCTTTTGCTTCTGATGTGGCTGCTGGTAGGGCAGGGAGCGCAGGCTGGAGTCGGATTTGTAGTCAGAGCTACGTTCGCTAGTCACAGACTTGAAACGCCGTTCCTTTTCTGTTATTTTTGATCCAGCATTTCCTCCACTGGCCCGCTGAAGACGCTGCGTTCTCTGTAAGCGCACGTGGTCTTGTGTTGCTTCAAAATTTTTTTGGACTGAGCCACTGGAAGCCATTCTCTTTTCAGAATAGAAACTTTCGCTTCCCAGCCATCCTGATGACGTTTTGGGTTTGATAGTTCTCTGTCTTTTGTTCCCTTTCGGGGCCGTGAAGTTGCTGGGAGACCAAGCTGGCGCCTTTGAAGTCTGTCCAATCGACTCTGGCATGATGGCGAAGCTAGGAGTCTGAGTAATAATGAAGTTGGACCTCATCATTGGGCCAGGGTTTACCATTGAGGACGGTGTGTAGTTTGCTGACAAGGCTGGATTACTGAAAGCAAAATTGGGATTGAAAGGACAAGGTGCGGCTATGGACGGGTTGGGAGGTGGTGTGGTAAAAGCCAGAGGTGTGCATGACGCAGTGGATGGGATCATGGGAGCTGTTGTAAAAGCCAGAGCGGGACAGAAGGTGGTGGTGGGCGCTAGAATACTGCAAGGAGTTGTGCTATACACAGGACAAGGGGGTGGGATGTTTGGTTGGCTGGACAAACGAGGGTCATACAGCATGGCTGGAGGCGGCGAAGGCGGTGGTGGTGGTGCTAGTGGCGGCGGTGGCATTGCCTTCAATTTCCTCCCTTCTTTGCCAGATGCAACACCCCTGCTGGAAAAAACAGCTGCAGTGTTTGGTGCCTGGTCCATTCTACTACTTGAGGCGGACGATTTACGCGTCTGTTCGGATGTGCTCCTTTCTGACCCAAACCTCCCTCTTT
>JAPXFY010000012.1:45045843-45050843 GCA_030674185.1 Monoplex corrugatus | reverse complement strand
TGTGTGTGTGTGTGTGTGTGTGTGTGTGGTGTGTGTGTGTGTGTGTGTGTGTGTGTGTGTGTGTGTGTGTGTGTGTGTGTGGTGTGTGTGTGTGGTGTGGGTGTGTGTGGGTGTGTGGGTGGGTTGTGTAAGAGAGAGAATGGAGAATGGATTCACTGCTTTTGTATATTTGTTTTGTTTTGTTTCATGACATTTTGATATATGGCAGCGCGTATTATATCATCGTTCATTTTCATCGTTCTTTTTTTTAACACTTGTGTTATAACAGTTAGTCTGTTTTCGTCATTGGTAGGGGATGACATGCATTTGTTTTACGTGTACACGCTTTTGCGAAGCGCTTATAATGGCACTTGACAGTTTCGCGTTGACTGATACCATTTTTTTAAAAATCAAACCTTCTTCTGGGCCTCTTGTCTGCGCGTGATTATCGTCTCACATGTGCACGCGAAAGACGTTTGTCCTATTTTGTGTATCTGAGTGTGTGTGTGTGTGTGTGTGTGTGTGTGTGTGAGTGTGTGTGAGTGTGTGTGTGTGTGTGTGTGTGTGTATGTGTGTGTGCGCGCGCGCGCGCGCGCGCGTGTGTGTGTGTGTGTGTGTGTGTGTGTGTGTGTGTGTGTGTGTGTGTGTGTGTGTTCGCGTATTGTGTGTTGTGCGTGTGATTTTGTGTGCGAGTGTGAGTGACAGAGAGTGTGTGTATGTGTGCGTATATGCATGTGATGTAGTTGTGCGTGTGTGTGTGTGTGTGTGTGTGTGTGTGTGTGTGTGTGTGTGTGTGTGTGTGAATGTGTGTGTGAATGTGTGTGTGAATGTGTGTGTGTCTGTCTACCTGTATGAACTATGTCTTTTTAAATCGAATATCAATGTTAGCATCTATACCATGGTAAATAACATTACATGTATTCTTACGTGCAGAAATACTAAGAATGTTCCTGTTTTTCACTTGTCTTACTGTCTGTCTGTCTGTCTGTCTGTCTGTCTACCTCTCTCATTGTCTGTCTGTGTGTCTCGCCCTTCGTTTGTCTGTCACACATACAAACGCACACACACGCTCACACGCACGCACGCACACGCACACACGCACGCACGCACACACACACATACACACATACACAGACACATACACGTACACACAGACACACACATATACATACACACACACACACTCACACACATGCACGCACGTATACACACAGACCAAACACAAACACACACATACACATAATATCTATGGCTATGGTAGTTGGGAAGAACTGAAATTGTATAAAACTGGCCACTCTGATTGACTTGCCAGGTTAGGATTATTGATGGCAAAGTTGAAGCCAGCCACAACTCCACTGAAGCAAGGAACTGTTAAAAAAATTCATTTGCCTGGGATCCATCATTACAAACAGCGATCCTAACCAGAAATCTTCTCAAGAATAAAGAAGAGCAAAGACAAAAATCAGCGTTGTCCAAGCTGAAACCTATGGAAGGACAAGAACATCTCCATGAAACACAAGATCAGACTCTTACGTACACTCGTATATTCCATCTTCCTGTATGTATCACAGAAAAGCAGGTAGGGCTGAACATTTGACCTATACTGCGCTTGGCTATTATGTCTCCAATTTCGCCAGCAACAAACTGCATGTAGTCCTGTCTGCGGGTACATGAGTACTTCAACTGATAGGCCACGTGTGGTCGATGTACGTGGCTCGACGTAATGCTCGCCTGCGTACATGAAGGGTCGGGTTTTAATACCTGCATTTCACTTCCTCCTTCCCCTACTCATATCAATCTATGTTTGCTGTCCACATCTGCTCTCCTACCCCTTTGCCTAACCACTCTGTCTATACTTTCTCTCTCACAGTTCATGACATTTTGTCCCTGTTCGTTTACCTTTCTCCATCATTCTCACATTGCGTGGGCCAATTTCCCTGCTTGGTTGTTGAATTTCAAATGTTAACTTTCTGCTTACACGCAAAATGTCTAGGAAGACGCCGAATTTTTGCTGAAGAAGATATACAGTTGAGAAACAGTCAGTCATTCAGTGAGGTAGAAAGTTGAGAGCCTGCTGGAGTTTGGGTTCTGTTGGTATGCCCTATTGGGCAGAGACCTTCAGTTTCAGCTGTGAGCATAAATTTCTTGTTTTTTTTCAGTTTGTGTTGCGTTTTAAAACAGATAGTAGAAATTACGCGTAAGTCACAATGTGCTAGTACTAAAGCTTCATGATTAATGTTCATATATTGTTTGGGTGCAAAGATGCAATCGACTTTATCAAACAGAAGGTATCATGACTATCTTTCAATAAATCTAATTGAAATATTTGTCACGTGTATCTTTCAATGGAATGTAAGTAAATAATTGTATCATGTGTATCGGTTTTACCAACGTGTGCTCTGTGTTCCCAGACTTTGTCTCGTCACGTGTACTCTTAATACAGCTGTCTGTATATTTCTACATGTCTCACTTTCTCTGCTTTCTTCTTGCGTATGAAACAAAATGTTAGAACAGAAGAATACATCCCTATGTTCCGAGACCAAATGAAATAACTCTAGAACATTCTTTCTTGTCATGTATATATGCGAGACATGGATCATCACAGCGGATCAGAAAAGACGAGTCCAAGCCATGGAAATGAGGTCTTATAGCAAAATACTAAACATCAGATACACTGATCATACCACCCAAACCATCGAGCAGCACCCTGGACCACATGGAGCTCTACTGACATCAATTAAGAAAAGAAAATTACGTTGGTATGGCCATACAGTCCAAAGGTCTTGATAAACCAATCCCCCAGGGAACTTTTGAGGGAGGGAGACGGAGCGGACGGCAGAAAAAAACAACAACAAAAAACAACAACAAATAATGGGCCGACAACATTACGGAATGGACAAAGAAATCATTTGCAGAGATCCCGGCTTTGGCACTCAACCAACAGAGCTGGAGAAATCTGGTGAAGTCCTTAAGTGCGGCGCCCCAACGACTCTTCGCGGAGTAAGAAGAAGTAAAAGAACAAGAAATAGGCGGCAAGCGAAAGAAGAAGTGAAAAGGTGACTTAGTCCGTTTTGCTGATCCACAAAACCTGTCCTCACTAAGAAGACAGAAATGCACCTGCTGCTTCCTGAAGGTTTTCTGTGCTTGAAATGCCAGAGCACTTCACAAAGAAACTTTTATACTCAAACTTCCGAGAGATTATTAAATTTTTTATTTTAACTGTATCGAAAGGATTAACAACAGCTGCAAAACTCTGAAGCTTGTAAACTACACAAGTAACAAAACAACGTGACGACACAAATGCAGAAACAGAGAATTAGAAGAAAGACGTGGGAGGGGTACTGAGGAGGGTGTGGAGAGAGAGGAGAGAGAGAAAGAGAGAGAGAGAGACGAGAGAGAGACAGAGGGAAAGAGAGGAGAGAGAGGAGAGAGAGAGAGAGGAGAGAGAGAGAGAGAGAGAGACAGAAGGAGAGAGAGGAGAGAGATAGAGAGAGAGATAGACAGACAGAGACAAACAGACAGACTGAGAGAAATTAAAATTGCATCAAATTTCATCTATACACATGTATATGTATATCGGCACAGAAATCAACGTGAACATCTTCCGTTGCCAATCTACTCATATTAATACAACAGGAAATAGGAAATTGCAAATGAATTAAAACTTATATACAAAACAGACTAGAAATAATTGAAGTAAAACATCTAACAGTGACGACATAAAAATGCGTGCACATGTGTGTGTGTGTGTGTGCGCGCGCGCGTGCGAGCGTGTCTGTATTGTCTGCCTGTGTGCGCACGTGCATGAGGGAGAGAGAGAAAGAAGAGAGAGAGAGAGCGAGAGAGAAAGAGCGAGAGAGAGAGAGAGAGGAGAGAGAGAGAGCCAGAATGTGTAAAAAAAAAAAAAAAAGACGGGGGTGGGGAAATAGACGGGGAGAGAGAGAGACACGGAGTGAGAGAGGGGGAGGGAGAATGTGTAAGGGAAAGGGAAGGAAAGAAAACAGACAAAAGAACGTGAAAAAGGAAGAAGGTGGACAGAAAAGAATAGAAATATATCACATGTCTATGTCTATTTAGGACGGAGGGGAGACGAGGCGAGGAGGGAAAGTGGAAGAGGGGGCAATGGCGAGTGGCGAGAACAGCCTGAATACGTTTCCCGATTCAAGAAGGGAAGTAGAACAGACCTTCACACACACACACACACCGCGCGCGCGCGCGCGCGCGCGCACACACACACACACACACAGAGGCACGCACGCACGCACGCGCTCATATACAATATGCCAAACCGTAGACTGATACACAGATCGGGCGGAGGCGTTGTGGAATGGGTTCTGTTTGATCTCTATTGAAATGTAAATGGAACCAAGATGGCTTTACTGTCGTTAAAACCCACACACACATACGTCACGTGACGCTCACGTGACGCTCAAGGCCCGTGAATGAATGAACGCGAGAAGAGCGTACGTGCCGAAATGTCTCTTAACAAACAACAACTCTTCATCCCTCTTGTCTTGCTCGCTTTTTTCTCCCACTCCCACCCCCACCCATCCCGACTATTTTTGTTCTTTGCTTGCTCGTGGTTTTTTTTGTTTGTGTGTTTGTTTTTGTTTTGTTGTTATTTTGCTGTTGTTGTTTGTTTTTGGGGGGGGTTGTTTTTTTGTTTTTGTTTTTTGGCTTCCTTTTTCTTCACAACTGACAATCAACGACAACATGTCACCAAGACATAATAATGAATGACATGAACAGATGCCACACTAACAAAAAGAAATGATCGGTCAGCGATTTTTCTCATCCACTCCCACTCCTATCTCCATCCTAACTGGTGGTCTGGATGCTAGTCTTTGCAGTGAGACGATAAACCGAGGCCCAGTGTCGCGGCAGGTCGATCTCAGTGCACGTTAAAGATCCTGCAGCAGATCACAGTTATCTACTAGACATGCAGATAAGCAAATTACAGTTATCTACTAAAAACAATCTACAGCTAGTACAGATGAAGAACAGAGATTACCGGTCAGACA
>JAPXFY010000012.1:45035843-45043343 GCA_030674185.1 Monoplex corrugatus | reverse complement strand
ACACACACACACACACAACACACACACACACACACACAACACACACACACACACACACACACACACACACATCTACGTATCTATCTGTCTGTCTCCCTCTCTGTCTGTCTATCTATATATTTATGAGACAAAAAGACAGACAGACAGACAGACAGACAGAGAGGCAGGCAGGCAGGCAGATAGACAGATACGGACTACCCTGCAATAATGCTCTCTGGAGGCAACTCTCAGTCCTATCCTTCACTGCTTTAAACCTTTCCCTGAACAAAGTCGTGTAGGTCTATCTAGTCACAGCAGAACAGACTGAAGGCTTCATAATTATAATAAAGATGACAATTATGTATAAATTGTGTATACTATCTTACTATGGATCTAGGCGTTTACAAACCCACATTGTCTCACACACTCACAGCCACAGACCTATTCAGTCATACAATGAACATAGGAACATGCTACAAGACGTTAGAAAGATTCTGAACGTGGAGATATTGTCTGTAGAGGTAACTTTCTGGTGGAATTTCACAGATGACACGAAAGTAGAACGTCTGATTTTATTTACAAGGGAATTTGAGAGCCGCAAGCCATACACGGAGAAAGAACGGAAGTTATGATATTTACGTCTGAAGTGGTTTTGCTGACGCAGTTGTGTCAGAGGAAGAAATGAGAGAGTGAGATGAGGAGTACAGAGTAACCAGGTCAGAGAATAGGGGCAGTGCCAGTGATAATATTGTGGCAGATGCAGGCTATCTTGTACTCAATTCTTTCAGAAACAGGGAGCCAGTGTAGTTTGATTAATAAAAGCGTGCAGGAATGACGACGTTGAGCCTTGAACATAAGGCACGCAGCAGAGTTCTGCATATTTCTGCAGTGGACGAAGAGTAATCAGGACAATCAGCAAGAAGAGAGTTACACTAATCTAACCATGAAAGGATAGGGGAAGTGACATACTGTTCCAATAATCCATACCATGCGTAATCCGACTGGAAGGCAGACATTATATTATTTCGCCATCCAGGCCGATTGAAATGATCTTCAGAGACCATGGAATTGTGCGATGGAGTGTAGGCTGGAGGTACAACTCCTGAGTTTTAGCACTCCAATAGGTAAGCCTGGGAAGGGGTACACCGAAGACCATTTCTTGCCCATGAAGCAGGTATCCCCTCCCCCTCTCACACCGCTGATGAAGTCCAAGGAACCAGTACAGCTTGGCGCCAGCGAAGTCGAAGTTCTGGAACGATGGTGATTACAGCAGCAAACCGCCTTAGGAACTCTCACTCCGGATTTTTGTCAGGTTTACTCTTTAGCCTTTTCTTCCCCCCCCCCCCCGCCCCCCCTCCCAACCCAGACGATTACTGTAAGACAGCAGGGTTTGATGGGTGACTGTTGACTTTAGATGAGCTCATCCGCCCTCTGAACGTGGATTTGCTGTTGTTGTTGTTGTTGTTGGTGGTGGTGGTGATGGTGGTGGTGGTGGTGGTGGTGGTGGCGGTGGTGTGTGTGTGTGTGTGTGTGTGTGTGTGTGTGTGTGTGTGTGTGTGTGTGTGTGTGTGTGTGTGTTATAATCATGTTTTGTTTCACAACAAACGGAAATGTCTGAACGTGTTTTAATCCTGTCAGGCTCCCAGTATTCTCCTCACCTAGTATACCAAGTGAAGGTACCGGTTTGTTTGCCGGACGACCCAACTACGAGGAGGGATTAGTATCGGATAATATGGTTACCGATAGCAGAACAATCATCTGACCTGACGTATCTAGGCCGACTATCACCATAAACACAAACCACCACTATCATCCTCACCATTATCTTAAACCCTGCAACCTGTTTTATCGTTGAAGGGTGCGTCAGTAAGTACATCAGGTCGGTCCACATCTTGACGTTTGTCGACCCAGTTCTTCCATTAGTGGCCCAGCGAGGGCCTGTTTGCAGGGTACTCTGAAGGCCTGTCTTATCTTCTGCATCACTTTGGTGACACCCATTTTCGACTTAGTGCTTCATAGCAGGCTTGGTGTGTTGTCAGATAATTGCTGGCTGATTTGGGAGAAGAGCGTGTGAAATTATTGCAATGAATCCCTCTTGAACAAACTCCAGTCTCATTTCGGTCCTCCAGTATATCTCCAAACCCACCGAAACTGAAGAGAAAGGCATGACAGGCCACAGAATAGGGCACGTTTTTCACAAGGTGATGGTGATGAGACGAAATGAAAGTGATGACGCTACAAAGTTCCATTTTTTGGTCGTGACTCCATGACAGGGCTGTACTCTAAGCTAACATTCATAATACATCTTGGCATCAACTATACCAGAATGAGAAAGACACCTGCGGTGCCGGTTAGGAAATTTGAATATAACATACTCAACGACGCATTCGAAAAGTCGATGAGATTCGATTATATGGTCCCATCCGACCAAGCGAGATCATGAATTTCAGGGTTGACGAACGTTAGAAAGCTACAAAAACAAATCGTCCACAGGCAGATTTGAAATATGTCTGAAAATAACAAATCCAGAGTGAAAAATTACCATGACCCACTGAGATTTAAATGGGCCACTAAATTCCGGTGGAGAATAATATCAATGAACACACACGCGCCCGCTCATAGAGAGAGAGAGAGAGAGAGAGAGAGAGAGAGAGAGAGAGAGAGAGAAAAGAGAGAGAAAGAGAGAGAGAGAGAGAGAAGATAGACAGATAGACAGACAGACAGAGAGAGACAGAGACAGAGAGTGAGTGAATGAGTGAGTGAGAGAAAGAAGGGGGCAGACAGACAGACAGACAAAAAGGGAGAGGAGAGGAGCAAGAGAGAGAGAGAGAGAGAGAAACAGACCGAGACAGAGACAGACAGACCGAGACAGAGACAGAGACAGAGACACAGTGAGGCGTAAACAAATCAGTCACGTCAACTCCAGTAGTTTTTCAATCGATTCATATTGACTTCACCCTTAGTGCACACAAACATCTGTTCCTTCGCCCGATGCATGTGTATGTGAAGAAACGTGTTTGAACTTTACTGAGATTTTACATTCATCCATCATGCTGCTTCTTCGACTTCAAACAAACAGACGCCAGCCGGCCAAGCCTTTGTGCCGTGCGAAGAACAAACACGGCAGCTGATATCGAGAAGACGCCCACAAGCGTCCAAAGATGTGTCAGTTTTGGGGGCGCAACGCGACAGATCAATCTTCTTTTTTTATCTGAGATGACCCAGTAATGCTAATAGTGATAAGGAAATAACAACCGAGGAAATAAAGAAAGACAAGAAATATTTTGTTATTATCGACGGTATAGATATTTGATTAGCAAACAGCCTAACTTCCGTATCTTGCCGTTGAGCCTAACCTGCTTGTATAACCGTAGTTGTACGAGTCGTACGTGGGTGTTTTTCGTGCGGGTGTACACGTGTGTGTACTTTCACTTGTGTGTGTGTGTGTGTGTGTGTGTGTGTGTGTGTGTGTGTGTGTGTGTGTGTGTGTGTGTGTGTGTGTGTGTGTGTGTGTGTGTGTGTGTGGTGTGTGTGTGTGTGTGTGTGTGTGTGGGTGTGTGGGTGTGTGTGTGTATGTGTGCATGCGTGTGTGTGTGTGTAAAAGATTTGTATTATGACGATATATTTACATCCTTATGTATTATTTGTAGACTTATTACCTTATGTATTGTATGTAGACTAGTGGTATTATTATTACCTATCTCCGATTGTATTGTCATTACCTGTCTCTGATTGCACATTATTATCTGTCGCTATTATTTGATGAACTGTATATGTTTATACTACATTGATGTATGGAATCGGTAAATCCCATCTCCGCTTTCTTTTCATAATCTGTTACAATGCAAACTGCTTTCACGTGGACTTTTTTGAACTATATGAATGGGATTGTTTCTATAAATATCATTATCGTTATCATTAAACTGAAGCATGTGAAGCTTCTCTATGCATGTGCGTCTGGATGAAACGTGCTCAATACCTGACCCGTATTTGCTTTACGAATACTTTGTCCATCCATCATTCCAGTTTTGTTCTACCTCCTCCAGTATCGTGACAGCCTGTCCTGTTGTACGAAGAAAAGACAAAAACACGAGACGGCAATTAATATGTGAAGTCGTGTCGAGCTTAACTTACAATAGTTCTTTCGTATTAATAAAAATAGAATCAATTATTTTCACAATGATAATGTCAAAACGGTAATTAAGGAAAACGAAGATTAAAATATAACAACAACCAAAAAAAAAAAAAATAAATAAATAAATACACTCATACATACATACACATTCACAGATGATCAAACCATTCTAACCCAAAAAACGTCTGCTGCAAAGACTTTAAAGGGCGAAATGTTGGAAGATGTTTATACATACACACATACTATATATATTATACATACATACATTACATACATACATACATCATACATACATTACATACATACATATATACATACATAATACATACATACATAATACATACATACATACATACATCACATATACATACATACATACATACATACATACATACATACATACATACATACATACATACATACATACATACATACATACATACATACATATACATCATACATACATACATTACATACATACATAATGCATACATACATACATACATACATACATACATGCATACATCATACATACATACATATACATACATACATCATACATACATACATACATACATAATCATACATACATACATGCATACATACATACATACATCACATACATACATACATATTATACATACATACATACATACATGCATACATACATACATACATACATACAAACATACATACATGCATACATACATACATACATACATACATACATACATACATACATACATACACACACACACACTATATATATAATATATATATATATATATATATTATAATACACATATATACATATGTGTGTGTGTGTGTGTGTGCATGTGTGTGTGTGTGTGTGTGTGTGTGTACGCTCGTGTGTGCGTGTGCGTACGCGTGCGTGCATGTGTATATAGATATATATCTGTTTTATATGTGTACGTATATATATATATATATATATATATATATATATATATATATATATATTATATATATACATATATATATATATAAAATATGTACATATAATTGTGTGTGTGTGTGTGTGTGTGTGTGTGTGTGTGTGTGTGTGTGTGTGTGTGTGTGTGTGTGTGGTTGTGTGTGTGGTTGTGTGTGTGTGGGGGGGGGCTTATGTGTGCGTGTGTGACCACATAATGTATGTTTATTGTATAAGAAATGAGGACAACGTTTCACAGGAAGTATAAAGAGAATATTGATACAATCTGACCATCTTTTTTCTTTTCTTTTTTTTTTTTCTCTTTCTTTTTTTTTTAATCTCCCTTGACCATTGCCCTCGATGCATGTCAAGTTTTATTTCATGTGAAGCTTTTTCAACGTCCCAATGACGAATACTTTACATCATTTCTATCTTCATGATTACAATGTCTGAAACAAAACTGTCAAAAATTCAAGGAATAGAATTTCTATGTAAGCTTAAGAACGAAAGTATTCTTTTTTTTCCGATAGTTTATATCTAATTAAAATTCTGTTAGAAATGGAAGATGCTCAAAAACACAGTTTTGATATGCTATGGTTTCTCTTCGCCACTGAGGCCGAACCGTTGCACATCAATAGACATATATTGTAGAAGAAAAGTATATATAATTACAGACAACACAGCTTCTTAATTATACAAAGTAGGTCAGTTCCTTCAATAGACATATATTGTAGAAGAAAAGTAAATATAATTACAGACAACACAGCTTCTCAATTATACAAAGTAGGTCAGTTCCTTCAATAGACATATATTGTAGAAGAAAAGTATATATAATTACAGACAACACAGCTTCTTAATTATACAAAGTAGGTCAGTTCCTTCAATAGACATATATTGTAGAAGAAAAGTATATATAATTACAGACAACACAGCTTCTTAATTATACAAAGTAGGTCAATTCCTTCAATAGACATACATATATTGTAGAAGAAAAGTATATATAATTACAGACAACACAGCTTCTTAATTATACAAAGTAGGTCAATTCCTTCAATAGACATATATTGTAGAAGAAAAGTATATATAATTACAGACAACACAGCTTCTTAATTATACAAAGTAGGTCAGTTCCTTGAATTTTTGACAATTTTTGTTTCAATCAGTGTAATCAGGAACATGCACGTGACTTTGCATATCATTCACTGCGACTTCGATGCGCAGCAGAAATCAGAAGTTGCTGAGAAAGTGCTGTCACACGCCATCCTTTGTTGTGCTGACTTGAGGCAGGGTTTTTGTTGTTGTTGTTGTTGTTTTTTTTTTTCCCCGTATAACGTTGACACATTGGCACCTTACCTTTCATACTTACCTGTCACAAGTTCTCAACAGTCCACACCTTTGACCAAAAGTAAAGACCCAACCAGACAGTGTTGAGAAAAGCGTGTCCACACAGTTTTGTATACAGTAAAGAGACATACAGACACACACTTCTATCCCCCACCCCCCACCCCCCACCCCGACATGAAACACTCTCCTTTTAAATAAAAAGAAAAGATATTGAACAAAACAAGGAAGGATGCAAAGCAGCTCTAGCCTATCCCTTTCTACTCCACGCCCTTACCTCCATCAACGCACAAAAATAGACATATAGACCATTATTCAAAGGTCACATCTAGACGGAGAGACAGATTGGAGCTTAGATTTGAGACCCTAAACAACCAGATAGATCAGTCTTGTCAACATCTGGGCTCACAACCAACCAACAAATTATTGATTTCACACCACTGTAAACAACATGGGAACATATGGCAGACTATTGATCCCCACACGTGCGTGTGAAGAAACGTGTTTAAACTTGACCCCCCCCCCCCCCCTGATGTCCTTGATGCCTGCTGCGTTCATCACTTGTTTTCAATCATTTCTAAATACATAACATAATATATGTTAGGTCGAAGAACACATACTGTTTAAAAAGTGTAAAAAGTCTGATTGTGTGTGATGCTCAGTAAGTCCAAATGAATTTGGAGAGTAGTCCTATATCGTGTGGCGTCGAGAGCTCGAAAGTAATTGTCCAGAGAGTGGCGAGGCATCATAAGTGCTCTGGGGTGTTTCTGTTCACTTTGACTTGTGGCTTGCCTGCTGGATACAGGAAATCAGACCTGATACCGCAGGGAGAGTCCTGTGACGGCAAGGAAAGACGACAAACTTGGGATCCTTTTGGGGGCACATTAGATCTTGCTGGACAGCAAAATGATCATGTCTGGCCACTTTTGAGTCGGTTCGCACATCTCTTGTGGTTGTAGTAAAGCAAATCTTGCACAAAAACCTAAGCACAGGCAAGGTCTTAGAAAAGGGAAGGAAATTAACGGAGGGGGGGGGGGGGAGAAGAATTTATGAAACGCTATGTTGACATCACCAGAATGACTTACACATAAAGATGGGAGTGTAAGGCCAATTT
>JAPXFY010000012.1:45028343-45030843 GCA_030674185.1 Monoplex corrugatus | reverse complement strand
ATACGTTGAGGTTTAACCCTTTGACTCCGGCACCCTATCCACCCACTGCAAAAACTTAATGCTTTGATTCCCTCCAGGGTGCTGGAGTCACAAGATTAAATATCATACAGTGAACGGTAAGGACAGCCTGAGTGGTATTTATCTTCCGGATCGCGAAACAAACATACATACATTATATATCACTTTCGAAACTACGAACGATTTAAGCCACTGAACGAATGTTGCTGAAAGAGACTCTAGCCGTATTTTTAAAATATTTGGCCAGTTACTACCAACCGATGATAAATACCATGTACCTCAAAATTCCTACCAACATACTTTTCAATAAACAAATCAGCTACTCTGAGCAGAAATTGATACACAAATAGTAGATACAAAACACAGCTCATTTTCAACTCAACTGGACACATATTGGAGCAGGACTTATGCAGTCGATCACGGTGTTGAGTGCCAAAATATGTTTTAGTACTTGACTATTTGGCATTCATTTATACTAATACTGAGTCTATTTACATACAAAATTCGAATGTTAATGAAATTTGAGTTTTCAAGTCCGACTTTGTGCAAGCAGAATTTGAGTCTATATTTCTGACAAACGTCCAATAACTTGTTTTGGCAGTCGACGTAAGTGAAACTTGCTTCGACGCAGCTGATGAGTTGGTTGAGGAAGTCAAAGAATTGATCAGGGCAGAACAAACGAAGCTACAAAAATTAACTTTGTAACATTGATAATCTCATTTAGACAATAAAATGAAGCTCATTGTGTTCGCATCTGTCAATTAAAGAGTGCAAACTGGTTTTTGACACCATAAGTATCGTTGATTTTTTTCCTCGTATGTGTTTTTCTTCGTTTTCCCAAATAAAAATAATTGCATTGTGAACACGGAAGATAGAAAAGTGACTATGCATGATTTGACATTTGCTATCAATTTGTCGGCAAGATGAAATGCAAAAATAAAAAAAAATAAAAAATAAAAAAATGAAACAACAGTAATGAGCAAACAAACATAACATTACTGTCATAATTAGACAAAAAGAAGACTGCTGACTCATTCTAACAAATTCCTTGTTTTGCTTTTTATTGACTACGAAACGTACATGTTGTTACTGTTACTGTTGTTGCGGTTGATGTATTGTTTGTTTTCTTTGCAATGAAGGTTCTTTTGTTCAACAACAACATCAACAACAAAAACAACAACAAAAACAAGAAAATCAATACATCATATAACACTAGATAAGAACAAAATACAAAGTTATAATATAAACTCAAAAAACAATAATTATGCATAGGATGTTTCTTTTTGGATGAAATGTTATGAAAACAGTCACTGAAGCAAGGAGATGGGAAAACAAAAGAAGAAGGAAGAGGAAACATCGCACAGCATAGCTGCAGACATGACATTATACTATCACTGGCATAGAAACCTTTTCCACAACTTTTTAGCAAAGGATAGATATGAAACGTGGCATAAAAATCTTTTTTTAAACATTGATGGGGGGGGGGGGGGGGGGGGGGGGGCAGGGGGTTTAAAAAGAACAAGAAAAGTTGGTGTTCGAGGTCATGATCATACGGACCAAAAACAAAAAACAACAAAACAGTTTCAGTTTCAGTTTCAGTTTCTCAAGACGACATCTTTCGAATTCCATATGCACTAATGTCACAGGTGCCATGTGTATGGTGGTCATGGCACAAACCTTATTAAGCCTGCACATAAGTAGATAGTTTCACGACATCCAGTTCATCATCCGTCCGATTGTTTTAAAGCTTCTTTTAGCAACATTCGCATAGCTCGTCCCCATACACTGTGAGAGTGTGAAGACTTTAAATTCTACAGAACGGAACAACAAAACAAAAAGGGCCTAAAATCAACACTTTACGTTCTCAGAAACTGCAGACGTTTTAAAAAAATCAATTTTCGCAATTGTGACTATCTACCATCAGCATCATCATCTCATCATCATCATCATTGTTATTAACATTATCATCGTCGTCATCATCATCATCATCATCAGCATAATCATTATTATCCAATAAATGTTGTAAATTTCATATTAGGGTCTTTCCATTATTCCCTTATCGCCATTTGTTCGTTCGTTCTTTGGCCGATTATCTAAAGTGGAAACACGTAGTGTCTACCAAGACAAAATTTGGGTGGCGCTACACTGCGGCGACGCCTTCTCAAAGAGGACAGCAGCCTGAGTTTCATATGGTAAATCCACTGTGCCAAAGGAAATCAATATGAATATGAATAAGACTGGCATGTAAAATCTATTGTGGCCATCTCTTTTGAGAAGGGGATGAGCTCCAGTTCGTTCTGCGTATCCCCAAGCTTCAGACAATTATGGGCTGTCTTCTTCTTCTTCTTGTTTTGTATTATCGTCCCAGCGTGTTCTCGATTAGGGACTGTCTTGAAGATGAATCGTGTCATATAACTGAAGGAGAGCGATGTTCATAACTGAGGAGAGCGATGTCTTGTAGTTTCCATTAGGGCTGATCCAC
>JAPXFY010000012.1:45005843-45023343 GCA_030674185.1 Monoplex corrugatus | reverse complement strand
GAAACTGAGGTCACAATGAGGTACGCGCATGACCAAAGGGCATATAATCTGGGACCATTTTTACGATTCTATGATGACTGACGATTTCATGATAGTGGGGATGACGATCATGATGATGTGGAGTTCCATCTACTGATCTTGGACCGTGACTGCGTGACAGAGATACATGTATACTGTACGTTTACTTTCATACTATATCCTGGCGTCATCCATGCCCGAGAGATAAAGACACCTGCGGTGTTGGTCAGGAAGTTTGAACAACATCCTCAATGATGCATTGTGTAAAGTAGATGAGACTTGACAGTCCCAGTCTTTTTCCATTGGGCCCAATACGCACTCAAGTCTGGGCTAAAAGAAAAACAAAATAAATTTCTGGATTGATGGGAATTCGAACCCAACATCTCCCATTCAGTATTCAGTAACGCTAACCACTTAGTCCCGTTGACTGGTCATGCAAAAATTTACTTGTTCTGATCCTTTGTTTGAAAAGATACTGAGAATCACTGCACAATACCTAGTACTTCTTCTCTTATTGTACAGCTTTAGTATTTTTAATGATGTAGACAACGTTTATGAAAAAAAATGTGCAGCATAACAAATACTTGCTTCTTCTAGTCTTCGGGCCATTCGCAAGATTCCCAAACTTTGGGGCATAGATGATGCAATGCTTTGATTCCTGTATCACCAGCATTCTTTAACCCTTTGACCCCTGCATCCTATCCACCAACTGCAAAAACTTAACCCTTTGACTCCCTCAAAGGGTTAAGTTTATGCTTTGCTAGCATGCTTGGCAATGCTGGCTGCTGGTGGACAGGGTGCAGGAGTCAAAGGGTTAATAACTCTCCAGGGATGTTGTCTAGTCTTGGTGATTTTCCTAATTTGAGCTGATTTACAGCAGCGTTAACTTCGCTCAGAGGGGGCACTGGTTCTGTGTTTTGAAAATCAAGACAGGGAGTATCCTGTGGATTTACATGTGTATCGTTGTCAAAAAAGTTCTTTACAACATTCGTGCCATCTTCCTAGTACATCTTCCATTTCTATCAAAGTTTTGCCATCTCTATTGTTGATGCATTGAGGTTTTGTTCGGCAACTGGTAGATGTCACTTTCTTTAACTGTTGGAACAGCTCCTTTGATTTTTCTCTCAGCATTAGCCTTTGTGATCTTTACACATTCCTGTTCTAACCAAGCTTTCCTGTCCCTTCTGACTTTGGTTCTTATACCTTTCTTTAGTCTTTTATATTCTTCTTTCTTTTTGCTCTTCCGTGCCTGGCTTCTCCTTTTAGCAAGTAAAAAGACTTCTTCGCTTACATAGGGTTTCGGCGGTTTGTTTGTCTTCCTTCCCAATTTGCTTTCTGCGGTTTCTGTGAATACTTGTTTCATTTTTTCCCATATTTCATTTGGTGTTGTCTCAGTTGTTGACCAGTCTTCCAGAAGTAGCGGTTGTGTATTTCTATTTGGAACTCATCTTTGGTTTTGGGGTCTTTGAGTTTGTCTAAGTCATGTCTGATCTTCTTTTTCAATCTTTCCTGCTTGTAACAGTTGTATGCCTTGATTCCAGACGATGACAAGCATTCTTACCAACAAATGCCTAACAATTAACATCAGGAAGAGAGTTCTTGAATGTTATATAGAACCAATACTGTTGTACAGTTGTGAGGCGTGGACAGTCAACAAGCAAAGTCAGAACAAGATTGAAGCAGCCGAGATGTGGTTTCTAAGAAGAATGTTGAGAGTTCCATGGACAGCAAAGAAAACAAACGAGACAGTCTTGATGGAAGCAGACACAAGTAGATCATTCATAAGGAAGACTAGGAAAAGACAGTTAACATTTATAGGCCATTTTATGAGGAAAGGGGATTTGGAGCACCTGATCACAACGGGAAAGCTGGAGGGAAACAGAGCACCAGGTAGACCCAGGGAGAAAATACTAGACGGACTTGCAAAGTGGTTGGGGACATGGAAGGTGGAGGAGATGCTTGAGGCAACAAGAGACAGAGACAGATGGAAGTCCATGATCGCCAACGCCATGCGGCAAGGCACCTGATGATGATGATGATGCCTTGATTCTGAGGGTTGAAGCTACCATTATGTGGTCTGTGGCCAGGTCTTGACTTTGCATCTAGCACTGATGTTTTCATGTTCTATCATGATGTAGTCTGGTTCCTGCATCTGTCGCCCGGTCGCCGACACGGATGCTTGAAGAGGGTATCGGTAAGTAGTTGCAAGATGATTCGCTTGACAGAAAGTTGCCAGCATTTCCCCTCGTTCATTTCGCGTCCCTAGTCCACTTGGTTCTATACCACACTCTCTGTCTTCATTGTCTTCAATTTTTGCGTTGAGGTCTCCCATGATGGCAAACATTTCCTTCCTAGGTGTCTTGTCCTTTGTTGTTTGTAGATCATTATAGAAAGTCTGAATTTCTTCTTCTGTGCTTAGTGAAGTGGGAGCATAGACTTGTATTATGTTAAGTGGAACTGGTTTGGTGTTGAGTCGCTAACTACACTGTAACTTTTCAGACTACTTGCATGTCGCTTGTCTAAAATAATTGTAACTCCATTGAAGGCTCCCTTTTCATTTCCACCATGGATGATAGTGTGGTCTCCTCTCGAAAAGATGCCGTCTTTACTCCACCTGGTCTCACTCACTCACTACTACTACTAACTACTACTACTATACTACTACTACTACTACTACTACTACTACTACTATCAAATCGTTCTTGTATTGCACTATTATCCAAACACGTTTGAACTTACCGCACATGTAATACAATCAGACTTAGTGGAGCATGGCGAGCTCAAGCTTTGGTCGAGCTGACCACACTCCACTATGTTCCTGCAGAGTCTGCATCTTTGGTGGGCGTGCATTCTGGTTTTCCTTGATGTTTTCATAAGTAAACCACTGACATGACTTACAAGATCTTTAGTTTAACACGTACATTTGATATTCTGTATTCATATATATATACACACGAAGGGGGGTTAGCTCCTGGCCGGTCTGCACGTATGTTGACCACTAAGACCGGAAAAATCTCTACCATTTTCCATACGACGGAAGTGTCCAGGCGGATCAAACCCAGGACCTGCCTTTTGGAAGTCCGACGTTTACATTCAATTTTGTTGTCTCCACAGTGTGGGCCAGCCCACCAGAATAACGTAAGTGCCTGCTTAAGAACCAGCATATACGTGCCTGTGACGGATATACTACTGAAACATGACCAGGTTCCAACGATAATCTGTTTCGAAAGATTGATTGATTGATTTGGTTCAGCGTTTACGTCGATACCCATCTCAGGTGATATGGCCGACGGGGATAACTATCCAGGGATGTGGGGGAAGGTGGGCTTATCTAATCCTAGACTGACACCACCAGAACAACAATGATGTTAAGATGGAACAGTGAAATGGCCCTTTTTTTTTTTTTAATACAGCGCACCCCGAGATTCGAACTTATAACCATTAGCATGTGAATCCGACGCTCAAACCAACTGAGCTACTGGGGCCCGCTTTGTTTCGAAAGAACGTTCGTTTCCAGTTGTATGGAGTGATTTAATTTCATCACCTGGCTTTGTTGATCTCGAGCCCATTGCAGCTCTGTGGGCATCGGGCCATGGGGTCGTCACAGCGAGGCAGACACACACAAAGGCGAGCCAAGTATTACCCCCCCCCCCCCTCTCTCTCTCTCTCTCTCTCTCTTGGTCTCTGACGTATCTAGCAGGGTTTAAGTCGTTGTCATTACATCAACCGAGGATGAATCCTAATTAGGTCGAAGAGTGAGGTGAAGAAGTCAAGGCTATAGGTAAGCTTCATGTTTTTTTACGCTCACGTATATAGATGTACGTGAAAATATAGGTACGTACACCGGCATAGCAGAAAAGGGCGTTACATAGTGCTCAGTTTCATAGCTGTACGTGAAAATGAACTTTTGCTTAAATCAAAATATAGACACGTACATCGGCACTGTTAAAAACAAAAGCATCGTAATCAAAAGCCATTTCAAGAGTTTTTGAGTTTTCATCACGAGTGGTTTTGAATTTGGGTACTGGACAGCTGTTGAATGTAAGCTATAAGCTGCATACGTGAGCAGTTTTGTGTCTGAGGGTCCATTACATCACATGGGAATCGGGTTTAAATCTTCCAGAATTACACTAACACTTGTTCTGGGGATTCCTTGTGCCAAGTTGTACTGGCTCATGCCTTTCCCTTGGATTTCATCAGTGGTGTGATAAGGGGAGACCCGCTTTGTGGGCAAGAGTTGGTCTTTGGTGTACACTATATCCCCGCCCGGATTTCCACCCAGCACGAAATTCCATATCTCTCGAGATCGATGGATTCTATTCGAATATTTATCATAAAAAGACTAAGCTCTTAGATACAATTAAACAACCCTGTCAAGTGTTCCTCCACAGTACTAGTCAGTTCTGGCAGCTATATAAATAAATTGATGAACAAATAAACGAATAAACGCATAAAGAAATAAATCAATAAAAGAACGAATTCATTCATTCATTTAACTAAACATGAACGAAAAATACTTTTTGTCAAATTTACATACTTCCGCGCCGTCGTTTTCAATTTAGAAATGTAAAATCATATTAATTTCAGTAAAAAGAATATTGTCATCACAACTACCATTAATCACTAAGACCACAGACACACAAACCAGTTAATCTTTCATTAAAAAGGTGACCAATCATCATCATCATCATCAGGTGCCCTGCCGTATGACGTTGGCGATCATGGACTTCCATCCGTCTCTATCTCTCGGTTGCCCCAAGCATCTCCCCCACCCTCCCCGTCCCCAGCCACTCTGCAAGTCCGTCCAGAATTTTCTCCCTGGGTCTACCTGGTGCTCTCCTTCCCTCCAGCTTTCCCGTTGTGACCAAGTGCTCCAAATCCTCCTTCCTCATAAAATGGCCTACAAATGTTGCCTGTCTTTTCCTAATCTTCCTTATGAATGATCTACTTGTGTCTGCTTCCATCAAGACTGTCTCGTTTGTTTTCTTTGCTGTCCATGGAACTCTCAACATTCTTCTTAGAAACCACATCTCGGCTGCTTCAATCTTGTTCTGGCTTTGGACCAATCAACTGTACCAAATAAAATAACATAAAGCCATAAAACTGGAAACAAAGGTTCTTTCGAAATGGAATCCAAAGTAAGGCCATAAAACAACAAGTCAAGCAAACACTAATATTCATTAATGAACGAACCGACAAGAGAAAGCACTAATACAACGACGAGCGTGGTAGTCAGGTGGGTTAGACATAAGACTGATTTGGATTCGATCCTGCTAGGTGGGTACAAGGTGGAGAATCTTTCTGATCTCCCTGGTCAAAATGTATACAGATCTATTAGTGCTTAAACTCCTTCGTGTGTATGCGCACGCAGAACATGAAATATTCACGTTAAAAATCCTGTGAAATCTGTCAGTGTCCATTGGCCTATGGAAACATGAAAATACCCTGCATGCATGCCTACCGAAGACGGAGTATGCGAATGTGCAGCAACATACCATCTGCACAGTATGGGCAAAATAACGTGCACGCTCGCATCCGAAAAAAATCGGAATGAAAAAAAAACAACTAAAAATGATATGAATTTTAAAAAAGCCAACCACCACCTACCAGCATCACAGTCAATCACACACAGATAGGTAAATATGTGCACATATGTGCGCGCACCATGCACACACACACGCACACACACACACACACACACACACACACACACACACACACACACACACACACACACACACACACACAGAGTCACTTACAGTTCTTGTTCTTTTCGTCCCCAGATTTGATGCAGGGCCCAGTGAAGCATAGGTTGCCAAGCCACTCTCCTACAAGCGCCGACATGACTGCTTCGCTACTGTGCTCCTTTTGCTATCTTGTGTAGTCGTATTCCGCCACCCAGTTGTTTGCTACCTTGAGTCTCTCGTGGATTGCGAATCCCTTGTATCTCTTGTGGATTGCGTATCCTTTGCGTCTCTTGTGAATTGTGAATTAGTTCATATACAATTAAACACGGAAAATAAAATCAGTTCTTAACGAATACTGATACGAACCACTTCGTGTCTTTCGTTTCTTTGAGCTGATGAGCTACGATTTTTTTGCGTTGCTCGTCACGTTTTCATGACTCAATAAGTATTAACCACCAAATATCTCTAGTCTCAAACACACATTTATGTTTCCTGCGTCGTTTGACAGTCTACTTACACATAGCAACTTTGTATCACAGTGCCTTCTTTCTCTTCGACGTCGTTTGATAATCTTATAATGGAGCTACTTTTTATCTCTGCCTCTCCTTTCTTTTTTCACGTCATTTGATAGTCTACTCATGCGAACCACTTTGTATTACTGTACTTTCTTTCTCTTCCACGTCGTATGATAGTCTTCTTATCGAAGACTTTGTAACACTATATTTCCTTTCTTTTCCATGTCATTTGATAATCTACTTACGCAAACCACTGTGTTACTGTGCCTTTTTTCTTTCTTTTCTTTTAAAAAATATTTTTTTTTTACGTCATATGATAGTCTGCTTGTGCGAACCACTCTGTGTCACTGTGCTTCCTTTCTCTTCCACGTCGTAGTCCACCAATGAGGTGCTCTTCTCTTTGAGTCTGCTTACGCGAATCACTTCGTATCAGTGTCTCACCTTTCTCTTGCAGCTCATGTCACGCAACACACACGGAAATGGGATATGACTGCTTAAATGATGGGGTAAAAGAAAAATCGTCATATACGTAAAAGCAGCTTACAAATGACGGGAAATAAAGAAAAGAAAAAGAACTGTTTGCAGTAAGTCCTGATCGTATTTTTCCCGCACGAAACTCAGAACTCGTTCATCTGTTACAAGAAACCAAGATAGGACTTAAAATAAAACACAGACTGGTTTCATAAACTGACGCAACAGTCGATGATATCACCAGTTACTGATCCCACATTTGTAATATGGATTCTATTAAATCTCTTGTTCTCATAAGTTCACAGTTTCTTTGGGTTTTTGTTCCTCCCCCTCTCACAGACCCTCCTCGCTCCGTAACTCAATCACAAATTCTCCGCTAATGCACTTCAAGGGATCCGATTCACGTTGTACTACTCCTCTCAAATCAGGCCAGTGCCATGATGTGGGGATGACATCTTTGTCCATGTTTCGTCTCCGTGCCTGTAAAACAGAAATAAAACATTAAACAACTTATTATGTTCAAAGATATCGGTGTTAAGTTGTTCACATTGATCTAGATCAAAATCAAGAAATTATCGGGGGGTACGGTGTATACAGGGCTGTGATTGTAGTCTCCTTGCCCCACGACTGACTGATAACTGTTGATAAAAGGGGGTTCAATAATCAATGTCATTAGTGAACTGGATCAGAACAGGCAATGTTTACCTTCACCAAAGTGACACAGCAGCGGTGCAGGAACTGCTCTGGTGGGTGGCCTTTATTGCGGTTCGACATTTCTGGCTCCTTCAGCTTCTGGGCACTGAGATGTCGACTAACTGAACTTGGGAATGGTGGTGTGTTGTGTAGCCAGAATAAGTGGCATGGTAACAACACCACCGAGGCAGCGCTGCTTGTACGTATGTCCGAAGAGACTCACAATTTCAAGAAGACTATTTCAACTCCGTATAAGCTTTTAGAAGGATTTTAATCATAGATTTGTTACTAGTATGAAAAACAGGACTTTGTAAATGTATAGTAAATGTGAACACGGAAGACCCAGTTTCGGGGTTATAGTAAAGTATTAAACACAGGACTTTGTAAATGTATAGTAAATGTGAACATGGAAGACCCAGTTTCAGGGTTATAATAAAGTATGAAACACAGGTCTTTGTAAATGTATAGTAAATGTGAACATGGAAGACCCAGTTTCAGGGTTATAATAAAGTATGAAACACAGGTCTTTGTAAATGTATAGTAAATGTGAACATGGAAGACCCAGTTTCGGGGTTAGAGTAAACTATGAAACACAGGACTTGGTAAATGTATAATAAATGTGAACGTGAAAGATTTAGTTTTGGGGCCACAGCAAAGTATGAAACACAGGACTCTGTAAATGTATGGTACATATAAATGTGAACGTGGAAGACTTAGTTTCGAGGCCACAGTAAAATATGAAACACAGGACTTTGTAAATGTATTGTAAATGTGAAAGTGGAAGACCCACTTTTGGGGTCACAGAAAACAATGAAACACGAACATGTGTAGAAAATGTGAACTTGGAAGACCTCGTTTCGAGCCACAGTAAAGAATGAAACACAGGACTTTGTAAATGCATAGTAAATGTGATGTGGAAGAACCAGTTTGGCGGCCTGTAAATGCATAGTAAATGTGACGTGGAAGAACCAGTTTGGCGGCCTGTAAATGTATAGTAAATGTGACGTGGAAGAACCAGTTTGGTGGCCTGTAAATGTATAGTAAATGTGACGTGGAAGAACCAGTTTGGCGGCCTGTAAATGCATAGTAAATGTGACGTGGAAGAACCAGTTTGGCGGCCTGTAAATGTATAGTAAATGTGACGTGGAAGAACCAGTTTGGCGGCCTGTAAATGCATAGTAAATGTGACGTGGAAGAACCAGTTTGGCGGCCTGTAAATGTATAGTAAATGTGACGTGGAAGAACCAGTTTGGCGGCCTGTAAATGTGACGTGGAAGAACCAGTTTGGCGGCCTGTAAATGCATAGTAAATGTGACGTGGAAGAACCAGTTTGGGGGCCACAGTAACTGTAAAGGAGTTGAAAATCTCTTAGCTTTTAGAAAATATAGTCTAGAGGAAATAAGATTCGACGACAGAGAACTTATCATCGTTGCCACAAGAAATACTCTAACATTATCAATTCAATAGTTCTTTTCTTTTGTTTCCTTTTCTTTTGGGTTTTGTTGTTGTTGTTGTTGCTGTTATTTTTCTTTTTTGATTGAAAAAAAAAGTATTTGTTGTCATATCTTCACCGCATTTTGTCTGTGGTTTGTTTGATTGTTTGTTGTTGTTTTTTTCATTCAAATCTGTGTACACCTGTGCAGCTGCGTGAAACCACATTTGACATATCATCGACAGCTAGCGGGAGGTGAGATGGAAAGGAGGGTTAGTCTGCTTTCCACTCCACCGGCACTGATCATTGTCACTGTTGTGTAAAAACGGTTTAACGGAATATTTTTGGGGTTGGGGGTGGGGGCTGAATTATAGTTTTCAACCTAGATTGTTTAAATTGAAACACACACACACACACACACACACACACACACACACACACACACACACACACACACACACACACACACACACACACACACACACACACACACAAACACACACACACACACACACACACTAACACTAAAACACACAAACGGAGAGGGGCCTGTTTTTATTGATCGGTCGTGTTTGTGTGTGTGTGTGTGTGTGCGCGCGTGTTTGTTGTGTGAGTGTGTGTATGTGTGTGCGTGCGTGTTTGTTGTGTGAGTGTGTGTATGTGTGTGCGTGTGCGTGCGTGCGTGCGCGCGCGCGCGCGCGCGCGCGTGTGTGTGTGTGTATGTGGGTGTGTGTGTGTGTGTGTGTTAAAAAAAAAGTGTCAGCATAACTGTTTCTCAGCTGTTTATCAACATTTTTGCATTGATATCCGCCTGGTTGAGAACACACGAAGTTTTAAGATTCAATTTTGGATCAATGTATAAGCAAAATTTTAAAAGAATTCTTTAACCACGCACGTTTTGCTTTTGTCAAGAAACCTTTTTTTAAAAACAACTTTTGTATTACATTTTCATCACAGTAAGAAGATTCAAAGAGATTAACGTTACAAAATATCTATAAACATGCACGGGAAGGTGTCGGCACATCTAAACAAAAATGTTGCATCACATCAGTAGCAATATTTGATTGAAATTTATCACATGAAATTCAAAATTCATGACAAGTTTCTGTATAAATCAGCGCTAAATATGATAGCATTTTTAAAGCCTGAGTGTAGATCAGTTTTGTATTGTATGCTTCAATGTCATGTCAAGTGGTATATTAAACGGCTGTTAGCGTTACTAAGATTGAACAGTCCAGTTTTATAGAGGAAAAAATCCTTACTTTAGAACCAGTGGTCATTTTATGACGCACTTCTCAGACTGTTTGTTTGTTTGTCGTTGTATTGTTGTTTGCTTTGTTTTATTTTTTTAAGTCTGCAGCCCGACGGTATCCTGGAGATATTTCGAAAAATATCTGCGAAATCCCTTTCCACCATATGGTGTTGAAGAGAAAGACAAACCCCTTTATCTCTCTTTTCCATCGTTTATCTGGAAAAGCTGGGTAGGTTATGCTCCAAGCCTCTTTCTCTGTCATTTTCATAGTTAGAACAGAAACACCGTAACACACCTTATATGCTATGTCCATTCAAATGATTATTTTGAGTCTGTACAGTTATATTCCAACACTGGCAACAGTACGCTTAGGTAATGGCGTGTTACCCTGGCACACAGTACACATATCGATTTTGCTTTACAACTTGCATATCTTTTAACAATGTTTAAGCAGTGTACTCTTGCTCTTCATCTCATTTATTCTGTGTGTGTGTGTGTGTGTGTGTGTGTGTGTGTGTGTGTGTGTGTGTGTGTGTGTGTGTGTGTTGTGTTGCCTGGTGTGTGAATATGTGTGTGTGCGTGCGCGCACGCGTATGTGGTGTGTGTGTATGCGCGTGTGATGAGGACTTGTATTCTATATTCAAGATTTTTTGTATTTCTCCTTTCCAATACACCAAGGAAATTTAGTCTACAGACATGTCAATGTTACATTTTGTTATACAAACATGCACACACACACACACACACACATACACACACACACACACACACACATACACACACACACAACACACAACACACACACACACACACACACACACACACACACACACACACAACACACACACACACACACACACACACACACGTGCCCGCGCGCATATGCTTGTAGAGAAAATACAAACTGGTCCACATCAACGTAATAAAATCATAACGTGTGAATCTCCTTACATATACACAACAGCACACACGCTTGCACAAATACGCTCTCACACAGACGCGCGCACGCACAACCAATCTGCACACAGGCTACAGAAACGTCAAACCATCGTAAGATTCAAATGGACAAGACAAAGGATCGATGTGGCTCAGGCTCCCCCATTCACTTCCCAACAAAACAACAACCACGTACAGGATACGCATGGTCGCCTGCTGCTGTGCTTGCCAGGGGAATCAGCAGGGTGGTCCGAACGCGACTTTAACTTCTCCGATTCTGTTTCTATCTTTCTCTTCACGAGTGTTATTACCCCCCCCCCCCCCCCCTGTTCTGTGAAGAATGATTTCCTGTTATTTCTTTTCATTAAGATGGATGTCATTACCCTGTTTTATGAAGAATGGTTTCTTGTTATTTCTTTCCATGAAGATATACTAGATGAGTGTTATTACCCTGTTCTATGAAGAATGGTTTCCGGTCATTACATTTCATGAAGATGATTACAGAACCAGTTAGTAATGACTTGTTAACGAAAAACAGTGTAAGAATATAAGCCAAACTGTCGATAAGACTGTAGAAGTTTTAAGTTCTTTCATGAAACTGGATTGTCAGCACATGCGTTCTCTGTTGTTTATGACTTCGTATTGATTTCGGCTATTTTTGCGGAGTTTACCTAACTGATGTAATTTCCTATTTTTAAGTATTTTTCTGAGCTTAACCTCACTTTCTCCTACATCCAGACCACCAACAACCCCAAGCCTCTCTCTCTCATACTTCATCTATTAATTCAATACGATGTTTTGTGTCCAGACTAGAAATGAGCAATTGTTGCTCAGCGCCCTTACCACCACAATCCAAGGGACAGACTAATTTCACCACTGCCGGCTGGTTTTTGTAAACAAAGTGGATGATAATCTTCACTTGGTTTACCACTACCTCCCGCAACCATCCTGTCGGATGTTCATTTGCACAAGACACACACACTCTCTCTCCTCCCCTCGCTCCTGCCTCAGCCCTCCCTCTCTTCTTACCCTCATTCATTCCCTTCCCTCTCTTACCCCACCTTTTCTCGAAATTTCCCGACTCTCTTACCCACATGTCAACCTGTTCTGTTCCTATGCTCTCGCTCTCTCTGTCTGTCTGTCTGTCTGTTTCTCTCTCTCTCTCTTTTCCCCTATCCTGGTTCTGTTCTTTCATAGTTGAAGTCATCCCTTCCAAATCGATTCCAAATTCCTTTATCCGTGCAATATGGCATTTCCTAAGGCTCTGTTGTTCTTTATACCTACCCTGTTACTAATACTGTCAATGATCACCCTCTGTGTCACCATAGCTTCTCCTGTGACAGCCAGCTCTATGTCACCGGATCTGCCTCTGTACTTCCTAGCCTACTGTCTTCTGTTCAGTCAGGAATCTCTCAAACTAAAACCCTTGATGAAGTTAAACAATGAAACTCAGTAAAGACAAAATTGAAACCATTCTGATTAGTTTACAGAAATCCCAGATGGATCCTTCTCTTCCTTCGTCTGTTGATTCGAATGTTTTCTCCATCTCCCTATTTCCCTCTGTCCCAATCTCGGTAGCACACTCGACCAGTCCTCTCTTTCCTCCAGCATGTTGTCAACATCTGTTTGCATGTGGTACCTTGAAATTTGCTTGTCAAGGGGGATGTGATGCGTCTAGTGTGTCGCCTAGTGACTAGTGACTGCGTACTTGTCACCTCTCACTTCCTCAGCCTACACCGCTGGCTAGCAGCTATGCGAAAAGAAGAGCAGAAGGCGTAAGTCTCTTCCTGTCAGTACATAGCCTCTCCATCCGCAAGCCCTACGTTGTGCCTCCTCGTGGCGACAGGCGGTAACTGAGCACCTCACGGACTCAGGCTAAATCACGTAGGACTCGGAGGAGGTCTGGCCCCAGACGTGAGGCATGCAGGCCCACGGGCGTGCGGATATGCCCTTGTGCCCACGAACCAGATCCCCAAGCTATGGGTAAATAGCTCCACTGCCTCGTGGACATCTCGGGAGAGAGTAAAGCTAAGGGAGTTAACCCTGAAAAAAAAACGATGGAAGGCAAGGGGAAACCACCATCGTAGTTTTCCCCAGGAAAACCATGGACAAAAGAAACATGAAGAATAAAGTTAACGACGTCAATAGGTGCTCCTGTGGAGCACTTTCGTCCGGTAGGGACTCTCATTCGGCGCAGGTGACACCAGACCGTCAGCCAGCTACTGCGACCAAAATTTAACCTAAAGTCAAATTTAGAAACACCAAAATAGCAGCATGGAACATCAGAACACTGTTGCAGAAGGGTAAATTAGACAACATCAAAATGGAGATGGAAAGGCTTAACATCAGTATTTTAGGACTAGGGGAAGTGAAATGGAAGGGGGCAGGTATTATAACATCAGGAGAATATACAGTGATATACTCTGGTGGTAATTCACATGAAAGAGAAGTAGGCATCATAATGGACAAAGACAAATCAAAAGCAGTTAAGGGATACTGGGCAGTGTCCGACAGAGTTTTGCTGGTCAAATTGGGAGGCAAACCATTTGATATCAACATCATACAGGTGTATGCACCAACATCCGCAAGTACTCAGGAAGACATCGACAACTTCTACGAAGTATTAGAGATGGCCAAGGTCCAATGTAAATCACAAGAAGTTACAGTCATAATGGGAGATTTTAATGCTAAAGTGGGACAGGATAGGGTGGAGGATATAGTTGGACCTCATGGCCTTGGTACACAAAATGATAGGGGATGGAAACTTAAAGAATGGGTACAGATGAATGAATTCATAGTAGGAAACACCTGGTTTGAGCAGCCTAACAGAAGAAAATGGACTTGGATGAGTCCAGGAGATAATACCAAAAATCAGATTGACTACATCCTGATCAACAAAAGATTTAGAAATTCTTTACAGTCAGCAAAAACACTACCAGGCGCAGACTGCAACAGTGACCACAATCATGTAGTGGGAAGGTTTAGGCTGAAATTGAGGAAAAGGAAACAGACCAAAAGCAACATCAAACTAAACGTTGGACTCTTAAAGACAGATGAAATGATACGTAAAAAAAATATAGTGTACATGTTCAAAACAAATTCAGTCTCTGGAAGACGTTGGTGATAGTGAGGAACAATGGACAAAGTTGAGAAATTCGATAAATGAAGCTTGTGAAGAAATCCCTAAGGCAGATAGAAAAGCCAAAAAGAGCTGGATGACTAATGAAATTTTGGGCTTGATGGAGGAAAGGAGGAGGGCAAAGAGAAACGAGGAGATATACAGGAAGATAAACAAAGAAATCAGGTAAGGTGCAATGAAGCTAAAGAAGCTTGGCTGAACACAAAATGCAAAGAGATAGAAGACCGACACAAAATGGATCCTCAGGGTATGTACAGACGAATTGAAGAAATTGTCCACAAGAAAAATACATGCATATCAACTGGTTGCTTAAAATCGAAAGATGGCACGCTTATCATGGAAAAAGACAAAATACTGGACAGATGGGGAGAGTACATTAAAGACCTTTTTGAGGATGACAGAAACGAAGAACACATTATAAAAAAGAACTCTGAAGGACCACCCATAATGAAAGATGAAGTTAGAGCAGCACTGAAAAAGATGAAACCAGGAAAAGCCCCAGGACCAGACAACATTACTACAGAGATGATTGAAGCCCTGGAGGAATTTGGTATAGAAAAAATAACAGTCCTCCTAAATGAAATTTATGACACTGGAAAAATCCCCAAAGATATGTCAAAATCAATTTTCATTGCACTTCCAAAGAAGAGAGGGGCTATAGAATGCGAACTCCATTGCACAATCAGTTTGATGAGTCATGTAACAAAAATCCTGTTAAGAATAATCATGATGAGGACAAGGAATAGAATCAAAAGAGAAATAGCAGAAGAACATTGTGGATTTGTGGAAGGGAAAGGAACTATTAATGCCATATACATACTCAGAACTATCATAGCGAGGTTAATCGAGATGAATACGGATTTGTATTTATGCTTTGTTGACTATACCAAGGCTTTCGATCGGGTACGACATGAAGAATTGATCAACCAACTGGAGAGACGCAATGTTGATGGAAAAGATCTACGAATAATCAGAAAAATACGTACTGGGAACAAACAGCTGCAATGAGAATGGAAAACAACGTAAGCTCTTTCCAAAACATCAAAAAAGGAATCAGACAGGGTTGTGTTTTGTCACCAGATCTGTTTTCACTTTACAGCGAAAACATCATGAGAAACCTAGAAGAAGATCCTGGATTAATGGTTGGAGGGAAAATGATAAACAACATTCGGTACGCAGATGACACCGTGCTGATTGCAGAAAATGAAAGGGACCTACAATACCTTGTGAATATACTAGAAATAGAAAGCAAAGGTAAGGGGTTGGAACTAAACAGCAGGAAGACTGAAGTCATGGTGATCAGAAAAAATCATGAAATCTCCTCATGCAAAATGACAGCAAATGGCACAACCTTGACACAGATTAATAAGTTCAAATACCTGGGAACGATCATTTCATCAGACCGCAAATGCACATCGGAACAGCCGGCAGAATCGGCCAAGCCAAAACAGCATTCAAGAAGATGACAAGCATTCTTACCAACAAATGCCTAACAATTAACATCAGAAAGAGAGTCCTTGAATGTTATATAGAACCAATACTGTTGTACGATTGCGAGGCGTGGACAGTCAGCAAGCAAAGCCAGAGCAAGATTGAGGCAGCCGAGATGTGGTTTCTAAGAAGAATGTTGAGAGTTCCATGGACAGCAAAGAAAACAAACGAGATAGTCTTGATGGAGGCAGACACAAGTAGATCACTGATAAGGAAGATTAGGAAAAGACAGGCAACATTTATAGGCCATTTTATGAGGAAGGGGGATTTGGAGCACTTGGTCACAACGGGAAAGCTGGAGGGAAAGAGAGCACCAGGTAGACCCAGGGAGAGAATGCAAGACGGACTTGCAGAGTGGCTGGGGACGAGGAGGGTGGGGGAGATGCTAGGGACAACGAGAGATCGAGATGGATGGAAAGTTCATAGTCGCCAACGCCACGCGGTAGGGCACCTGATGATGATGATGATGACCTTGAAATTTACCACATTTTCTCCGCCCATCATCTCCTTACTAGAAACGTCCAAAAAGACCCTTCTGTGTGCTCTTGTTCCTTCTCGTTTAGATTATTGCAATGCTCTGCTTAGTAGTTCTCCTTAGTACCTCACTGTAAAATCCAAAACGTTCAGAACCATGCTGCTTCCAAAGTCTTCGCTTTTGCATTGGCTTCCCGTTTACAGCACAACTGATTACAAGAGTTCTTCTCTGTGTTTCAAAATAATGGAATCCACTGCTCCCAAGTTACCCCTCCGATCTCCGATTTCCCGTCAGCTTCGCTTGTCATCAAATGACCGCACTTTCTGTTTTCTAAACATAGACATAAAAACGTATGATCAACACATTTTCTCTATCAAAGTCCTTGTATTCTTTCGAAGCAAAACCAAGCCAGCGCAGTCATCGTTGTGTAAAGAGGGCATACATGGGTGGCATACTGGCCTGGTCCAGAACGTCTTGTTTAGCACACGATCCTTCCAGGAAATGCTCAGGATCTGGTGCAAACACCAAGGTGGAAGCTATCGAGCTGGAGCTCTTGGCCCACATAGGTTGTTCAACTTTCGCTGCCACAGAGAAGAGTACTCAACATCCAGACTCCGTATGCCCCATACCTGGCCGCTGTGGTGAGCGTGTTATTTATTAATTTATCCATAATATATTAGGCAGCTGGGCCATAGCAGCGGCAATTTTCCCTATCCGCCTGTTGAGCACTGTATCGAGGACAGTTTGCTAGAGACTGTCAATCTTAGATGGGTGAAATTATTTACAACTTGCAGGGTGTGATCACCAATGCTGATGCTGTGATCTCTGCAGACATTCTGCCCAGTGATCTGTCTAGCTCAGATTGATGATGAGCCCATTCTCTTGGCAAGCATGCGCTAGGGAGCTGACTACTCTTGGAGACCAGGCTATGTGTGAACTGTCGAGGCAGCATCATAAACGAAGAACATCTTCCAGATCTGGATCTGACGCACTACAATCTTTGCTCTGAAGCGTGCAATGATGAGACCTCGCTGTGGACCAAGTGGTACATGCACACTCCGTCATCAAAAACTCTGAAAGCAGACGACAGAGCTACGAGAAGATCCTGAAAAGCGTTGGGGCGAGGACACAGTTTTATTATGCTTTGAATAGAGAATGAGCATGAACCATCAAACTGCACTGTCCTCTACGTGCCATCATGGAAAGAGACAATACGATTTAGTACTTCGGTGGGCATCCGATCTTTTCCGGGAGTGCAAAAAGACCTCTTTTGCTAACTTAGGACACGACTGCACAGCAGATCTTAGATTATGAGCTTAGGTAAGTTTGCTTTGGGTCTAAGCAAATACAAAAAAGACGAGTTTGCCGGTGTATGTTCACAAGGTAAGCAA
>JAPXFY010000012.1:44855843-45000843 GCA_030674185.1 Monoplex corrugatus | reverse complement strand
TCACAGAGCACAAGCACCAAAACTACTCGTAATTCACAATAGGATAACCAAAACCCCTCATATATCACAAAAACCTTTTCTTCAATATTCTGTTTCAATTATATCTAATCTCTTCTGGTATAATATTTCAACATTATAAATGGAGCGGACTCTAAGATCTTTTTTTACAAAAACATCTGGCAGTCAACATCTTCTTCATAACAGATAGCATACTACAGACCAAGTAATCTCATATGAAACTTCACGCTTTATATCAATAATAATGAACTACTTCCACATTAACTCCACACTACACGAAGTGGATAATCTCCTCTCTCTCTCTCTCTCACACACACACACACACACACACACACACACACACACACACACACACACACACACACACACACACACACACACACCCCACATACACACACACACACACACACATAAATATACATATACATAAAATATGTATATATACATATCTGTATATATATGTGTATATATATATGTGTGTGTATATATATAACAATTAACATATACATATACACACACACGTATAGATATATAGATATATATATATAATTTTATGTATACACATATATGATATGTATATACACATAGATATATATATATATGTATATAGATATATATATATATATATATATATATATAACATATATATATATATATAGAGAGAGAGAGAGAGATACAGATATATGTACTACGTCTTTTTAATATCCCAAATCGTCACACACAAAAGTACAGGAATGACGAATACCAACTGACTAATCCTGACATATATCCATGATCTAGTGACTAAACCCTAAACTATAGATGCATGATCGGCTGAATTCCAGAAGACAGATACATAGTCATTCACTACTGAATAATGTGCATAATGTAACAGTTTCGGTGATGTAAGGTTCAAGTTTTTTTTTTTAGAGAACTAAATAAGCTTTGCAACAACAACAACAAAACAAAAAAGCCTCACTGGAGAAAAAAACAAACCTATCTGCCTGTCTGCCTCGGAGATTGAAACAACAAGATGGCGAAAGGGATAGGAGGAGGCTAACGGACAAACAAACATACAAAAAAGACTTCTTAATCATAGAAACAACTGTCTGGTCTGTGACACGAGAAAAATAGATTCTTGAAGTTTTGCAACTACCTTCTTTTCCAAATTTTCTTTGACTCTTCTGGTTGAATAAAGGAGTACGTCCTCACGTACGTTTGGTGAAAATGTCAAGCTAAAACTTAAGGGTATCATCTGGATCGATATTGTTGTATAAACCCTTACATAAGCCCATCTGGTCACTAAGGAATGACTATTTTCATCGAAATTAGAAAAAAACAGAAATGGGATATGTTTTTGTTTTGTTTTTTTGTTTGTTTGTTTGTTTTTGTTTATGTGTTTGTTTGTTTGCTTGCTTGTTTGCTTGTTTTTTGATACTATGATGGACCTTGCTGCCTTTTTGAACCGGTTACGCTAACTGTGTATGTGGCTATTTGTACATGGTGATGGAGGCCGCAAAGACTAATTCTAACACAGAGACGGGCCCGATAGACAAGTGTGTAAGACATCTGTCTCCCGATCGAAAGGTCAGAGTTCGACCCTGTCTTTTAACGCTTGGCGGGTAAAGGATGGAGAGTTTTCCGATCTTCCAGGCCAAAGCTATGTGTAGACATTGTGCCTGAACCATTTTGTGTGTGGAACCTCACGTACGCACAAAAAAATACCCAGTAAGCTACATCACTGTAGGTAGCTTATGGAAATAAAAAAAACACCAGCATGCACACCGACAGAGAGAGAGAGAGAGGGGGGGTGGAGAGACAGAGAGATAGACAGATAGACAGACAAAAACAGAGACAGAGACAGAGAGAGACAGATAGAGAAAGACAGAGACAGACAGACAGAGAGAGACAGAGAGAGATATGAGAAAGATGACAAAGATAAGATGAGGAGAGGGAAGGAAAGGAAAGGGAGAAAGGAAATCTTTTATTTCCAAGAGTGATACAAAAAAAGCACTAATTTGTTTTCCAAAAGCCCTTGCTTCATATGAGCATATATCTCATAAGAAATCACCAAATATTTGTGTATATGCCATTCCACACAAACACATATCAACAAAACATGTTGAAATAACATGCAAAGTGCATCATAGTTACAGTTACATTAGTTAATTAAACGAAGGGCTAAATATAATGACAGCTGGATGGATAGACGGACGAGGGTTCGGAGCAGGGAGGCATATCATACGATCTAGAGATTAAATTGATTTACAACACACACACACCCACACACACACACACACCCACACACACACACACACACACACACACAACACACCCACACACACACACACACACACACACACCACCCACACACACACACACACACACACACACACACACACACACACAACACACACACATCTATATATGTATAGATATATGCATGTACACGCAAGCACACACATGTACATACATATGTCTCTATATCATCATCATCATCAAGTGCCCTGCCGCATGGCGTTGGCGATCATGGACTTCCCTCTGTCTCTATCTCTTGTTGCCCCAAGCATCTCCTCCACTCTCCTCGTCTTCAGCCACTCCGCAAGTCCGTCTAGCATCCTCTCCCTGGGTCTACCCGGTGCTCTCTTTCCCTCCAGCTTTCCCGTTGTGACCAGGTGCTCCAAATCCCCCTTCCTCATAAAATGGCCTATAAATGTTGCCTGTCTTTTCCTAATCTTCCTTATCAGTGATCTACTTGTGTCTGCCTCCATCACGACTGTCTTGTTTGTTTTCTTTGCTGTCCATGGAACTCTCAACATTCTTCTTAGAAACCACATCTCGGCTGCCTCAATCTTGTTCTGGCTTTGCTTGTTGACTGTCCACGCCTCGCATCCGTACAACAGTATTGGTTCTATATAACATTCAAGAACTCTCTTCCTGATGTTAATTGATAGGCATTTGTTGGTAAGAATGCTTGTCATCTTCTTGAATGCTGTTTTGGCTTGGCCGATTCTGCCGGCTATTTCCGATGTGCATCTGCCGCCTGATGAAATGACCGTTCCCACGTATTTGAACTTATTAACCTGTGTCAAGGATGTGCCTTTTGCTGTTATTTTGCATGAGGGGGATTTCATGTTTTTTACTGATCACAATGACTTCAGTCTTCCCGCTGTTTAGTTCCAACCCCTTACCTTTGCTTTCTATTTTTAGTATATTCACAATTAGCTAATTAGCACGGTGTCATCTGCGTATCGAATGTTGTTTATCATTTTCCAACGTTTAATCTAGAGTCTTCTTCTAGGTTTCTCATGATGTTTTCGCTGTAAAGTGAAAACAGATCTGGTGACAAAACACAACCCTGTCTGACTCCTCTTTTGATGTTTTGGAAAGAGCTTATTTGTTTTCTATTCTCATTGCAGCTGTTTGTTCCCAGTACGTATTTTTCTGATTATTCGTGGATCTTTTCCATCAACATTGCGTCTCTCCAGTTGGTTGATCAATTCTTCATGTCTTACCTGATCGAAAGCCTTGGTATAATCAACAAAGCATAAATACAAATCCTTATTCATCTCAACTGACCTCTCTATGATAGTTCTGAGGATGTATATGGCATTAATAGTTCCTTTCCCTTCCACAAGTCCACACTGTTCTTCTGCTATTTCTCTTTTGATTCTATTCCTTGTCCTCATCATGATTATTCTTAACAGGATTTTTGTTACATGACTCATCAAACTGATTGTGCAATGGAGTTCGCATTCTATAGCCCCTGCCTTCTTTGGAAGTGCAATGAAAATTGATTTTGACATATCTTTGGTGATTTTTCCAGTGTCGTAAATTTCATTTAGGAGGACTGTTATTTTTTCTATGCCAAATTCCTCCAGGGCTTCAATCATCTCTGTAGTAATGTTGTCTGGTCCTGGGGCTTTTCCTGGTTTCATCTTTTTCAGTGCTGCTCTAACTTCATCTTTCATTATGGGCGGTCCTTCAAAGTTCTTTTTTTATAATGTGTTCTTCGTTTCTGTCATCCTCAAAAAGGTCTTTAATGTACTCTCCCCATCTGTCTAACATTTTGTCTTTTTCCATGATAAGCGTGCCATCTTTCGATTTTAAGCAACCAGTTGATGTGCATGTATATTTCCTGTGGACAATTTCTTCAAATCGTCTGTACATACCCTGAGGATCCATTTTGTGTCGGTCTTCTATTTCTTTGCATTTTGTGTTCAGCCAAGCTTCCTTACCTTCATTGCACCTATTCCTGATTTCTTTGTTTATCTTCCTGTATATCTCCTCGTTTCTCTTTGCCCTCCTCCTTTCCTCCATCAGGCCCAAAATTTCATTAGCCATCCAGCTCTTTTTTTGCTTTTCTATTTGCCTTAGGGATTTCTTCACAAGTTTCATTTATCGAATTTCTCAACTTTGTCCATTGTTCCTCACTGTCACCAACGTCTTCCAGAGCACTGAATTTGTTTTGAACATGTACACTATATTTTTTTTACGTATCATTTCATCTGTCTTTAAGAGTCCAAGGTTCAGTTTGATGTTGCTTTCGGTCTGTTTCCTTTTCCTTAATTTCAGCCTAAGCCTTCCTACTACAGGATTGTGGTCACTGTTGTAGTCTGCGCCTGGTAGTGTTTTTGCTCACAGTAAAGAATTTCTAAATCTTTTGTTGATCAGGATGTAGTCAATCTGATTTTTGGTATTATCTCCTGGACTCATCCAAGTCCATTTTCTTCTATTAGGCTGCTCAAACCAGGTGTTTCCTACTATGAACTCATTCATTTGTGCCCATTCTACAAGTTTCCCTTCCCTTTCATTTTGTGTACCAAGGCCATGAGGTCCAACTATATCCTCCACCCTATCCTGTCCCACTTTAGCATTAAAATCTCCCATTATTACAGTAACTTCTTGTGATTTACATTGGACCTTGGCCATCTCTAATACTTCGTAGAAGTTGTCGATGTCTTCCTGAGTACTTCCGGGTGTTGGTGCATACACCTGGATGATGTTGATATCAAATGGTTTGCCTCCCAATTTGACCAGCAAAACTCTGTCGGACACTGCCCAGTATCCCTTAACTGCTTTTGATCTGTCTTTGTCCATTATGATGCCTACTCCTCTTTCATGTGATTTACCACCAGAGTATATCACTGTATATTCTCCTGATGTTATCAAGCCTGCTCCCTTCCATCTCACTTCCCCTAGTCCTAAAATACTAATGTTAAGACTTTCCATCTCCATTTTGATGTTGTCTAATTTTCCCTTCTGCAACAGTGTTCTGATGTTCCATGTTGCTATTTTGGTGTTTCTAAGTTTGACTTTGGGTTTGGTTTTGGTCGCAGTAGCTGGCTGACGGTCTGGTGTCACCTGCGCCGCATGAGAGTCCCTACCGGACGAAAGTGCTCCACAGGAACACTATTCACGTCGTTAACTTCATTTTTCATCTTTTTTCTGTCCATATATTTATTTAAAGACAGACACAGAGAGAGAGAGAAAGAGAGAGAGAGAGAGATTGATATGTGTATGTGTGTGTGTGTGTGTTTGTGTATACACATATGTACATATGCATATATACTATATATTTTTCATATATTTATTTAAAACATATATGTGTGTACATACATACGTGTGGTTGTGTGCGTGCGTGCGTGCGTGCGCACGGGTGTGTGCGCGCGCGTGTGTGTGTGTATGTGTGTGTGTGTGTGTGTGTGTGTGTGTGTGTGTGTGTGTGTGTGTGTGTGTGTGTGTGTGTGTGTGAAGATATTATAGGCACCGTTATATCAGAATTAAGACTATTTGAAAAATTGAGTCGTAAGGTTTTTTTTACGTGCGTGAGACAGAACCGTCTTCTTTTTTAACATTGCACTGTTGGCAACATATGTCTGTTTTTGTGTTAAGATATCTAGTTTGTTGCAATACTGTTATACTAAACTTGATGTTTTCAGAAGAACTGTTTTGGCTGCGCATTTGTGGATTCTGCATACGGATTTCAATCCATCTTCATTGGGGAAGTCAAATAGTATTACTTTGTATTTGATGGATGAAAGAATATTGGCACGGAGAGAGAGAGAGAGAGAGAGAGAGAGAGAGAGAGAGAGAGACGGACAGACAGACAGACAGGCAGACAGCGACAGACAGAGACAGACAGACAGAGACAGACACACACAGAGACAGAGACAGAGAGAGACACAGAGACAGAGAGAGACACAGAGACTGAGGCACACAGAGATAGTGACAGAGACAGAGAGAGCGACAGAGAAAATGAGACAGAGACAGAGAAAGCATTAACCCACCAACTACCCTCAAAGACTTTGTTTTTGAGAGATAGCGAGAGAGGGGCAGAGAGAGAGACAGAGACAGCAATAACGAGAAAGAGGCACGAGACTGAGAAAGCGTTCACTCACCAAACGTCCTCAGAGGGTTTGTTTTCTTGCAGCTCTCTGAGATCGGAATCCAGAGTAAGAAGAAGGATGAGGAGCAAGCTTAGATACAATCAAAAACCAAACTCGAAATCCAGTACCAGTAAACTGATGAAACTTAAGGATGAGTTCCAGAGAGCCTTTGACACGTAACAGTCAAAATGCACATACAACCCTTCCTGTCGCTGTCTGTAAAACCTGAAACTTAAGTTTAAAAGCTCAAACCTAGAAAGCGCGCCCTGCCATCTGGATGACACAGAGCACAGCAACCAATCCAGTAACGATACTGAAGGACAGCATGTGCCTGCAGAGCACGTGGCACCTGTTGCCAGCAGCCATTGACCTAACCTTGGTTGTCATTGTTGATGCTTAATTTAACCAGTACATTTCTGAGCCACCTGACAACTTGCTATGGTGACAAGACCACGCCCTGTACCTCGTCACACTGGCTGGCTGTTCTGTACTGTTGGGAGGATCAGCAATCCCTCCTACTTGTACAGTGTTTACGTCCATGAAGAGGTCTCTCCATCTCTATATCTCCTCTGCCCACCCACACACTCACCCTCCAATCTTCCTATTACCAAACAAAGGCTGCTCGCGTTAAAAGTAGGGTATCTGAAAATGGCGATGTCAGGAATTGATAAAATTTTGATCAGTCAATATGAGTGTTCACAGATCTGACCAATCATACCTAGACGACGGGTGCGGTAATCAAGTGGGCAAGATGTCCGTCTCCCACCAGGAAGTTTTGGAGTTCGATCCATCCTGGATACCACCCCCCACGGTGGGAAAAATGTGGAGAATTTCCACTCTCCACGGTCAACAATGTGTGCAGACGCGCTGGTGCCTAAACTTCTTCATGTAGATAAGCACGCAGAGCATCAAGTATGCACGACAAAGATCCTGTTAGTCATGTCGGTGTTTAGTGACTTCTGGAAACATAAAAACATCCAGCATGCACACCCACCAAGACGGAGTGTGCAGAATGTGCAGCAACACACTGCCTGCATAGTGTGGGCAAAAACAACGTACAAAGCAGGTACAAGCGAAAAATCGAACCTCTTAAAGAATTTTTTAGACGAACCTATGAGATCCATGATCTCATGTTGCGTAGTTCAAATTTATGTGAGTAAAAAAAAAAAAAGGGTAACCGGCACATCCAATGCACTGTTCTTGAAAATGGCAACAGCAGTATGGCTGGTAAATGTCAGAGTCAAGTTCACTGATAGGATTATTTATCGATCGTGGGCATTTTTGTAGCGATGGGATTAGTGATCACGATAGGCTACAATTCTAGTGAAAGTAAGTAGTATAAACCATAACACAGCACAGTGACAACACAAACCTCAGTAAGCATAGCAGAAATAGAGAGAGAGAGAGAGAGAGAGAGAGAGAGAGAGAAAGAGAGAGAGAGAGAGAGAGAGAGAGAGAGAACAATTTTTTGTTTTTCAGTGGCACATACAGACTAATATCTCCCCCCCCCCCTTTTTTTTTTTTTTTCCTTTTTTTTGTTACACCGGCTCTTCATCATGATGGATCTGCACAAATTCAAGTACACAAAACGCCTCTGGAGGATCTGTACTGCGAGCGGTAGAGAGAGAGAGAGACAGACAGACAGACAGACAGGCAGGCAGGCAGGCAGGCAGGCAGGCAGGCAGGCAGGCAGGCAGACAGGCAGGCAGGCAGGCAGGCAGGCAGACAGGCAGGCAGGCAGGCAGGCAAGCAGGCAGACAGACTGATACAGAGACAGAGTGAAAAAAAAATAGAAACCTGAGTTTGATTACTCTTCATAACTCAAGAATAATAGCATTAGGTCCTGGTGGATTTGTCTAACATCTAGTCCGTGCCATTTTACGCATACAGTGAAAGCATATAAAAATATCCCTCTCCCCCTACACACATCTGAAATGCATGAATTGAAAATAAAGACACACAATAAACAAATACATTAAAAACATATACATATGGCATAAAAGGAAAAAAATCAAGCATCAAAGTAAACAAATACGTAGAAAAAAAAAGGGAAAAGTGATTATCAATAATGAAATGGCCACTTTTTGATGTGTGAAAGAAGGAGTTTAACTGGAGTAACTATTCATGTGATTTCAAGGAAATATTTATAACTCTTTCGTTTAAAGCTGGCGAGCGATATGCATGATTTGATATTGATAGATGATGCTCCATGCAAGAAGATGCTTACTTTAAATGTCTAATCTTGGTCTTGGATGAGAAAGGCAGTTTCTTGAGTTTGTGCAATAAGTTTGGCATCAAGTAAATAGATTTGTTATGTATCTGGGAGCGGATCCGTGTACAATTTTGTACATTTACATGTTTTTATTACACTGAAGTTGGATTTTGAGTGACAACATTTCTGCTTTTCAAAATTTTTAATTTGCGATTCGGAAGCAGTCAGTGACTAGAAGTTTTCCTGCTCTTCTGTGTAAGGATTATTTTTAAGAATTTCCACGCAACCATCCCATACTGTTGATGCATAATTGATCTGGGATTTGATGCTTTAATTCCCACGTACTTTACACACACACACACACACACACACACACACACACACACACACACACACACACACACACACACACACACACACACACACAACACACACACACACACCCCAAGTGCACAGAGTTAAGAAACATATTCTATACTTATACTATCTACTATAAAGACAACTGACTATTTTTTACAGTTGGTGCTTTTGTCGAGTTGTTATTACCAGCGACTTTGTTGGGGTTTTTTTTACGCTTGATCTGCATATAGCTTGTACAATACCATTCTGATACTTGGTTTACATTGAGCTGTAACATAAATATGTTCTCACATTTCAGACATTTTTTCTATGATGTGTTAAAAGTCGTGTCGTCAGCGAGCACATGACATTCAACAGAATTTGGCGTTATATGTAACATTCAGGGTAATTCAATGATGTAGATACAAACCAAAATCGGACCCAGAATTGAGCCTTTGTGGTACAGTCGACTCCGCTTATAAGAACCTCGCTTACAAGAAACTCCGCTTATAAGAAAGCAAAAAAATTGTCCCTGTCGAGGTTGTTCTTTGTGATTACTTACAAAACCTCTTATATAAGAAACTCTGTTACAAGAAACCTCGTCTACATATGTGTGTGTGTGTGTGTGTGTGTGTGTGTGTGTGTGTGTGTGTGTGTGTGTGTGTGTGTGTGTGTGTGTGTGTGTGTGTATGTCTGTGTGTATGTGTGTGTGTGTGTGTGAGTGTGAGTGTGAGTATTCGTTGTTGCTGGTTACCTGGTGTGCCTTTATTTTCTGGTTAAATGTCTTTGCCTTTATTTGTATTTTCAATTCTTGATGTGATATCCTGTGTTGTGTCTACCATTTAGGAAGTATTCTCACTATCGTTGGTAATAGTAGTGTCGATGTTTTTATGGGTTCCAAGTCATATGCATCACTGATCATGTTATGTAGATAGGCAGCTATTCCTGTGTTCATTTTGTCAATGATTATGTGTGAAGAATCATGCTGAGTGAAAGCGAAGTCATTTGCTGTCTGACTGGGTATGGTGGTATTGGTTCCCGTGTGATTTGTATGACCATTGATTCCCTCTGTTGATGTGGTGTCATTCATTGTTTTTGTTGTTTCCTCTGTTGATGTGGTGTCATTCTTTTTTTGTTTTTTGTTGTTTTTGTTTTGTTTTGCTGTTTCCTCTGTTGGTGCAGTGTCGTTGGTTGTTTTAGTTGTTTCCTCTGTTGATGTGGTGTCATTCATTGTTTTTGTTGATTCCTCTGTTGGTGTGGTGTCATTCATTGTTTTATTGTTTCCTCTGTTAACGTTGTGTCATTCATAATTTTAGATGTTTCCTCTGTTGATGTGGTGTCATTCATTGTTTTTGTTGATTCCTCTGTTGATGTGGTGTCATTCATTGTTTTATTGTTTCCTCTGTTAACGTTGTGTCATTCATAATTTTAGATGTTCCTCTGTTGATGTAGTGTCTTTCATTGTTTTTGATGTTTCCTCTGTTGATGTGGTGTCATTCATTGTATTTGTTGTTTCCTCTGTTGATGTGGTGTCTTTCATTGTTTTTGATGTTTCCCCTGTTGATGCGGTGTCATTCATTGTTTATTGCTTCGCCTGTTGATGTGGCGTCATTCATTGATTTTTATGTTTCCCCTGTTGATGTGGTGTCATTGTTTTTGATGTGTCCCCTGTTGATGTGATGTCATTTATTGTTTTATTGCTTCTCCTCTTGATGTGGTGTCATTCATTGTTTTATTGCTTCCCCTGTTGATGTGGTGTCATTCATTGTTTTATTGCTTCCCCTGTTGATGTGGTGTCACTCATTGATTTTGTTGTTTCCCCTGTGTTGGTGTGGTGTCTTTCATTGTTTTGTTGTTTCCCCTGTGTTGGTGTGGTGTCTTCATTGTTTTTGTTGTTTCCCCTGTGTTGGTGTGGTGTCATTCATTGTTTTTGTTGTTTCTTCTGTTGATGTTGGTGTCTTTCATTGTTTTTGTTGTTTCCTCTGTTGATTGTGGTGTCATTCATTGTTTTTTGTATTCCCCTGTGTTGGTGTGGTGTCATTCATTGTTTTTGTTGTTTCCCCTATGTTGGTGTGGTGTCTTTCATTGTTTTTGTTGTTTCCTCTGTTGATGTGGTGTCATTCATTGTTTTTGTTGTTTCCCCTGTGTTGGTGTGGTGTCATTCATTGTTTTTGTTGTTTCCCCTGTGTTGGTGTGGTGTCTTTCATTGTTTTTGTTGTTTCCCCTGTGTTGGTGTGGTGTCATTCATGTTTTTGTTGTTTCCCCTATGTTGGTGTGGTGTCTTTCATTGTTTTTGTTGTTTCCTCTGTTGATGTGGTGTCATTCATTGTTTTTGTTGTTTCCCCTGTGTTGGTGTGGTGTCATTCATTGTTTTTGTTGTTTCCCCTGTGTTGTGTGGTGTCTTTCATTGTTTTTGTTGTTTCCCCTGTGTTGGTGTGGTGTCATTCATTGTTTTTGTTGTTTCCCCTGTGTTGGTGTGGTGTCTTCATTGTTTTTGTTGTTTCCCCTGTGTTGTGTGGTGTCTTTTCATTGTTTTTGTTGTTTCCCCTGTGTTGGTGTGGTGTCTTTCATTGTTTTTGTTGTTTCCCCTGTGTTGGTGTGGTGTCTTCATTGTTTTTGTTGTTTCCCCTGTGTGGTGTGGTGTCATTCATTGTTTTTGTTGTTTCCCCTGTGTTGGTGTGGTGTCTTTCATTGTTTTTGTTGTTTCCCTGTGTTGGTGTGTGTCTTCATTGTTTTTGTTGTTTCCCTGTGTTGGTGTGGTGTCTTTCATTGTTTTTGTTTTTCCTATGTTGATGTGGTGTCATTCATTGTTTTTGTTGTTTCCTCTGTTGAGTTGGTGTCATTCATTGTTTTTGTTGTTTCCTCTGTTGATGTGTGTGTCATTCATTGTTTTGTTGTTTCCCCTGTGTTGGTGTGGTGTCTTTCATTGTTTTTGTTGTTTCCTATGTTGATGTGGTGTCATTCATTGTTTTATTGTTTCCTCTGTTATGTGTGTCATTCATTGATTTTAGTTGTTTCCCCTGTTGATGTGGTGTCATTCATTGTTTTGTTGTTTCCCTGTTGATGTGGTGTCTTTCATTGTTTTTTGTTCTCCTCTGTGATGTGGTGTCATTCAATTGTTTTATTGCTTCACCTTTGATGTGGGTGTCATTCATTGTTTTATGTTTTCCCTCGTTGATGTGGTGTCTCATTGTTTTTGATGTTTCCCCTGTTGATGTGTGTCATTTCATTGTTTTATTGCTTCTCCTCTTGATGTGGGTCATTCATTGTTTTTTGTTCCCCTTTGATGTGGTGTCATTGTTTTGATTGTCCCCTGTTGATGTGGTGTCATTCATTGATTTTGTTGTTTCCCCTGTGTTGGTGTGTGTTTTGTCTTTCATTGTTTTTGTTGTTTTCCCATGTTTTGTTGTTGGTGGTCTTTCATTGTTTTTGTTGTTTCCCCTGTGTTGTGTGGTGTCATTTCATTGTTTTTGTTGTTTCCCCTGTGTTGGTGTGGTGTCTTTCATTATGTTTGTTTGTTGGTTTCCTCTTGTTTGTGTTGTTGTGTGTGTCTTTCATTGTTTTTGTTGTTTCCCCTGTGTTGGTGTGGTGTCAATCATTGATTTTGTTGTTTCCCATGTGTTGGTGTGGTGTCTTTCATTATTTTGTTGTTTCCCTCTGTTGATGTGGTGTCTTTCATTGTTTTTGTTGTTTCCCCTGTGTTGGTGTGGTGTCATTCATTGTTTTTGTTGTTTCCCCTGTGTTGGCGTGGTGTCATTCATTGTTTTTGTTGTTTCCCCTGTGTTGATGTGGTGTCTTTCATTATTTTTGTTGTTTCCCCTGTGTTGGTGTGGTGTCTTCATTGTTTTTGTTGTTTCCCCTGTGTTGGTGTGGTGTCATTCATTGTTTTTGTTGTTTCCCCTGTGTTGGTGTGGTGTCAATTCATTGTTTTTGTTGTTTCCCCTGTGTTGGTGTGGTGTCATTCATTGTTTTTGTTGTTTCCCCTGTGTTGATGTGGTGTCTTTCATTATTTTTGTTGTTTCCCCTGTGTTGGTGTGGTGTCTTTCATTGTTTTTTGTTGTTTCCCCTGTGTTGGTGTGGTGTCATTCATTGTTTTTGTTGTTTCCCCTGTGTTGATGTGGTGTCTTTCATTATTTTTTTGTTTTCCCCTGTGTTGGTGTGGTGTCTTTCATTGTTTTTGTTGTTTCCCCTGTGTTGGTGTGGTGTCTTTCATTATTTTATTGTTTCGTCTGTTGGTGTGGTGTCATTCATTGTTTTTATTGTTTCCTCTGTTGAGTGGTGTCATTCATTGTTTTTTGTTGTTGCTGTTGTTGTTTTTGTTCTTGTTGTTCATTGTTTGTTTTTCTCTGTTGATGTGGTGTCATTCATTGTTTGTTGTTGTTGTTGTTCTTGTTGTTGTTGTTGTTCTTGTTGTTCTTGTTGTTGCTTCCTCTGTTGATGTGGTGTCATTCATTGTTTTTGTTGTTTCCTCTGTTGATGTGATGTCATTCATTGTTTTTGTTGTTTCCTCTGTTGATGTGGTGTCATTCATTGTTTTTATTGTTTCCTCTGTTGATGTGGTGTCATTCATTGTTTTTGTTGTTGTTGTTACATGTATTGTTGTTCATCGTTTGTTTTTCTCTGTTGATGTGGTGTCATTCATTGTTTGTTGTTGTTGTTGTTGTTCTTGTTGTTCCTCTGTTGATGTGGTGTCATTCATTGTTTTTATTGTTTCCTCTGTTGATGTGGTGTCATTCGTTGTTTTTTGTTGTTTCCTCTGTTGATGTGGTGTCATTCGTTGTTTTTTTGTTGTTTCCTCTGTTGACGTGGTGTCATTCATTGTTTTTGCTGTTTCCTCTGTTGATGTGGTGTCATTCATTGTTGTTATTGTTTCCTCTGTTGATGTGGTGTCATTCATTGTTTTTGTTGTTTCCTCTGTTGATGTGGTGTCGTTCATTGTTTTTATTGTTTCCTCTGTTGATGTGGTGTCATTCATTGTTGTTATTGTTTCCTCTGTTGATGTGGTGTCATTCATTGTTTTTTATTGTTTCCTCTGTTGATGTGGTGTCATTCATTTTTTTTGTTTTTTGTGTGTGTGTGTTGTTGTTTTTTGCTGTTTCCTCTGTTGGTGCAGTGTCGTTGGTTGTTTTAGTTGTTTCCTCTTTGATGTGGTGTCATTCATTGTTTTTGTTGATTCCTCTGTTGGTGTGGTGTCATTCATTGTTTCATTGTTTCCTCTGTTAACGTTGTGTCATTCATAATTTTAGATGTTTCCTCTGTTGGCGTGGTGTCTTTCATTGTTTTTGTTGTTTCCTCTGTTGATGTGGTGTCATTCATTGTTTTATTGTTCTCCTGTTAACGTTGTGTCATTCATAATTTTAGATGTTTCCTCTGTTGATGTGGTGTCATTCATTGTATTTGTTGTTTCCTCTGTTGATGTGGTGTTTTTCATTGTTTTTGATGTTTCCCCTGTTGATGCGGTGTCATTCATTGTTTATTGCTTCGCCTGTTGATGTGGCGTCACTCATTGATTTTTTGTTTCCCCTGTTGATGTGGTGTCATTGTTTTTGATGTGTCCCCTGTTGATGTGATGTCATTTATTGTTTTATTGCTTCTCCTCTTGATGTGGTGTCATTCATTGTTTTATTGCTTCCCCTGTTGATGTGGTGTCATTCATTTTTTATTGCTTCCCCTGTTGATGTGGTGTCACTCATTGATTTTGTTGTTTCCCCTGTGTTTGGTGTGGTGTCTTTCATTGTTTTTGTTGTTTCCCCTGTGTTGGTGTGGTGTCTTTCATTGTTTTTGTTGTTTCCCCTGTGTTGGTGTGGTGTCATTCATTGTTTTTGTTGTTTCTCCTGTTGGTGTGGTGTCAATCATTGTTTTTGTTGTTTCTCCTGTGATGGTGTGGTCATTCATTGTTTTTGTTGTTTCCCCTGTTTGATGTGGTGTCTTTCATTATTTTTGTTGTTTCCCCTGTGTTGGTGTGGTGTCTTTCATTGTTTTTGTTGTTTCCCCTGTGTTGGTGTGGTGTCATTCATTGTTTTTGTTGTTTCCCCTGTGTTGATGTGGTGTCTTTCATTATTTTTGTTGTTTCCCCTGTGTTGGTGTGGTGTCTTTCATTGTGTGTTTTGTTGTTTCCCCTGTGTTGGTGTGGTGTCTTTCATTATTTTTATTGTTTCGTCTGTGTGGTGTGGTGTCATTCATTGTTTTTATTGTTTCCTCTGTTGATGTGGTGTCATTCATTGTTTTTTGTTGTTGCTGTTGTTGTTTTTGTTCTTGTTGTTCATTGTTTGTTTTTCTCTGTTGATGTGGTGTCATTCATTGTTTGTTGTTGTTGTTGTTCTTGTTGTTGTTGTTGTTCTTGTTGTTCTTGTTGTTGCTTCCTCTGTTGATGTGGTGTCATTCATTGTTTTTGTTGTTTCCTCTGTTGATGTGATGTCATTCATTGTTTTTGTTGTTTCCTCTGTTGATGTGGTGTCATTCATTGTTTTTATTGTTTCCTCTGTTGATGTGGTGTCATTCATTGTTTTTGTTGTTGTTGTTACATGTATTGTTGTTCATCGTTTGTTTTTCTCTGTTGATGTGGTGTCATTCATTGTTTGTTGTTGTTGTTGTTGTTCTTGTTGTTTCCTCTGTTGATGTGGTGTCATTCATTGTTTTTATTGTTTCCTCTGTTGATGTGGTGTCATTCGTTGTTTTTTGTTGTTTCCTCTGTTGATGTGGTGTCATTCGTTGTTTTTTGTTGTTTCCTCTGTTGACGTGGTGTCATTCATTGTTTTTGTTGTTTCCTCTGTTGATGTGGTGTCATTCATTGTTGTTATTGTTTCCTCTGTTGATGTGGTGTCATTCATTGTTTTTGTTGTTTCCTCTGTTGATGTGGTGTCGTTCATTGTTTTTATTGTTTCCTCTGTTGATGTGGTGTCATTCATTGTTGTTATTGTTTCCTCTGTTGATGTGGTGTCATTCATTGTTTTTATTGTTTCCTCTGTTGATGTGGTGTCATTCATTTTTTTGTTTTTTTGTGTGTGTGTGTTGTTTTTTTTGCTGTTTCCTCTGTTGGTGCAGTGTCGTTGGTTGTTTTAGTTGTTTCCTCTTTGATGTGGTGTCATTCATTGTTTTTTGTTGATTCCTCTGTTGGTGTGGTGTCATTCATTGTTTTATTGTTTCCTCTGTTAACGTTGTGTCATTCATAATTTTAGATGTTTCCTCTGTTGGCGTGGTGTCTTTCATTGTTTTTGTTGTTTCCTCTGTTGATGTGGTGTCATTCATTGTTTTATTGTTTCCTCTGTTAACGTTGTGTCATTCATAATTTTAGATGTTTCCTCTGTTGATGTGGTGTCATTCATTGTATTTGTTGTTTCCTCTGTTGATGTGGTGTTTTTCATTGTTTTTGATGTTTCCCCTGTTGATGCGGTGTCATTCATTGTTATTTTGCTTCGCCTGTTGATGTGGCGTCATTCATTGATTTTTATGTTTCCCCTGTTGATGTGGTGTCATTGTTTTTGATGTGTCCCCTGTTGATGTGATGTCATTTATTGTTTTATTGCTTCTCCTCTGTTGATGTGGTGTCATTCATTGTTTTATTGCTTCCCCTGTTGATGTGGTGTCTTCATTGTTTTATTGCTTTCCCCTGTTGATGTGGTGTCATTCATTGTTTTTTTGTTTCCCCTGTGTTGTGTGGTGTCTTTCATTGTTTTTGTTGTTTCCCCTTGTTGTGTGGTGTCATTTCATTGTTTTTAGTTGTTTCCCTGTGTTGGTGTGGTGTCATTCATTGTTTTTGTTTGTTTCTTCTGTTGATTTCATGTGTGTGTTGTTTTTGTTTCCTCTGTTGAGTGTGCATTCATTGGTTTTTAGTTGTTTCCCTCTTTGTGTGGTGTCATTCATTGTTTTTGTTGTTTCTCCCTGTTGGTGTGGTGTCTTTCATTGTTTTGTTGTTTCCTCTGTTAAGTGGTGTCATTCATTTTTTGTTGTTTCCCCTGTGTGGTGGGTGTCTTCATTGTTTTTGTTGTTTCCCCTGTTTGTGTGGTGTCTTTCATTGTTTTATTGTTTCCCTGTTGAAGTTGGTGTCATTCATTGTTTTGTTGTTTCCCCTGTTGTGTTGGTGTCATTCATTGTTTTGTTGTTTCCCCTCTGTTGTGTGGTGTCTTTTCATTGTTTTTGTGTTTCCCCTGTTGTGGGTGTCATTCATTGTTTTTGTTTCCCCTGTTGTGTGGGTCTTTCATTGTTTTTGTTGTTTCCCCTGTTGTGTGGTGTCATTCATGTTTTTGTGTTCCCCCTGTTTGTGTGTGTCATTCATTGTTTTTTGTTCCCCTGTGTGGTGGGTGTCTTTCATTGTTTTGTTGTTCCCCTGTTGTGTGGTGTCTTTCATTGTTTTATTGTTTCCCCTGGTTGTGTGGTGTCATTCATTGTTTTTGTTGTTTCCCCTGTGTTGGTGTGGTGTCTTCATTGTTTTGTTGTTTCCCCTGTGTTGGTGTGGTGTCTTTCATTGTTTTTGTTGTTTCCTCTGTGTTGATGTGGTGTCATTCATTGTTTTTGTTGTTTCCCCTGTGTTGGTGTTGGTGTCTTTCATTGTTTTTGTTGTTTCCTTGTTGATGTGGTGTCTTCATTGTTTTTGTTGTTTCCCCTGTTTGTGTGGTGTCATTCATTGTTTTTGTTGTTTCCTCTGTTGAATGTGGTGTCTTCATTGTTTTTTGTGTTTCCTCTGTTGATGTGGTGTCATTCATTGTTGTTTTGGTTTCCTCGTGTTGATGTGGTGTCATTCATTGTTTTTGTTGTTTCCTCTGTTGATGTGGTGTCATTCATTGTTTTTGTGTTTCTTGTTGATGTGTGTGTCTTATTGTTTTTGTTTTTTGTGTTTGGTGTGGTGCATTTCGATTGTTTTTTGTTGTTTCCTTGTTGATGTGGTGTCATTCATTGTTTTTGTTGTTTCCTCTGTTGGTGTGGTGTCATTCATTTTTGTTTTTCTGTTCTGTTCGTTATTTTACGTGTGTGTCATTCATAATTTTTAGTTGTTTCCTCTGTTGGGTGGTGTCTTTCATTGTTTTTGTTGTTTCCTCTGTTTGTGTGTGTCATTCATTGTTTATTGTTTTCCTCTGTTAACGTTGTGTCATTCATGATTTTAGATGTTTCCCTCTGTTGATGTGGTGTCATTCATTGTTTTTGTTGTTCCTCTGTTGGATGTGGTGTCATTCATTGTTTTTGATGTTTCCCCTGTTGATGGTGGTGTCATTCATTGTTTATTTGTTCCCTGTTGATGTGGTGTCATTCATTGATTTTTGTGTTTCCCCTGTTGATGTGGTGTCTTTCATTGTTTTTGATTGTTCCCGATTGTTTGATTGTTTTTTTTCCTTTTATTGGTTTTATTGTTTGTGTTTCCTCTTGAATGTGGTGTCTTCATTGTTTTTATTGTTTCCCTGTTGATGTGGTGTCATTCATTGTTTTATTGCTTTCCCTGTTGATGTGGTGTCATTCATTGTTTTATTGTTTCCCTGTTGATGGGGTTCCATTTTTTGTGTGGTGTCTTTCTTGTTTTTTTGTTGGTTTCCTGGTTGTAGTGTTTATGTGTGTCATTTCATTGTTTTGTTGTTCCCCGTGTTGGTGTGGTGTCATTCATTGTTTTTTGTTTTTTACTTTTCTTTTGATGTTGTTGGGTGTCTTTCATTGTTTTTGTTGTTTCCTCTGTTGATGTGGTGTCATTCATTGTTTTGTTGTTTCCCCTCGGCTCTTTTGGTTCTGTGAGTGTCATTCATTTGTTTGTGTTGTTGATTTTCCCCATGTTGATGTGGTGTTTCATTTCATTGTTTTGTGTTTTGTTTTCCCTGTTTGTGTATGTTGGTGTCTTATGCAATTGTTTTTTGTTTCCCCTTGTGTGGTATTGTTCATGTCAGTTATGTTTTTGTTTTTTCCCCCTGTTGGTGTGGTGTCATTTCATTGTTTTGTTGTTTCCCCTGTGTTGTGTGGTGTCTTTCATTGTTTTTGTTGTTTCCTGGTTGGTGTGGTGTCTTCATTGTTTTTGTTGTTTCCTGTGTTGGTGTGTGTATTCTTGTTTTGTGTTCTTGTGTGGTGTCTTTCATTGTTTTGTTGTTTCCTGTGTTGTGTGGTGTCTATTCATTGTTTTTGTTGTTTCCCCTGTGTTGGTGTGGTGTCTTCATTGTTTTTGTTGTTTCCCCTTGTTGGTGTGGTGTCTTTCATTGTTTTTGTTGTTTCCTCTGATGTGGTGTGTTGTGTGTGTCTTTCTTGTTTTTTTGTGTTGTTTCCCCTGTTTGTTTGGTTGTGTCTTTCATTCATTGTTTTTGTTGTTTCCCCTGTGTTGGTTGGTGTCGATTCATTGTTTTTGTTGTTTCCCCTGTTGTGTGGTTTTTGTGTGTCTTTCATTGTTTTTGTTGTTTCCCCTGTGTTGGTGTGGTGTTATTGTTTTGTCTATCTTTGTGTGTTCTTGTTTTGTTTTCCCCTGTGTGTTGGTGTGGTGGTGCTTTTCATTGTTTTTGTTGTTGTTGTTCCTTGTTTTGTTGCTGTGCTGGTGGTGTCTTTCATTGTTTTTGTTGTTTCCTCTGTTGATGTGGTGTCATTCATTGTTTTTGTTGTTTCCCCTGTGTTGGTGTGGTGTCTTTCATTGTTTTTGTTGTTTCCTATGTTGATGTGGTGTCTTTCATTGTTTTTGTTGTTTCCTCTGTTGATGTGGTGTCATTCATTGTTTTTGTTGTTTCCCCTGTGTTGGTGTGGTGTCTTTCATTGTTTTTGTTGTTTCCCCTGTGTTGGTGTAGTGTCTTTCATTGTTTTTGTTGTTTCCCCTGTGTTGGTGTGGTGTCTTTCATTGTTTTTGTTGTTTCCTCTGTTGATGTGGTGTCATTCATTGTTTTTGTTGTTTCCCCTGTGTTGGTGTGGTGTCTTTCGTTATTTTTGTTGTTTCCCCTGTGTTGGTGTGGTGTCTTTCATTGTTTTTGTTGTTTCCCCTGTGTTAGTGTGGTGTCTTTCATTGTTTTTGTTGTTTCCTATGTTGATGTGGTGTCTTTCATTGTTTTTGTTGTTTCCTCTGTTGATGTGGTGTCTTTCATTGTTTTTGTTGTTTCCCCTGTGTTGGTGTGGTGTCATTCATTGTTTTTGTTGTTTCCCCTGTGTTGATGTGGTGTCTTTCATTATTTTTGTTGTTTCCCCTGTGTTGATGTGGTGTCATTCATTGTTTTTGTTGTTTCCCCTGTGTTGGCGTGGTGTCTTTCATTATTTTTATTGTTTCGTCTGTTGGTGTGGTGTCATTCATTGTTTTTATTGTTTCCTCTGTTGATGTGGTGTCATTCATTGTTTTTTGTTGTTGCTGTTGTTGTTTTTGTTCTTGTAGTTCATTGTTTGTTTTTCTCTGTTGATGTGGTGTCATTCATTGTTTGTTGTTGTTGTTGTTCTTGTTGTTGTTGTTGTTGTTGTTCTTGTTGTTCTTGTTGTTGTTTCCTCTGTTGATGTGGTGTCATTCATTGTTTGTTGTTGTTGTTGTTGTTCTTGTTGTTTCCTCTGTTGATGTGGTGTCATTCATTGTTTTTATTGTTTCCTCTGTTGATGTGGTGTCATTCGTTGTTTTTTGTTGTTTCCTCTGTTGATGTGGTGTCATTCGTTGTTTTTTGTTGTTTCCTCTGTTGACGTGGTGTCATTCATTGTTTTTGTTGTTTCCTCTGTTGATGTGGTGTCATTCATTGTTGGTATTGTTTCCTCTGTTGATGTGGTGTCATTCATTGTTTTTTATTGTTTCCTCTGTTGATGTGGTGTCGTTCATTGTTTTTATTGTTTCCTCTGTTGATGTGGTGTCATTCAATGTTGTTATTGTTTCCTCTGTTGATGTGGTGTCATTCATTGTTTTTATTGTTTCCTCTGTTGATGTGGTGTCGTTCATTGTTTTTATTGTTTCCTCTGTTGATGTGGTGTCGTTCATTGTTTTTATTGTTTCCTCTGTTGATGTGGTGTCATTCATTGTTTGTTGTTGTTGTTTCCTCTCTGTTGATGTGGTGTCATTCATTGTTTTTGTTGTTTTCCTCTGTTGATGTGGTGTCATTCATTGTTTTTATTGTTTCCTCTGTTGATGTGGTGTCATTCATTGTTTTTATTGTTTCCTCTGTTGATGTGGTGTCATTCATTGTTTTCATTGTTTCATCTGTTGGTGTGGTGTCATTCATTGTTTTTGTTTCCTCTGTTGATGTGGTGTCATTCATTGTTTTTATTGTTTCCTCTGTTGATGTGGTGTCATTCATTGTTTTTTGTTGTTTCCTCTGTTGATGTGGTGTCATTCATTGTTTTTGTTGTTTCATCTGTTGATGTCGTGTCATTGTTTTTGTTGATTGAACGAGTGAAAAAAGTGTGCATACGTACACGAGAGAGAGAGAGTGAGACAGACAGACAGGCAGACAGACAGACAGACAGACAGAGTCGGAATGAAAGAGAGAGGAGATGGACAGAAATGGACAGAGCACAACAGTGTGAGACAATATGATATGTAATATTTCAAGAAGACTGATTGATGGGGGCACGGTAATAATTAAACAGTGAAAGATAACGACATCATTAACAGCAATTAAAAATAACAAGAAAAATGAATCTTTCAACTTAAGTGCATAAAGCAAATCACTGCGTAAGAAAAATTAACAAATGTAAGTAAATATCAATTAGTAATGTGCTGACAAATACTGACAAACAATTAAAAAATGAAGTAGTAAATAAATGCCAATTAACAAATTACGTAAGGAAAATCCATTAGAAGTAGACTTGTGGGTCTGATGAATCACCAATAAATGTGCTGATGTATTAACAGTTTAATCTGAAAAAGAAGGATGAACAAAATGAATTACTGCACACTGGGTCTGGAATGGTATTATCCTGAAGCTTTATCTTCACAAATCATCGAGTGTCACATTGGGCTGGATCGGTGTTAATATGAGAAAGTCATTCTAAAAACAAGTCACTGATTGTCACATGAGGTTTTAGGTGGTGTAGACATTTAAGTTACTATTGCCCAAATTACTGAATGCCACACTGGGGCTGGAAAAGTATAGTACATCCGGTTATGCCTCTACAAAAGTAACTGAGCGTCATATTGGGGCTGGAAAGGTGCACCACATTTAAGTTATGGTAAGCTACACTTTTACAAATTACCGAATATCACACTAGGGCTGGATCGGTGCAGTACATCAAGTCATATCAACACGATGAGAGAGTTTCAGTTTTGGGGACTAATAGGCCTATACATGGGAATGACGTTTAATTATTGATGCATGGAGAAGACAGATAAGTAAAGTTATAAACAGATAATGAAATAAATAGATAAATAAATAAGTAAACGAATAAATAAATTGGACAGGGGAAAGAACTGCAAGAGGCAAAAATGTATAGGGCATTGATGTACATATTTGAAAATCGAAAAGAGAATATAAGTACAAAAATTGATGTCTTCAGTTAATATTTAAGGAGATTGTATGAATATGAGATATCTGTGTTACTAAATATATCAGCGTACAGAATACATGAAATATCACACTGTCACCAATTGTTCATGAGTTTGTTTCTCTCTTTCTTTCTTTCTTTCTTTTTTTCTGTTACTGATTGTTTGGACTGAACAAACCTTGTGTTAACCTACACCATCACAGATAGCACAAATCAGCCTGCAGCCAGTGAGTGGTCAATTATAGTACACCACCGTTAAGTAAAACATAGATATGTGACGTTGATGAAATGCTGACGGACGCGCAAAGTCAAGTGAGTAAACACTGGACTTCCAATCGGAAGGTCTTAGGTTCGACCTGCCCTAAGACCAGTCTGCCTGGCAGATAAGGGGAGGAAACATTTTTATCTCCTAGATTAACATGTAAGCAGGCCTACCAGTGTCTAACCCTTCTTCGTGTGTATGTGTACGCAGAATGTCAAACTGGTACATTAATATTTAAGCATCCTGTAAGTCATGTCAGTGGCTGGTTTATTACACATGAAAACGCTCAGCTCACCGAAGGAGTAAGCAGAGTATATACAGCAACAGACCGCCTGTAGAGTGTGGGTAAAACAACATGTATACACACACCTGAGGAAAACAGAACGCTTAGGCGTTTAGAGAAAAAGATGTAGTGTCGCAAGCTCCACTGCATGAAATGTACACGCTGCAAGTTGGGGTGTCATTCACACAGACACCTACCTTAGTTCACTAGCCGTCGTATTGTCCACGTCCTGTTCACTCATTTAGTTATGGTATCATGTTCCTCAGCTGGTTAGATGTGAGGGTAGATAGATCCTGTTCGAAAATAACAGCATAAGTAGTCATCAATGTTCTTTTTTTAACACAAATTTATTCCTACGCTACAGGAGTAATCAAAAAACAGGAAACGTGCGTTTTTGTGTGGTTTGCGTTGCCTGTCAAGAGAGAATCATAACATCGAGCTTTTGAGATAGTCTCGACACGGTTGTGGTGATTGAAGTGAAGATATGGGACAGTTTAGTTTAAAAAACGTTGGTTACATCATCCATACCTGATCATTTATGCCTGAGGTGGATGGAGCTTGGTTGCTCATGGTTAAAGTATGTCAGTGATTCTGGAAAAAAAAAACAGCAATCACAGGAAAATACTTTGAAACATGATAGTGAAATTGATGTGGTTTGGTTTGAAATGACACCGTTCAGTCACTGAGTTAATACTAGAAATTGTTCATCTTAAGAGTGATAATTATTCTTTTTTTTTTTATCATATTAATAATTACAATATTTTATATAGCGCAAAAATCTTGATAAAATCAAATCTAAGCGCTGAAGCAGACACACACGCAAGCACGCACGCACGCACGCACGCACACACACGCACGCACACACACACACACACACATACACACACACACACACGCATGGCTATAAATGGGGAGAAAGAATAAAAGCAATAAAAGCAAGAATAAAAGCAATGGAAAATTATAGAGAGCATAGCATATACAATTATATATTATAACCATGTGATTCCCTCCGAGCGGAGACAGGCTGCAGAGGGGGGTTAGGATTTTATGCGGAGGAGAAAAGGTGAGTTTTGGGAGCGGACTTGAAGGAGACAAAAGTAGGTTGCTGACGGACTGAGAGAGGAAGTTTGTTCCAGGAGAGTGGACCAGAAACAGAGAAGGCTCGTGGACCATAGGTATTGAGCTTAGTGCGTGGAAAGCGAAAAGTCAGAGGATCGGAGGCAGAGCGGAGGGTACGTGAGGGAAGATAGATCTCAAGTAGGCTTGACAGGTAATCGGGGGCTGCGTTATTGAGGCTTTTGTAGCACATGGTGTCTAGTTTGTACTGTATGCGCTTTGATACAGGGAGCCAGTGAAGTTGTGCCAGGAGAGGAGATATGTGGTCAGCTTTTTTCTTTTTGAGTACAAGGCGTACAGCATTGTTTTGAATGCGCTGTAGGATGTGAATGGTGGAGGCAGGAAGACCAGACAGGAGTGAATTGCAATAGTCAATGCGAGACATTATGAAGGAGAGAACGAGTTTTGCAGTTGTTTCGACAGAGAGATACTTCCTGATCAGCCTTATACGATGGAGATGATAGTAGCAAGATCTGGCAGTTTGAGAAACAAAGTTGTTCATGGAGAGGGTAGAGTCAATGCAGACACCAAGGTTTTTAGCTGAATCAGAAATTGGGACTGATGTGTTACATAATGGGAGAGAAAGAGGAGGCAGCTGAGAAAGTTTCTGACGGGTGCCAATGAGGATAGCTTCTGTTTTGTCGTCATTAAGCTGAAGTCTATTGTGTGTCATCCAGTTCTTAATGTCCGAGTAACACTCAGTGGTGCGAGTCAACAGGCGCTGTATATTATCAGGTGAGTCACTGTCTTGAAGTTGGGTGTCATCAGCATAGAAGTGGTGTTTTATAGAATGGGAGTTGATGATGGTGGACAGGGGGGAGGTGTAAAGAGTGAAAAGAACAGGGCCAAGGACAGATCCTTGTGGAACACCACAGGTCAGGTATGCAGGTTGAGAGTAAGTGCCATTGATGAGAACGGTTTGTTTTCTGTTGGATAGGTATGAAATGAACCAAGACAGAGCAATGTCAGAGATGCCAAAAGTATGATGAAGTCTAGAAAGGAGAATACCATGATCAATGGTATCAAAGGCTGCAGACAGATCAAGGAGTGTGAGGAGAGAGACTTTGCCAGTATCAGTTGCAAGGAGGAGATTGTTGAGAATGTGTAGTAGGGCAGTTTCAGTGCTATGGCACTGGCGGTAGGCTGACTGGAAAGGATTGAGAAGATTGTTGGCAGACAGGTGAGAGTTCAGCTGGTTAAGGACGACTTTTTCAAGGAGTTTTGACAAGAAAGAGAGATTAGAGATAGGCCGGTAATTTTTCAGTTCATTTGGATCTAAATTGTGTTTCTTGAGGAGAGGGTGAACAATAGCAGACTTGAAAGAATCAGGGACAGTTCCAGTTTGAAGAGAAGTGTTGATGATGTCAGTGATGAATGGGAGGAGAGTAGGGAGACAGTCGGCGTAGAGAGAACCTGGAAGAGGATCTAGTTCGCAGGTTTTGAACGACATGGATCTGATTGTGTTGAGAATTTCTTCTTGTGAGACTGGGGTAAAAGTAGTAAGAGGTGTGCCAGAGAAGGAAGGGTCAGGTGGGCATGGTTGACAGGGTGTCCTGTCAAGCCTGTCACGAAGAGTTTGTATTTTGGTGGTGAAATACTTGGAGAATACAGATGGGAGTTCTTCATTTGTATGTTTTGTTGGGAGAGGTAAATCTTTTCGTGTGCCAAGGAGATGATTCATGGTTGTAAAGAGTTCTTTTGAAGAAGAGGCATTCAGGATTTTGGTTTGGAAATAGCTTGTTTTTGCTGATGCAATGAGGGTGGATACTTTTGTTTTAGAGGCTTGGAAAATTTGCCTGTGTACAGTGAGTTTGGATTTGCGCCAGCGGCGCTCTGCTCTGCGGCGGGCACGTTTTGCACAGGCGATCTCATGAGTGAGCCAGGGGGTAGGGGGGCGGTCAGGTAAAAGACGGGTTGTGGCTGGAGCATGAGTGTCCAGAAGATGGTGGAGAGTAGTATAGAATTCATCGGCAAGGTTATGTGACTTTTCAGAAAGGAGACGGGAGGCATCAGATGAAAATGTGGAGAGGTCGATAGATTTGAGATTGCGTCGAGTCACTGTGCGCATGGTACGGGAAGGAGGAGAAATGTCGAGAGAACAGAGAATTGCAGAGTGGTCAGATGGAAGGGCTGAAGTTAGACGGGTAGAAAGAACTAAGCAGTTGTCAGTAGCGGAATTTTGGTGATCACGAGAAATGATCCAGTCAAGAATGTGACCTTTTTGATGGGTTGGTTCAGAAATGTGTTGAGTCATATTGTGATTGGACAGAGAGTTGATGATATGTCTTGTGTCATAACGGTGAGTGTTGTCATAGTGGACATTGATGTCACCTAGAATGATGAGATTTCCAGGTAAGAGACAGTAGTAATCAAGAAGTTGATCAAAGTCAGAGAGAAACATGGATGTGGTGAGCTTGTTGGCAGAGCTAGGTGGAGGTCGATAGACACAGGAGAAGGTGATGGGGTGAGGGGTGGATTGGAAGGATACTTCAACGTGCTCGAAAGAAGGATGGGAGAAAGGCAGAGACTGCGAGAAAGACAGGCGGGAATGGAGTGAGTCGTTGTAGAGGATGGCGATACCACCACCTCGGGATGAGCGATGGAAAGAAGCAAGCCTGTAACCACTCGGAGTGAGACTCACATGTATAGGTTCATGACCAAGGGGGTTAAGCCATGTTTCGGTGATAAAAGCAATGTCAACATGCTCATCTGCGATAAAGTCAGCAATGACATCAGCTTTGCCATCAGTGCATGTTGACTGAGCGTTAAAAAGGCATAGTTTTAGTTTATCACAATGCGGCGGCCGAGGTGGAGACGAAGGCAGCACCGACGGGACAGAAGACGAAGGAGACACCAGCGGGGCAGAAGACGAAGGCAGCAACGACGGGACAGAAGACGAAGGAGGCACCAGCGGGACAGAAGACAAAGGCAGCACCAGCGGGACAGAAGACGAGGGCAGCGCCGGCGGGACAGAAGACGAAAGCGGCACCGGTGGGACAGAAGGTGAAGGCGGCACCGGCGGGACAGAAGACGAAGGCGAAGACGGCAGAGGAGGAGACGAAGTTTGCAGCAGCAAGGTCGAGTGCAGGGGCAGTGGAGGAGACGAAGAAGCAGAAGAGTGGTGTCGGACTGGCACAGCAGGAGGCAGATTGTGCCAAAGTCGGTGGAGACGTCCACCACGAAAGAGCATGCCGCTTTAAAAGTTTGGGTCGTCTCATCCCAGAAGTCTGGGTCGTTTCATCCCAGGAAAGTGAATGCTTAAGTTAGAAGAGGGGCTGTATGTTAACCCAGACCTACACAGTGAGAAGGGTTGTCAACAAACCAGTCGTGACATGATTAGAAACACCAAAATCAGAGAAATAGTTGGCGTCCAACATCATATTCATCAACAAAGAATTAAGTAGTTTCGACATCTTACCAGAATGCAACCCAATCAGCTGGCTCAACAAGCACAGAAAAAAGTGGATTTAAATCAAAAGGCTGACCAGTGACCAAAGAAAGAAAGAAACGGGGCACTGACGAAGTGTATGTGTCGATCTTTACAATTTTTGGTCAAGCTAAAAGCTCAAGGATAAGAAACAAAAGTTTAAACCAACACATCTACGTTCTGGCTACCTGGCTAAACTTTCTCAGTGAAAAGGTACTTAATGCGTAGCTTTCATCGGCGATCCGGCCGACTTCTTCAGCGCAAGATTACAATTATCGGTGGGTCAGGTTATTCAGGCGATTTTCAGTTATAGTGTTTTTTGTTTTGTTTTGTTTTGTTTTGTTCAGGGGGGGGGGGGGGGTTGTTTTTTTGTTGTTATTTTTTTTTAAAGGAAAATAAAACTTCCACGTCTTGGAAAGGACAAACACACATTTCCGGTGTCGAGGCTATTTTATTTGTAAATCCCCTGTCTGCACAAAGTAATATGCACGTGCATGCGAAGCACGCGGCAGAGCCCGACAACCTTGGCCGCAAGCATTGTTGTCTATCCATCGTCTCCATTAAACTTTGTTTTTCTGTGTAACCAACCTGCTTTCCTAGCGCGAAGTACTCAAGTAGTTCATTCTGAATGAAATCTGTAGGTTATTTTGCTACTCTCGTAAATGTTATGATATTGGTTAGTACTCTTCATCCAAAAAATAAAGTTAATGAATTTCTCACTGCAAAAGACAAGAAAAGACAATCTATCAACAACATAGCAGCTGATATTTTAGCAATAATCCATCCCCCGTAGGGGTGCTGGAGGCTCTTTCAGTATAAATTTCTGGAAAATCTGTACTAGAATGTTCGTCGTTTTTGTCACGCTCTTTGTTTCTGCCTTGCTGCTTTGCTTCCAATCATTACTTGCCTTGCTGGTGCGTTCACCTATATATGTCTATAGAGTCTTGCATACTTTCTCTTAGAAGTGATAACTGGGTACTTGTATGCCCATGTTAATTAAGTGCACATTTGGCACTAAGGAAATGTGATATGTAGACGCACTTTTAGATAGTTAAGGCCAATTTTACTGATGTTTTAGTATACTCAGTTATGTTTACATTTGCGTTCAGGTTTGTTTTTGTTGTGATAAACAAGATGGTATGGTCAATGCCAGTTTGCATATCCTGAAATTGTGTTTGCGAATGCATTAGTATGCGTAGTGAATTTGCTTTTCCATTTTTGTCCAGGGTCATTGAGGTGTTGTGTACATTTTGCATTGGTTATAGTCCTGATATGCCTCTGGTCAATGGCTGGGCTTTTTCGTCATCATCATCATCATCACTATCATTTTTATTGCTGTTGTTTAAAGCCCAGCCGACCACGCACAGCTTATCAGGGCTATAACCATTTCAAATCGTATACAATATCTCCTTTAAAAAACACTGGAAAAGAAAATCAAGTACACACATCATTACATTCGTGCATGTAGTCTAAAGATATGCCCATGGCGTTGATCATTCCGCCCAATTTATCACCACTAATGTTTAAAAAAAACAAACCTGACTTCAAATTCAAGCATCAGTAGGACATTAAAACATGCAAAAACTTACCTACAATAACTAAAACTGCTACTGCTACTGCACATCGCTTTTTCTTACAACCAAAATACATGTACCTAATCACCAATCCTAACGGACAGTGTACGAAGTATTATAGAACACAGACAGGTGAAGGAACCAGCGAGGCAGAACATGAAATGAAGAGACGACAGAAAGCAAAGAAGCAAGGCAGAAACAATGAAAGTGACATAAAAGAGGTAATTTCTAGCACAGAATTTCCAGAAGGTGAGAATGCTATTTATTTTGAAAGAGCCCCCGGCGTTCCCATGAGGAAATTGTAGCGGCTTAACTTTAAATAGCAACAACGACAACAACAATGATATTAATAACTGATGATGATGATTATGATGATGATAACAAGAACAACAATAATAACAACAACAATGACAATAATAATAATAATAATAAAACCACTTCATCCATGCTGAGACAAGCCGAGACAGTGTAACCCGTAATAGCTTGTCAAATTTCGGATAATTCATCGTGTTTTCTGATTTTCTCCAGCTCAATGAAACACCAGGGAAGTTAGCTGATGTACAGTGTATTGTTGTTTCCTTTGTAAACCTTATGAATTTGTTTCTTCGTGATCTTAAGTGTGTGCTCGACAAAGACCAGTTGACCGTAAAATTACGTCTGTCTTCTTTTCATGATTGGATGCCTGTTCATTCTCATTCTATTTTCACGTGTAGAAATTCTTATCTCTGTTTGCCTGAGCGCTGGCAGTCATTTTGATCAGATTTATTTATGTTTTCTTGCTGTTAACAACTTTTAAAAGTTATGATTATTTGAAAGGTGTGAGTAGATGTCGCGCCAGCAGGCAGCAAAAGTGTGTGTGGTGTTTTACAGTGATTTTATCGTGGTTCTATTTGGTTTTATGCATTGAATTTTGTATCAGTTTGTTGCTTTGAAATCCTGACACACGGTGATATAAATATTTTTTTTAAATTTTGAATATTTTACCAGATAATCTGATTTTAAAGTTTTTATACCTACTTTTCATCATTTTAATTCAGCCGCTCAAGTCGGACATTTTATTCTGTGAACTGTGTTTACATCTTAGCCTACTGTGTTCGCCCAACGCTACAGCTTCCAAACCTTTGTGTTCTCTGGATTTAAGTGTTGTAACTGACCAACCCACACACCAACCTGCAAGTATCTCCTTCTCCTGACTGGCTCGCATTATGGACCCGTCTTTTATAAAACAAATTGGACTGACACTTTTTAAACACAGCAAGTGCTACCTCGGTGGAGGCGTCTACCAGCGAATACGAACACTGGGGCTGTGTCCTAAGCCCCGCACTGCGCGATCCTGTCGTGGTGGACGTCTCCACCGTCTTTGGCACAACCTGCCTCCTGCCCGACGCCACTTTTCGTCTCCTGCTTCTTCGTCTCCTCCACTGCCCCTGCCTTCGACCTCGCTGCTGCAAACTTCGTCTCCTCCTCTGCCGTCTTCGCCTTCGCCTTCGCCTTCTGTCCGGATAATACCGCCTTCATACCTTCTGTCCCGCTGGTGCCGCCTTCACTTTCTGTCCCGCCGGTGCCGCCTTCACCTTCTGTCCCGTCGGTGCCGCCTTCGTCGCCACCCCGGCCACCACCATATGACTGTGATAAACTAAAATTATGCCGAAGTCATTGCTGATTTTATCGCAGATGAGCATGTTGACATTGCTTTTATCACAGAGACATGGCTTAACCCCCTTGGTTACGAACCTATACATGCTAGCCTCACTCCGAGTGGTTACAGGCTTGCTTCTTTCCATCGCTCATCCCGAGTGGCGGTATCGCCATCCTCTACAACGACTCACTCCATTCCCGCCTATCTTTCTCGCAGTCTCTGCCTTTCTCCCATCCTTCTTTCGAGCACGTTGAAGTATCCTTCCAATCCACCCCTCACCCCATCACCTTCTCCTGTGTCTATCGACCCCCACCTAGCTCTGCCAACAAACTCACCACATCCACGTTTCTCTCTGACTTTGACCAATTGCTTGACCACTACTGCCTCTTACCTGGAAATCTCAACATTCTAGGTGACATCAATGTCCACTATGACAACACTCACCATTATGACACAAGACATATCATCAACTCTCTGTCCAATCACAATATGACAACATATTTCTGAACCAACCCATCAAAAAGGTCACATTCTTGACTGGATCATTTCTCGTGATCACCACAATTCCGCTACTGACAACTGCTTAGTTCTTTCTACCCGTCTAACTTCAGCCCTTCCATCTGACCACTCTGCAATTCTCTGTTCTCTCGACATTTCTCCTCCTTCCCGTACCACGCGCACAGTGACTCGACGCAATCTCAAATCTATCGACCTCTCCACATTTTCATCTGATGCCTCCCGTCTCCTTTCTGAAAAGTCACATAACCTTGCCGATGAATTCTATACTACTCTCCACCATCTTCTGGACACTCATGCTCCAGCCACAATCCGTCTTTTACCTGACCGCCCCCCTACCCCCTGGCTCACTCATGAGATTGCCTGTGCAAAACGTGCCCGCCGCAGAGCAGAGCACCGTTGGCGCAAATCCAAACTCACTGTACACAGGCAACTTTTCCAAGCCTCTAAAACAAAAGTATCCACCCTCATTGCATCAGCAAAAACAAGCTATTTCCAAACCAAAATCCTGAATGCCTCTTCTTCAAAAGAACTCTTTACAACCATGAATCATCTCCTTGGCACACGAAAAGATTTACCTCTCCCAACAAAACATACAAATGAAGAACTCCCATTTGTATTCTCCAAGTATTTCACCACCAAAATACAAACTCTTCGTGACAGGCTTGACAGGACACCCTGTCAACCATGCCCACCTGACCCTTCCTTCTCTGGCACACCTCTTACTACTTTTACCCCAGTCTCACAAGAAGAAATTTTCAACACAATCAGATCCATGTCGTTCAAAACCTGCGAACTGGATCCTCTTCCAGGTTCTCTCTACTCTGACTGTCTCCCTACTCTCCTCCCATTCATCACTGACATCATCAACACTTCTCTTCAAACTGGAACTGTCCCAGATTCTTTCAAGTCTGCTATTGTTCACCCTCTCCTCAAGAAACACAATTTAGACCCAAATGAACTGAAAAATTACCGGCCTATCTCTAATCTCTCTTTCTTGTCAAAACTCCTTGAAAAAGTCGTCCTCAACCAGCTGAACTCTCACCTGTCTGCCAACAATCTCCTTAATCCTTTCCAGTCAGCCTACTGCCAGTGCCATAGCACTGAAACTGCCCTACTACACATTCTCAACAATCTCCTCCTTGCAACTGATACTGGCAAAGTCTCTCTCCTCACACTCCTTGATCTGTCTGCAGCCTTCGATACCATTGACCATGGTATTCTCCTTTCTAGACTTCATCATACTTTTGGCATCTCTGACATTGCTCTCCTTTTTCACTTCGTATTTATCAAACAAAACAAACTGTTCTCATCAATGGCACTTACTCTCAACCTGCATACCTGACCTGTGGTGTTCCACAAGGATCTGTCCTTGGCCCTGTTCTTTTCACTCTTTACACCTCCCCCCTGTCCACCATCATCAACTCCCACTCTATAAAACACCACTTCTATGCTGATGACACCCAACTTCAAGACAGTGACTCACCTGATAATATACAGCGCCTGTTGACTCGCACCACTGAGTGTTACTCGGACATTAAGAACTGGATGACGTTCAACAAACTTCAGCTTAATGACGACAAGACAGAAGCTATCCTCATTGACACCCGTCAGAAACTTTCTCAGCTGCCTCCTCTTTCTCTCCCATTATGTAACACATCAGTCCCAATTTCTGATTCAGCTAAAAACCTTGGTGTCTGCATTGACTCTACCCTCTCCATGAACAACTTTGTTTCTCAAACTGCCAGATCTTGCTACTATCATCTCCATCGTATAAGGCTGATCAGGAAGTATCTCTCTTTCGAAACAACTGCAAAACTCGTTCTCTCCTTCATAATGTCTCGCATTGACTATTGCAATTCACTCCTGTCTGGTCTTCCTGCCTCCACCATTCACATCCTACAGGGCATTCAAAACAATGCTGTACGCCTTGTACTCAAAAAGAAAAAAGCTGACCACATATCTCCTCTCCTGGCACAACTTCACTGGCTCCCTGTATCAAAGCGCATACAGTACAAACTAGACACCATGTGCTATAAAAGCCTCAATAACGCAGCCCCCGATTACCTGTCAAGCCTACTTGAGATCTATGTTCCCTCACGTACCCTCCGCTCTGCCTCCGATCCTCTGACTTTTCGCTTTCCACGCACTAAGCTCAATACCTATGGTCCACGAGCCTTCTCTGTTTCTGGTCCACTCTCCTGGAACAAACTTCCTCTCTCAGTCCGTCAGCAACCTACTTTTGTCTCCTTCAAGTCCGCTCTCAAAACTCACCTTTTCTCCTCCGCATAAAATCCTAACCTCACGCAACCCCCCCCCCCCCCCCCCCCTCTGCAGCCTGTCTCCGCTCGGAGAGGAATCACATGGTTATAATATATAATTGTATATGCTATGCTCTCTATAATTTTCCATTGCTTTTATTCTTGCTTTTATTGCTTTTATTCTTTCTCCCCATTTATAGCCATGCGTGTGTGTGTGTGTGTGTGTGTGTGTGTGTGTGTGTGTGTGTGTGTGTGTGTGTGTGTGTGTGTGTGCGTGCGTGTGTGTGCGTGCGTGCGTGCGTGCGTGTGTCTGCTTCAGCGCTTAGATTTGATTTTATCAAGATTTTGCGCTATATAAATATTGTAATTATTATTATTATTATAAAGGTGCATTATTGTAAAATATTTTGCTAAAGAAACGCCATATGTAATATAAATATTGTACAAGTAGTTGACTGTATACAGTAGAAAATCATTTTTACTTTAATGATAAATAGCCTTAAACTTACCCATCTTCACCTCCCACACCCCACTCCACGCCCAGAGCAGATCACAAAAATTACTGAATAAAATTGAAAACATATTTCGTCAATCACGCGACGTTTACTTACTTGATCTTGGGTGATGTGCCCAGCTTGAGCAGTGAACTTCTGAATCAGTGAATGAGACGACTGTCCATCAACCAAATTATGACAGAAAAAAATAACGTGCGCTTACCCAGGATGTGATCCAGTACTGACGGCCTTCCTGCTCAGCAATTCAAGTTGTCGATCATACCTACAATTTAACCATCCTTTTCTTTCGAGCATGCCCCTTGAGGAGAATTCAAATATATTCTAAATGATAAATCTAATGAATTTAACTTGAATTAAACTACACATTTGGCCTTTAGTTTTCGTACAATACAACACACAAGTTCCAAAACCTTGAGTTCAGTTTCTGAGTTTTTAATAACTCCAGACAGACGAACTGTACCAGCTGAGAAAACTAACAGTTACTACATAACAACAACAAAAAGGGAAGGCACTCTGTCACATGACAACGGAAAAGGACAGATAACTCCAAAAACAAATATGGATGAACTATGCTTTGTGGAAGCCACTGTAGTCGCTACACTACTCCCTCCCCAGCGGAGAACTACGAAGCGGAAACTTGAGAACGACAAAGTTGAAATAAAAGTCATCGAAATTTGAATGGCATGCGTGAAACATGGCCAAAACGAGTTGTAACTGGATGGTCTTTGGAAGGAGATGATGATGAGTGCATAGATGGTTCTGCAGACTTAGCTGCAGAGCCAGAGGTTGTCTTTGAAGCTACAGGTGAAACCTGAGCACCAGGAGAAACCACAGGTGGAACTTGAGTGTCTGGAGAAACCACAGGTGGATGTTGAGGACCTGGGGAAACCACAGTCTTGTGTTCCGAAGTGGTAAGTGGCGTGACAAAAGCAGTTTCAGGCGGTCCACAGACACCTTCTCTGAACTGCCCTTGATGTCGAAGGTATAGAACTTGTCATTGGTGTTTATGATGCGATAAGGGCCATCATAAGGTCGTTGGAGAGGAGGCGGTGGGCATCGTTTCTGACATAAACGAAACCAGTGGAGGCCAGGTTTGATGGAACGTAGACAGGTGTCTTTCCATGGTACGTTGGAGCTGGTGGAAGCACAGTACGCATGGTATGTTGCAGATGTTTGAGAAACATCGAGTCTGGTTCCATGGTTTTTGCGTCTGGCGGCTGAAGAAATTCACCTGGCAGGTGAAGAGTTGAGCCATAGACAAGTTCGGCAGGTGAACATCCAGGGTCCACCCTCCAAGAAGAGCGTATCCCTAGAAGGACCAAAGGTAGTTCTGCAAACCAGTCAGGGGTGGTAGTTCGTGCTTTGAGTGCTGCTTTCAGTTGGCGATGGAAGCGTTCAACCATGCCATTTGCCTGTGGATGATAAGCTGTAGTTGTGTGAACTTCAGTGCCCAAGAGTTTATTGCACTCAGCCCAGAGCACTGAGGTGAACTGCCTTCCTCGATCAGAAGTTATCTCCTCAGGAACACCAAACCTGGCAATCCAGTGCTGTAAGAGAGCTGCAGCACAGGTAGAAGCATGGGCATCCGGAAGGGGAATTGCTTCTGGCCACCTGGTGAAGCGGTCAATGATCGTGAATAAGTAGATCATGCCCTGACTCGCCGGTAGAGGTCCAACCAGATCTACGTGAAGACTGCAGAACCTGGCAGTCGGAGGTGGGCGTTCTACGAATGGGGCTCTTGTGTGTCGATGAATCTTAGAGGACTGGCAAGGATGACACTCTTTGCACCATTTCCGAATGTCGCGTTTCATGCCGTGCCAAACGAAACGCTGGGTGAAGGCTTATTGGGTGGGGCGTGCACCTGCATGTGAAAGTCCATGGATTTGGTCAAACACTGGGTGAGTCCAGGATGAGGGCAAAACTAAGCGAGTTGATGTGTCAAACTGGATGTCTTTAAGTTTGAGGCCAGTGACTGCTGTGCGATAGGAATCCATCTCACCTGGTCTTGAGCAAGTTGATTGAAACTGCTCACTGAGAAGCAACTCTGTTCTTCTGAGTCGGAGTTGGAGTTGATGGTGAAGCGTGAAAGGGCATCAGCTACCACATTGAACTTTCCAGTAATATACTGGATGTCAGTGGTGAATTCGGCTACGTATGAGAGGTGTCTCGTTTGCCGAGGAGAGCGTTCCGCTTGACTATGGAAAGCAGACACAAATGGCTTGTGATCAGTGTAGAGTGTGAAAGACCGTCCTTCCAGAAAGTGTCTGAAATGTTTGGTCGCACTGTAGGTTGCCAACAGCTCACGATCAAAAGTACTGTACTTCTTCTCTGTCTCGGAAAGTTTCCGAGAAAAGAAAGCCAGAGGTACCAGGACTGGTCTTGTTTCTGTTCAAGTTGGGCACCCAAAGCTGAGTTCGAAGCATCAACTGTGAGACTGGTGGGTGCATTTGGATGAGGATGATGAAGGAGGACAGCTTCTTTCAGAGCTTCTTTGGCTTTTTCAAACGCAGTTTGACAGGACTCAGACCACTGAATAGTTTGTCCTTTACCACTTGCTTGAGCATGGAGGGGGGGCTAGAATGCTGGCAACATGTGGGATAAAACGGTGGTAATAGTTCATCATCCCAAGAAATCTTTGTAGGCTTGTGTGATCAGTGGGAGGAGCGCAGTCTTGAAGAGCAGCTACACGATCTGGAAGTGGACGAATTCCTTATGCAGTGACTCGGTGGCCAAGGAAATCCAGCTCTGAAGCACCTAAGACACACTTTGCTTTGTTGATAACCAGTCCATTGGCAGAGAGGAGCTTGAAAACTTGTCAGAGGTGCTCAAGGCGTTCTTCGTGTGAACGTTTGGCCACAAGAATGTCGTCAATGTAGACAAAGATGAATGGTATATCTCGAAGAACGCCATCCATCAGTCGTTGAAATGCCTGAGCAGCATTCTTGAGGCCAAAGGGCATGTGGAGGAACTCCCAAAGTCCAAAAGGTGTGATGATGGCTGTTTTGGCAATAGAAGATGATGCAATGGGAATCTGGTGGAAGCCTCCGACCAGATCAATCTTTGAGAAGACTTTGCATCCTGTGAGGATGTTGTTGAAATCTTGGATATGAGGCAAGGGATAGCGATCATCTTTGGTAGCAGCATTCAAGTGCCTGTAATCACCGCAGGGTCGCCATTGGCCTCCTGCTTTTGGAACCACATGAAGGGGTGAAGACCAGGGTGAGTTGGACCGGCGGATAATGCCCATTTCTTCCATTTTCAATAACTCAGCTTTCACAGCTGCCAACTTTTCTGGGTTCAGGCGTCGAGCACGAGCATGGACTGGTGGTCCGTGTGTCTCGACGTGATGTTCCACACCATGCTTATTGACAGTGGAGTCAAATCGTGGAGTGAGTAGCTCTGGAAACTGATGGAGCAGGTCAGAGTACTCGTTGTGTGGATGAAGCGACAAACCTGCAAGAGTCATGGGGGAATCAGTGCTGTTAAGGAAAGCAGAGGCCTTATCAAGAGACAGGAGGCGTTTGCCCTTAAGGTCGATGACAAGTTCATGAGCGATAAAAAAGTCAGCACCAAGAATGGGGCGAGTAACATCAGCAAGATAAAACTCGTGTGTATACACATGTGTGGGTGTGATCCTCAAAGAGATGTTTCGTGTGCCCCAGGTCTTGATGGAAGTTCCATTTGCAGCAGAGAGTGAAATGGAAGGTGAATCAGTTCTGCGGTCCTGTGAAGAAGCTGGAAAAACTGATACGTCAGCACCAGTGTCAATCAAGAAAGACTGGCCAGGGAGTCGATCATAAACCGAAAACGTGTTTGAACCAGAAACGCCGGCCGTTGACACGTTCAACGACTGGCATTAGCGTTTCCCGGTGATGATGTACCATGTTTCTTTCCTTTGGTGAGTAGCGATGCGAATTTGCAACCAGAGAGACAGCGGGAGCATCAGGTCCGAATCTCTGATGGTAATAACACACAGAGGATGAACTGGTTGCACCACGCTGTTGAGGAAGAGGTTGTTCTTTTCCTCTGTTGATGGCAGAGACGGGTGAGTCATATGATGGCGTGACCACATTCGGTTCAAACGGTGGTTTCATGCTTGCGTTGTGTGTTTCTGTTGGAGCCATGAAGACCTGCTGTACACCAGAAGTGCGTGCTTTCCAGATGCAGTCTGCTGCCTCAGCAAGTGCGTCTGTGTCTGCGAGGTTATGTCCTGCTAAAATACTTCGTACGTCAGAAGGGAGATTTGCCAAGAACAGCGCACGTTTGAGAGTCTGAGGATCATCATTGAGGGCGTTGATCTTGCGCAAGATCCAAAATTCTGGAAGTTTAATAGACACTGTACCGACCTGGTTGGTTTGAGCACTGAGAATTTCCAGTTGATTTGCTAAGTTCGTTAGAATGTCTTCAGCCATTTTTTGCATTATTCAGCGTCAGGGGTCACCAATTTAATTTTCGTACAATACAACACACAAGTTCCAAAACCTTGAGTTCAGTTTCTGAGTTTTTAATAACTCCAGACAGACGAACTGTACCAGCTGAGAAAACTAACAGTTACTACATAACGACAAAAAGGGAAGGCACTCTGTCACATGACAACGGAAAAGGACAGATAACTCCAAAAACAAATATGGATGAACTATGCTTTGTGGAAGCCACTGTAGTCGCTACAGGCCAATCAATCTCAATAAGTTCGTTGTTCATTTTGTGCGCCAAAAATCAATTGAGAAACTTGGCGATGAGTATTCTCGATCTAATTCTCCTTTTGCATAATTCATTCCATGAAGTTCCTGGCATTAGACTGATGTCGATGATAACCGAAACAGTTGTTGGGTTTCCTTTGGCTCTGATTCTGTATCTTTCTGGGAGAGATTAACAATACTTGTAATATGTAACATTATTCTTGAAGCGAAAAACGAATTAATTGCACAGAATGGTGTGGTTTCGATGTTATTGGCTAGATCTATCTGCCTACCGCAATCGTACGGTCACCTGGTGCACGAAGTCTAGATGTTATCTCCTCTGTTTCCATACTCTATTTTGGACGAATCGATGAAGTGGTTAAATAATGCTTGAAGTGGTTAAATAATGCTTTACTTTTTGTTTGTTTCTTTCTTTGTTTGTTTCTTTCTGAAATTACCTTTGATTCTGGAGTCCATTCACCCATTAAATAACGACCAGTCGTTATTTTCCTTTGTCGTTCACCACGCCTTGTTCCAGCTTGATTTTCGAAAAATGTCGTCTGCATCCTCATCAAGAAGAATAACTTTTTTCCGACAAAGCGGTAAGACAACAACACATAGTTTGCTCTTTAATTTAACTGAGGTCTTTCTCCTGCCCGTGGCGTGAAGTATTTCATGAGAAACTAGAGATCTTGTTTTATTAGCAGTAGTATTATTGTTATTATTGTTATGTCATATCATCATTATCATTATTAATGTTATTATTATTATTATTATTATTATCATTATTATTATTTAGTTATATATTTGCTTGCTTGCTTTTTTTTTGTTTTGATTTTTCAAGAAATATGCATTGTCTCCCGAGTCGTGCCTGGTTATATCTTTCTTGACCCTGCCTCTTTTTCATCACAGTTTAATGTGTTCAATTCATTCATTCATTTGCTGTCATCGAGGGGGCGCATTGCTTTTATCTTAATTAAGTTCTTTGAAGGTTTTATTTTTCTGTTAGCAATCTGTCGGTCTGTATGTCTTCGTTTAAAAATTGGTATGACCAACATATTTAATTTAAGTACATATTACATGCCTGCATGAATTGATATGGAATTCATGCATGTTTGTTGCTAGAACATCTTAGATTTAGCATCTTCACTGTTCATGGCAGGATTTATGTTTTCGGTAGGGTCCTCATAGTCTCTATCTCATATTTTCGTTCAAATGTTAAAGAAACGAAATGTAATAAGCGAACAGGGAAAAAAAATCAGTGTATCTGAAATAAGTCTAATGTGCACCATGTGCTTATGTGTTTAACACGTTTCATAAGTTGTACCTTTTTTTTTTAATCTATCTATTTGGTTGTTTTGTTTCTTTGTTTCTTTGTACGTTTGTTGCCATTAGTTTAGTTTTCATTCAAAATATCAATGAGCTGACACAAACTGTGTTTCATTTGATTTTATGCGTGGTTTGCCTCAGACCGTCTGCTATTGGTTGGACCTGATTTTTCTCTTTTCTCTTAACTGTTTAGGCAAGTGTAATACCTCACATGAAAGCATTTCATAACACTGAAAGCCGCGGTTTCTCTTAGCATCACTGTGACTTTTGAACACGTTATCATACGTCTGTCTGTCTGGCTGTCAGTCTGTCTGGCTGTCTTCCTATCTGTCTGTCTTCCTATCTGTCTGTCTTCCTATCTGTCTGTCTGTCTGTCTTGCTATCTGTCTGTTTGTCTGTACAATCTCAGAATCTGTGGTCGTACATGCCCTCCTTTCACTACGAGACATCAGTTGATTTTCTCCTGGAAGGATTCGACGCCAAGAGCTTCAGCGGTGTCCTTGGAACGAACAGAGATCTAAACAATGAGATTGGTAACTGGCTCTGAGACAAATTGTCTGTTTGGTTTCGTCCTTAGTAGATAACACAGTCTTGGCGGATGGTTGATGCTGGCAGACTCTCTCTGTCACGGGGGACTGCAACCAGCTGAAACTACTTTCATGATGTGTTGGAGAACCAGTTTCAATTTCTCAAGATATATAGTGGTGTCTCTGCGCTCGGAATGGATTCCATATACACTTGACGCCACAGAGATCGTGTGATGGAGAAGATCTAAAATAATCATGGCATACGCCAAAAACCTGTGCATAACCTGTGTGAGCTGGCAAGGTCTTGAAGTCCTACCTAACACATAGTTTTCTTTTCTTTTATTTATTTGTTTATCTATTTAATCATTTGTTTGTTTGTTTGTTTTGTCTATCTTTATATCAGTCTCGTGACTGGACCAACCTAGGCTGAATTGATGTGAAATATGTATCTCCGTCTGCAATGTTACAAATGATAAAAAGAAAGAAAGAAAAAAAAAAAAACAGAAAAGAAAAGAAAAATCCCTTGGAAAGGATGAAAATACATCCATGTACCCCCCACGAAGTGACCGCACCGACGCCCAACACAAACCACTTTAGAGAACCTCAACCCCGAACAACATGACATGTAGAGTCTGTCCGTCCACAAATACGATTGGTCGTCTCCACCACACCACTCCACCTAGTCCATCCTGCACCCTCGTTAAGAATATAAATAGAGAAATTAAAATCAAATGAATAAATGAAATAAACAAACGAACAAATAAATAGATAAATAAATAAATTTTAAAGAATAAGTAAATAAGTAAATAAATAAATAAATAAATAAATAAATAAATAAATAAATAAATGTCATGCTGTTCAGTGACATGCTGATAAAGCAAAGAGTCATGGGCTGCAGTTTCATTTTTTTTCAAATGGCCTGTTAGCTCACAATTGGAGAGCCAATGTGACATAACTGGTGTATGGTTGATGACACTGAATTCAAACTGAAGTAAGATATTTTATTTATTTATTTGTTTATTTATTTATTTATTCATTCATTCATTCATTTATTTATTTATTTACTCATTCATTCATTTATTCATTTATTTATTTATTCATTTATTTAATATCAAATATTGTAAGGTAGTCTTTGTCGATTGTATGCGTATGCCTGGTGCGTGAGTGCGCTTTGATGTGAATTGTCCAGATTTGGCGCCGTATTATCATTACCGGTAGTAGTAGTAGTAGTTGTTGTTGTTGTAGTTGTAGTAGTACAGTAGCAGTAGTAGTAGTAGTATTTCTATTGTTTTTATTATTATTATTATTATTTTGTTGTTGTTGTTGTTGTTGTTGTCATTATTATTACATAAGCATCAGCATATCCTAGGTCGTTTATCTTCTCTTTTCTGTTCATTTTCGTTTTGTAATCGTTTACTGCTTCAGTGTGTTGAATAATTGTTATTGACTCCTTAAAAAAATATTCAGTACCTGTATGTTGAATGATGTATTGCCTTTAAAGAAGTGTGGTAGGTTTAGAAACACACCTCCCTTTTTCCAATCTGAGCACCCATATTCGACTATGGCCAGGGTACCTACGTACGATCAGCCTCCAGTCCACCCAACTGTTTAATGGGTACCTGACATTTTTTTTCCAGCAGCAGTGAAGGTGAAATGATGAGGGAGAAGAGATGTGAACCAACCTCATGATACTACTCCGACAAAAGTTGAGCTCTCTACCATCTCACTTACCTAAGATCTCACGGTTATGGGAAACCTTGAACATGACCTTGTGCTAGTTTTACTCAACGAAAATCAGGAGATACCTTTTGATTTCTTTTATAATTCCGTGCGTGCACATGCGCATATGCGCAGTGTGTGTGTGTGTGTGTGTGTGTGTGTGTGTGTGTGTGTGTGTGTGTGTGTGTGTGTGTGTGTGTGCGCGCGCGCGCGCGCCTTTAAGAATGTTTCTGTGTGCTTGTGTGTGCGTTTATGTGTGTTTGTGTCTACTCTTGTGTGTGTCTGTGCGTGTGTTCATTGTGTGTGTGTGTGTGTGTGTGTGTGTGTGTGTGTGTGTGTGTGTGTGTGTGTGTGTGTGTGTGTGTCTGTGTTTGTGTATTTGTGAGTGTGTGTGTTTTCATGCGCGTGCGTGCATGTGTGTGTGTGTGTGTGTGTGTGTGTGTGTGTGTGTGTGCGCGCGCACGCCCGTATGCAGTTTTAAGGTAATATTTTTTCTCAGCGGGCAACTGACAGGTTTGCTGAAATCTTATTGCCACACAGTTATTCAGCCAGACCATTTTCATTTACCAAAACTACATTCAACGACCATATCCTGTGGCAAAGAGGCTTTTCCAAAAGACGGGAATGACCTTCCTCTTTTGTTCCATTCAACTCAACTTGATGTCATTAAAATCTGGACGTCAGTTCTTTACCTTTGCAGATCTCTCTCTCTCCCTTTCTCTCTCTCTCCCTCTTTCTCCCCTCTCTCTCTTTCTCCCCCCCTCTCTCTTCTCTCTGTCTCTCTCACTCTCTCTCCTCTCCTCTGTGTGTGTGTGTGTGTGTGTGTGTGTGTGTGTGTGTGTGTGTGTGTGTGTGTGTGTGTGTGTGTGTGTGTGCGTTTGAGAGTGAGGGAGAGGGAGAGACAGACAGACAAAGAGAGACAGACAGACAGAGAGATAGAGAGAGACAGACAGACAGAGAAAGACAGAGACAGAGAGAACCAAACTTATTTCGTCAGCTTTCTTTGGATTTGGTGTTGTTTGTTTGTTTTGTTTGTTTGTTTGTTTTGTTTAGTTTGTTTGCATTTGCTGAGCTCTTGTTGCTAGATATTTATTTAGCCAGGTCAAATCCATTCACCCACAATACAATACAGAAGCGTAACCGAGAGACAGAAATAAATGTTCTCTTTTGTTCCTTAAAGAAAATGCGTTAAAGAAAATGCGAGTATATTGTCATAGCCTCAAGAGAGAGAAAGCAGTATTGCCTCTCTTGTAAAGATAGGAATAAAAAAAAAAGCAGACAAAATAGACCTTTTATTCAACTAATAAACTGTATAGTCTAAAATGCAAAACTAATTAGCACCGATGTAATCGCACACTCACATGAAATAAACTGAAGTGGATGCCCACTCGCACTGATCTATCAGAAAACTTTTGATTCCATGATGAAAACACAAACAAACAAACAAACAAACAAGCAAACAAACAAACAAACAAACCCACTTAGCAACATAACCATGGAGGCTGGATTTCAGAACCATTGAATTTAAAGTGTGATATTCCACAAGGAACTAACACATTGGATTACAATTTCGTTAAAAAACAAAACAAAACAAAAACACCAACACCACCACCACCACCACCAACAACAACAAAACAACAACAACAAAAAACACTTAGCAGCATAACCATGGAGGCTAGCTTTTCGGAACCATGGAATTTTAAAGTGTGGTATTCGACAAGGCTGTCTATTCTCACCTGTGGCTTTCATTCTAGCGGTTGAATTACCAGCCTTGACAAATAGGAACAGCAAAATATATATCATATCATATCATATCATATCATCATCATCATCATCATCATCATCATCATCATCATCATCACTTTTTGATTATGGTGTCTTCCTCAAAGATTTCTGTCAATCGTTTCGAGAAAAATATATCTTTTGTTAGCTTCTTGTTGCCTTTCTGTTGTTCGTACATCTATTTCGTTAGCTTGTTTGTTTGTTTCTTTGTTTGTTTTCTGTTGTTCGTACCATTGCAAGGGAACTAGCCGTATTTTCCTTCTCTTTTAGCTGTAACAATGATCTCGCACTTACATAACAAAGGGGGGGGGGAGGGGGGGTACTGTATTGTAAAGGCTGGTTTTCGATCTGCCATTATCAAGTTGCTGAATCAATACCAGCATGGATATTTGAAGGATAACATTTTTAGTGCTGATGTGCTGTGAATGAAACGGAGTGAATTTTCTACACAAGATATTTCAGATCTAGCAAAGCTACAACCAGTATCCCCAAGCTATCAATGGTGCTGTTTAGCTGAGCCTTGTGGATTTGTGTTCTTATCATTAGCACTAGTCTATAGTTTCAGTTTCAGTGGCGCTCGAAATAAGTTTCATGTGCACTGACGCCACTGATCATATGTCATGTGGTGGAGAAGATATGGCATAAGCCTGTGCATGAGTACTATGCGCTGGCAAGATCTTGAGGCTCTATTTAGCATTGGACTTTATGTCTGTCTTTGCGTCAGTCTGTCACTGGAACATGCTAGGCTACATATTGTAGTAAAAGATCTCCATCTGCAATGTTAACAACAATTTACACAAAACGTGGACACGAATGAAAACACATCTAGCACTCGCATTATGAGCTGACTGCACTAGCGCCGTACACAATTACATCACAGAAACCCATCCCGAACAGCGTTTAACGCTATGTTGTCGTTGTAATGCCTGCGATGAAGCGGGAGGTTTGATTTGTTTGGGAAAATTTAGGTTATTAACGTTCCTTGGGAAGGGACGTTACTAGAATGTAATACATCTGTCGTCATTCGTTCTGCCACATTCTGTGGGCTGGCATTCAAAACCTGCGTAAGGTAGATCGAAAGTGTTTTGTTTTATAGCACATATATATACATTATGTAGAAGAGTGGAGAGGACGGAGATACACTTACGACCAGAACGAGCAACGCATGATCACAACGGGCGACTCATGATGATGATGATCATAAATGATAATCAAAATCATCATCATGATGATGATCGTGATGATCATGTCTGCACGAATTCAGGATTGTCGTGGAATGTAATTGTTTACTAGGTTGCTAGCAAGAGGCTAATAACCGCATTTTTACCGTCTGCTCTTTTGCGTTGAAGACCTTGTGTAGGCCTTTATCAAGTTTTACATCAACACCAACGTCGTGTATGCTTATCAAATTATCAATGTCTGCAGGCTTATCTTTTGGAATCCTAGTGACTGGCGTAGAAAACGACTTGGGGGAAGGAGGCTCTTACCAGGCCAAGTGATGATAGGTGGCCAGCTTCCTCATTAACTATGTCCTGAAGCAGGTGATGGAATCAAAGTGGATTATGTTAGGCCTATTAAAAGAATTCCACTCTGTTGTAGTGCTGTGTGGAAGATATGCTTGCCGCAACAAGGGATAGATGCGTATGGAGGGCCATGATCACCAATGCCATGTGGCAGGGCACTTGATGATGATGACAATGTAGTGCTGTGGAAGTGAAAGAATACATTTTTCAGTTGATCTGTCGTAAAGATTTAATAAACAGTAAACACCAGTCGTTATTTGGATTGTAATTAATTGTTCACAGTGTTGTTAAACAAAAAGTTTACATCTTGTTTGAGATGGGTCAATCAAGCTTTCTTTTGTACAAATTGTAGTATCAAAATTTGTCAGAAGGTATAGCATGCACTAACCTGCCATCCACCATGAAGAAGAAAATGAGGCATATGAGTTTGCTTCCTGTGGTCATGGAAGTTGTGAAGTTGATCTCCTACAGATGCCTCTGTTACGCTAGCTTGATTGCAGGCTTTGTAGCCCACTGTGATGAAGTGTGTTGCACTTCTTTGACTCTTTCTATATATTGTCAGTATCATTTTTAGTATGGAGGTCATGTACAGTGACACCATATTTCACTTTTCAGGATAGATTGAAAATTAATGTGTAAGCAGTGCATTTGCAGGCTGTGGGGAAGCTTTGTCTAAAAAAAATCCCCCTTTTTTTGGTATGGTAATTTTGGTGATGTGGTTATTCCATTCTAGGTCTGGGGATAGTTAGGTGCTTGGTAGGAGGTGTTTGACATATACTTCAGGTCAAGAGAGCTAAGCTAAAAGCATCTAGCCAAGAAGAGCGAGTAAAATTGTGGCAACAACACTTCCAAGACCTACTCGGGAAACCTCCAGACATCTCTGAAGAAAAAATAACTCCAGTCTTCACGGAGGAGCTGAATATCAAGAAAGGGCCGTTTACGTTGGACGAAGTACTGATACCGCTGGCAGTGAAAAGCATTCAGTGTGGAAAAGCTCGGGACTCATTGAGATACCTGTGGAAGTATGGAAAATAGAGGAATTTCACCAGATACTGCTGGAATGCTGCAACAACGTTTATAACCAAGACCCAATAAACAAATGGACAAAAGGATGCTTGCTTCCTTTCCCCAAGAAAGGTGACCTTGGAATCTCAAAGAACTACCGCGGAATCACATTAACTGCAATTTCTGCAAAGATCTACAACCTAATGCTCCTAAAATAGGATAAGGCTGGAGATAGATCCAGTTCTGAGGAAAAACCAAAATGGGTTTCTCCAAAACAGATCGACATCAGGAAAATACTCACCATCAGATGTATATTGGAAGGCATAACAACCAAAAACCTCCCAGCTGTTCTTCTATTTATCGACTTTTCCAAAGCTTTTGATTTGATCCATCGAGGAAAGATGAAGGAGATTCTAACTGCATATGGACTACCCAAGGAAACAGTAGACGCCATCATGATGCTGTATCAGAATACCCGCTGTATGGTTCGCTCCCCCGACGGAGACGACTTCTTCAACATCACTGCTGGAGTCCTTCAAGGAGATACGCCAACATTTTCATCATCTGTCTCAATTATGTGCTGAGGAAAGCAGTGGATAAGAACAAAAAACTTGGCTTTACCCTCACAGAACAGAAGAGCAGACGCTACCCTGCGGTAAATATAACAGATGTGGATTATGCTGATGACCTGGCTGTTCTCGCAGACCTCCTAAAGGATGCAACATATCTCCTTCACAGTGTCGAAAGAACAGCAATGGAGATCGGGCTCCACCTCAATGTGAACAAAACAGTTCATCTGTCTGAATCAAGATGCATCAGAAGGCATGAGAAGTCTCAATGGAGATACAATCAAACAAGTTCAAGACTTTAAAATGCCTGGGCAGCTACATTGACTCCACAGAACAAGATGTCAACACCAGACACGGAAATGCTTGGGGCGCTCTAAATCAACAGGACAAAATCTGGAAATCCAATCTATCGGACAACCTGAAAATGAACTTCTTCCGAGCAGCAGTAGAGTCTGTTCTTACATATGGCTCAATCTCTTGGACCCTAACAATGACATTGGAGAAGAAGATTGATGGAGCATATACACGAATGCTGCGTGCAGCCCTGAACAAATCCTGGAGAGAACATCCAACTAACAAAGAGTTATATGGTAAGATCCCACCAATCAGTAAATCAATACGTCAACAAAGACTGCGCTTCGCGGGACATTGCTGGTGTAGCAAAGAAGAACTGGTGGGGAATGTTCTACTATGGAGACCCATCCATGGCAAACAAAGACCAGGACGTCCAAAGAAGACCTTCATCGACCAACTGATGGATGATATGGGCTGTCAGTATGATGAACTACCGACTGCAATGTCTGACAGAGAAGGATGGAAGAAAAGTGTCATGGATAGCCGAGCAAGCTCAACATGATGATGATGATGATCAGGTCAAAATGGTATTGTTCAGTGAGCAGTGGCATGAGGTTTATTTTTGATATTCAAGATGTAGCATTTAAAAGTATTGAATTTCATCCCCTAGGTCCTCGCTCTTGTTTCGAGATTTTTCAGGTCCTGCTGGAGGGAAAGATGGTCATACAAAGTGTTTATATCTCTGTATAATATTAATAAGCAGGCAGTCATCTGCAAAGAGGGGTACTTGTGATCTGACTGCATCTAATTCTAAAGCCCAGCCGACTGTGCAGAGCCATATTAGGACCGTGAAGAATGAAAAACCCTGGAAAAGAAAATTAAGTTTCCATACATCAATCCATTTGTGCACATAATCTAAGAATATGCTCCTTGCATTGACCGTTCCACCCAATTTATCACCAAATAGTTGAAAAATACAAACCTAAATACAAATATAAACATAGCTGTGGACATAAAAACATATATAAACTGGCCTATACTACCTAAAATTGTTTTCACACATAACATTTCCTTAGAGCGAAAATCGCATTCAGTATATATACACAATTGATTATCAATCCTAGGAGAAAGCTTGTAAGGCTTCATAGAACATGTACAGGTGAATGGACTAGGAAGGCAGAAAATGCTGCAAAGAAATGACAAGCAAAGGAACAAGGCAGAAACAGAGAGTTACAGAAAAGAGGAAATTTTATGCACAGAATTTCCAGAAAGTAGGGATAGTATTTATACTGAAAGAGCCCATGGCATCTACACAGGGAGAGGTGCCAGAGAAAAACAAGAGGTCGTAGTACCCCAGTGTAATGTGTGAGGAAACATTGGGGTCAGGCGAGGAGGGGACCAGTGATGCTCTGTTGATCTTGTGTGGTACTGTGTCAAAGACCTTTTAAAGGTCAAGAATCACAACATCAACTTCACGGCCTTTGTCAAAAGAAGTTTAGAATAGAAGTCATTGGTTTTTGTCAGTTACTGGGTTTCACAGGAGCATCTAGATCTGAAACCATGATTTATGGAGGTAAGGAAGTTATTGGTTTGAAGGTGTTGCAAGGGAATGAAGTGAGTGAAATAGGGTGGTATTTTTCAGCAGTGTGGTGGCTGGCTTTCTTAAATGCCACACAGATGTTTACAGTGGGGTAGTCAGTTCTTGGATGGAATACCTGTGTTTTAAAATTTTTGATCGATGAGACTAAGGATGTTGCTGCTTTCAGTACTATTTTTGGCATGCTGTCAGGTGATAATGGTCAACAGGAATAACCATTCCAGGGAAGTGGGGGAAAGGAGATTCATCAAATCATAGACCATACACTTGACAACACAAGAACAACAAAGATGTTAACATGGGCAATAACTGAATAAGAAGGCCAATTTTAATTAAGCCACAACATGATTCGAACCCATAACCATTTTTGTGTGAATTCAAAGCTTGAGCAATGAAAGCCTGTGTTGAAAGCCGAATGAACTCTTCCCATAATATAATAAGGTGTAAGGCCTACAGTTCATTCAGTAGTACTGGTAGTGATAAGTCTTCAACACGGAGCTTCTGTTAGAAAAGGTATCGGGTAGAAATGTGGATATTCCATTGATTACATTTAAAGAACCAGTAGCCATTTTGCGTTGTTAAAGCTTGATCATTGGCTGATATATTAACCGCCATGTAAGAATGATAATGATAATAGTAATAATCATAATGATGATGATAATTTATAATGATGATGATAATAATGATAATGATGATGATAATAATAATAATGATAATAAAAAGATAATAACAATGATGATGAGAATGATAGTAGTAGTAGTAGTGGTAATATTAATAATAATAATAGTAATAATAACAATAATGATAATAATAATGGCAATAACTACTTGTGCACCACTTATTTCAGGAGAGATTTATGCACTTCATGAAAGCATAAAAGACTAATACAGATACGCATGAACATGATAATTGTCTACCCCTACTACTTTGATGACAACAGACGAACTGTAATAATGGCATGGGAGCAACTTTTTCTGTTTGACGACGGAATCCGATTTTTCAAAAGAGTCAGAAATGGAAAATCTGTTTTTTGAAATGCTTCAGTGTCTGGGGGACTATGCCCCCCAGACCCCGCATACGGGGCGCTGCCAGCTCCTGGACCCCTTTCAGTTTTTGTACTTTTTCTAAGTTGCACCCTTGTAATGGTAAAGAAGCAATAAAAATAAATTATAATAAAATATCCACATTATATGTTGAAAGAAAGAAAATACAACAACCATACAATTACAAACAAACAAAAATAAAAATCCACACCTCATTTATTTAATATATTATATATGCAAAAGTAATTCACAATCATGCAGACATGGAAACACTGCCAACACACACATACACGTGCACACACACACTCACACACACACACATATGCATACACACACACACACACACACATTCACATACACACACACACATACACACACATTCACACACACACACGCACACACACATTCACACGCGCGCGCACACACACACACACACACACACACACACACACACACACACACACACACACACACACACACACACACACTATCATTCATACATTGTTGTTTTAAAAAAAAATCTTCAGAGCAGATTTTGTGAAGCGATTGAAGCTGAATGTTTTATGTGGGCAGGGAGCGCATTTTTTATACTGTTGGATGATTAATGGTTCACCACACCAAGATGGTTTAATTCATGGTTCACTGAAAAGTGAATATCTGTCTGTTTGTGTCTGTGTCTGTGTGTGTGTGCTTGTGTGTCTGTGTGGACTATATCAGCAACAATCATTATTTAACCTAATTTTTTGTGTCTGTGTCTGTGTGTGTGCTTGTGTGGACTATATCAGCAACATTATTTAACTTAATTTTTGGAGACATCTTTCAGAGATCTCACACCCCCAGGCCCCAACCTCACACACATGAATTTTGAATACTTGAAAAGATCATAACCCACATCACGTGTGTAGAAACCAGGTTTTCGCTGTGTGTCAACAGAGACAGATGATTCTGGATGGTTTAAAAGAAAACTTGGATCATACAAAAAACCTCTAACAGATTCAGAACTTCAGTATGTTTTGAAATGGGTGTTTGCTGAGGGTTGGTTTGTTTTTAATCTTTACTGGGCTAATGACTGAATATTTGGTTGGAGAAAATATACCCTTCCAGTGCCACCAACCAGATGCTCTGTTGGAGACCTTTCTCTATTTTTAACTGGAAATTCCCAACCGTTTGAGTGGTGTGGGAGGTATGATTGGAAACTCCAGAATTTCCTCTATGAACTGATATTAATTAGTTATGTATTATGCTATCATAATTTTTCTTTCCTTCATGGTAGAAAATGTGACCTCTGCATCTGTTTACCATTTAGCGACTCCAAACACTGTTGACGGCACAGTTCCTAGTAATTCAAAACAAAAAAGGAAAACGATGAATTTCCTTTTGTTCATAGTTTTATTTTGTTGCCACATAATATTTTGAAATGGCATGATCTGTAATTAATTTTGATTTAACTGGAAAGAGTGAAGTATACTGGTCCAAAAAAGTCATAGGCTTTCTTGGCTGGATAAAGAGATGATTTTTTTGAAAGTTTTAAATCAAAATGGTAAGAATTCTTTGGCATAGGAGAGTAACATTTTTATTTGCATGTTCTCACTGAAAGGGTTAAGATCACAGACATTTTTTTATGCTGAATGCAACTTCAAGGCTTTTTAAATTTGGGATGAAAATATGTCTTTTGATATCAGTGAAAGGAAAACTCTTAATAATGGCTTTACCAGTTTGGATTTTGTATAGTTTTTTTGTTTGTTTTGTTTTGTCTTTGATTGTTATTCATTACATTTTTTTTTCTCTTCACAGAAACAGCAGGAACAGCGTGTGAAACCAAAGTATCATAGTCAGACAAGAACCGAAGCAGTCACAGATATGGTGAACATCCTTGATTTTTTACATTATGCAGGTCGCTTTGCTCTGTTTTTTGTCACAAATTGTTACGCGCTCTTCAGCTATGTCATGTGGACCATGTTGCTGCTGCCTCTGCGTGTGTTGTGGCCTACTATGTACTGGAAGATTGAGTCCATTCTGTTCAGGGCTTTGCAGTCTTTTATCATGCTCTGGATCTGTCCTGGAGGCTATGGAGGTGAGGTTTTCTTCTGGTTTTACCCCTTTGACTCCCGCACACTGTCCACCAGCATCCTGCGTTGTCAACTCTTCTAGCAAACCAAAAACTGAACCCTTTGATTCACTCATCCTTTCCACCAACTTCCTGCAGAAAGGGTGAGAGAGTCAAAGGAACAAGTTTTTGCATTTGGTTGATAGGGTGTGAGAGTCAAAGGGTTAATCTTAGTTCCAGAAAGTCACAGTATAATAATATATTTCTCCTCAATTTTGAATAAATTATTGTCAGTACTGTACATCGGGGGGGGGGGGGGGGGGGGGGAATAATGCAGTGAAAGAAGACACTTTTTGTTCAGTTTCTTTTTTAGGTTAGTTTGTTTTGTTTTCAGTTTAGTTAGTTTGAACATTTTGGTTAGTTAGATAGTTTGGGAAGAAAGGTATGAAAAAGAGGAAAATATGTTAATACAAAAGACATTGCATAAGATATGAGAAGTTTGATTTTATTGGGTTGCAGGTGTGGTAAGATAAATGGCATATGTGATTGTGATAAAGCAATTAAAGACTAATATTTTCTTTTGTAGGTCTGGAGAAAAACAAGTTTTGCAGACCATTACTATACAGTTACAAAACAGTTCCTTTGACTGGTAGTCATAGAATTGTAGCACAATATCAAATAAGTCGGTAAAAAATAAGTTGTGCAGAATACTCCTACTATTAAAGATAATTCTTTTCGTGGGTGCCCTGAAATCAAGGAGTGGAATCAGTTAGTTGAGAAAATTAAACTTTGCAGAGTTTAGAAGTATTTGCAGATCAGTAAATCTTTTTACTGTCTTGAGATCAGGGAGGGATATCAACAAGTTGTGGAAAAATAAGTTGTGAAAAACACCCATATATTAGTAATATACAGTTAAAAAATAAAAGTCATTCTTTGTGTGGCAGTTGTGGAGTCTGGGGATGATATCAGCAAGTTGTCAGAGCAGAGTGTGGTGCTGCTAGCCAACCATCAGTCAACAGCAGACACCCCACTGTTGATGATGGCACTGTGGAACAAAGGCAGATGCATGGCCAATTCCTATTGGATCATGGACTGGATATTCCGCTTCACCAACTTTGGTCTGATCTCTATCATTCGCAGGGATGTCTTCATTAAGCAGGTATGTGGATCTGTTGATGCGTGCCATTTTTTACACCCTAAAATAAAATCAAAGCTCTGCGCCCATTCTTAGACATGAGATTCTTATATATTTTTATGGATTTCTGTATTTTTTGAAGCTGATAAAAGTCATTTTTCTGAAACACATAAATGCGTTGACAAAATTTGGGAGTCACATATATGTGAAATAGGTATTTTGTGGTCATTTTTGTGAAACACATAAATGCATTGACAAAACTGAGTCACATATGTGTGAGTGGGTATTTTGTTTCTTGGGGAAGTCCTTATATGTGACAGTGGCTAAATTTTCTGTTTGTAGAGACAAATCATTCCATGTTCCAACCAGTCCCGCTCGAAGTAGGGGAAACAATTTTGAAATGAACAGTATGAAAATTTCAAACCATATGGGAACAAAAGTTCTTTGTATTCTTCATATGATCCACAGTACTATTGCACTTTCATGCCCTTCATGATTGAACTGAAAAAAAAAAGACTGGTGAGACTATCAGCTGAATTGGACAGAATCAGTCAGTAATTGTGTTAGCATACAATACTTGTGGACTACTTCCCCCTTATGAGACCATAATCTCTAATGGTTAGAATTATGTTAGCAGTATTTGTGGACAATTTTCAGTCAAGAGACTGTCTTCTTTGACATAGACAGAATTATTGGTTTAGCTTAAAATATTGTTAGACTATGCTCTGCTCAGAACATGTAGAATACTTAGCCTTTATAATGTGATTTCTTGGACCAATGGTAGTGAGTATGCTCATGTGTAGTGAGTGATAGCTTCATCAAGCAGGGCTGTCATGCAGTGAAAAGAATACAGACCTTTACTACAATCTAAAGTTCAACTGGTGAGTGTATGATTTAAAATTATGATTGTATGTACTGTATGTATGTGGCTATCGTGATGTCTTTGTGACTGAACCTTATTTTATATACTGATTCCACAGATATTTTTATCGATATCAGAAGCTGCCTTCACATGGTTTCTACTTTTGTACATTCAGATCTTTAAAAAAAACAACCTTTCAGCTTCTTGGGGCTTTGTCCCCTCAGTCATCTGACTAGGGAAGTTACCCCGGGAGCCCAGTGGTAGCCTCCAGTAAGCTCCAGACCACTTTTTGTTCTAAATGACAATTTTAAAATTTCATTCTGTTCCTCTGTGGGAATGTCAAGGGCTCCTTCAGTATAAATAGTATCCCCACCTTCTGGAAATTTCCTATTTTCTGTCACTCTCTTTGTGTCTCCCTTGCGCCTTTGCTTTCTCAAGTTTCTGTCATCTCTTCCTACATGTTTTCATTTTACTGGCTCATTCCTCTCTACGTTTTCTATATGGCTTTCCATACTTTCTCTTAAGATTGATAATTGGGAACAAATATTAGCTGTATTTTTGGCTCTAAGGAAATGTGATGCACAGAAGCTATTTTAGGTAATTCAGGCCAGTTTTCATATAGTTGATTGTACTTAGTGATGTTTGTACATTTACATTCTTATTTTTTTAACCTCCTCCCCCATCCGTGATAAATTGGACAGTGTGGTTAACGTCCACGAGCATATCCTTAGATTATGTGGGCAAATGCATGATATGTGTACCTCTTTTTTTAACAGGTTATTTTTTTCAGGTCGAAGAGGAGTTGAGATGAACATCATGACGTGCAGATATGATATACTTGTTTGTCTGTCATTATTATTGTGTATTTACTTGTCTCTGTGTGAGTGTTTTTGTCTCTCAGTCTACATGATGAGCGCTTATTTACTATATATATGCGTATGTGTATGTATGTTGTTTCTATATGTGTGTGTATGTGTCTACGTATGTTTTGTGTTTGGTGTAACTGTGTGTGTGTGTGTTTGGTGTGTGTGTGTGTGTGTGCATGCATGTGTGTGCACATGTGCATGTGTCACTCTGTGTGTGTGTGTGTGTGTGTGTGTGTGTGTGTGTGTGTGTGTGTGTGTGTGTGTGTGTGTGTGTGGTGTGTGTGTGTGTTGTAGGGCAAGGAAACGCGCGACTCTCAAACAGCTATGCTTGAACAACATCTACGGCAGTGTTTCCAGCCTCAGGGACGCAAGTGGATCATTTTATTTCCAGAGGGAGGCTTTCTGCGCAACCGCATTGAGAGCAGCCAGAAGTAAGTGATTGTTGTGTGTTGATGTGTATTTTGTTGATTCATCTTTTAAGTTATTAAATTACCAAATTCATATGGATTCTACATCGCATTGTGTTACCTCGCATTTTTCTTGAATGTAGTTTAGTTTGATATATATCACATGTTGTCCTGTTACATTGCATTATATGTTGGTCTCTTGTCAGTGATAACATGATGTTCTGTTTGAACTATGTTCTTTTGTCTCTGGGGAGTGTTTATTGCCATTGTGTGGCCCAGTTGTGTTTTGTTGTCCATTTTCTACACGTACATGTATTTTTGTTTAAAAGTGACTTTATTGAACACTTTTAGCCTCATTTTCTCAAGTCATCATCTTTGTATTAAGAATAAAATCTCTGCACCAGCATTGCAAAATGCAATTTATTGGAAAAAGATCCAAAATGATTATGGCATTAGTTACAAGCCTGTGCATAAACCCTATGCGCTGGTAAGATCTTGAGGTTTGACCTAAATTGTGGGTGCTATATGTGTTCTGTGCTTGTATCAATCTATTACTGAAACAGAATTAGGCTATCCATAATGCCCCATGAAGACCACCAAAATCAATATGCATGGCCACAACTTGGGCAAAAAAAATTCATTTTGGCCTCAACTTAGGCTAAACAATTCAGTTCACTAGAAATGGTGTCAACATATCAGTTGTGTGTTGTCGAAGTCTGAAGTCCCCATGCAACACAGAAACTCTGTTCCTTTCCCCACAACAGAGTATCACCTCCATGCCCCCCACCTGTCCTCAGAATGACATATATTTATTGGCAGGAATGGACTGCACTGATACTCTCCACAGCCATATCAGAAGCCCTTTTAGTATAACTCACCTTCTGTACCCCTCCCTTAAGCTGGCCATTATCTCCATAACTCACATCCCTTAGCTCATCCCTTATATACCAACACTACATCCCAAAGACTTTCCAAATTGTAGAATGTCTAAACTGGGGACATGTCTTAAGGCAGACTCTCAGCCACACCAAGAAAATATCAGGAATGCCACCAGCCTGACAACATAGCATCCCCATCACTGCTAATCTACCAAAGCAGGACACCCACATCCTACCAAGTCAGAAAACTTCCCCAAGCCCAGTGTCTCCATCCCACCTGAGAGAGCAACAGACATGTAACTGCATGCCTAAGTAACAACATGAACTGTATTAAAACAAAACAAAAAACAAGTCTAATGCATATGAAATTCACTATACATGAACAGACCACACTGACATGTTACACAACTTTACCACAGAAGCCCAGCAGCATAACTCGCCCTTCCCATCTCTCTCAAAAGAAGTCTGTTGTCTTCCCTAATTCATGTTCCTTGGTGTGTTCTCTAAATACCAGTCCTAAATCCCTGAAGCCCACTGCCACTTTCCCTGCATACCACCGACTCTCTCACTTGATCATTTATACTCACTGCCTGCCCATCTTCCTTACCCACTCCTCCCTCCCAGCCACCACTTCCATCATCTCAGTTTCTTTAATCTCTGATTCAGGAAACTCCCCAAAACTTTCCATTCTGCACAGCAGGAGTTTGCACAATGTCATCTTTGAGATAATACCAGTGTTTGTCTGATTGATGGTGGCTCTTGGTGCTTCCCTTTATAGATTTCTGACCACTTTCTCTTTTTGCTCTTTTTCATTGAGACCATGAGATAGCACCAGTGTGTGTCTGATTGATGATGGCTCTTGTTCTTCCCTTTATAGATTTCTGGCGACTTCCTCTTTTTGCCCTTTTTTCATCAAGACCATTGGTGGCATGATGACCCAGAGTTTATTTGCAAAAGTGCGATTTTAAGTTTCTGAGGATCTTGGATCTTCCAATAAGCAAACTCTTTGATGTAACAGCTTTCCGGAGTTTGTTTGCAAAAGTGTGATTTTAAGTTTCTGAGGACCTTGGATCTTCCAATAAGCAAACTCCTTGATGTAGCAGCTTTACCTGTGATTATGTCAGCATGTGCATTTCTCTTCACACCAGATTATATGGACCTTCCAAGACACAAACTGTTTGTTGTAGAGGCTTTACCTGCATGTTCGTTTCCCATCAGGCCAGCATTTCTAGGACAGTTGATCAACCTGAGCTTTTGTAGTTTGATACAACTCATTGTTTTGTGTCAGTCCGATATTCCAGTTCCACTTTGCCTTTTCTGAAGTAGGTTCATGGAGTCGGTCAGGAAGAAAGCCTGGCTTTTTTCTTCATCTCATCTGTATATTGAAGCGAACCATTTTAGAGCTTTCATAATTGTGTGTGCATGTATGTGCACATGTGTGCGCATGTATGTGCACACGTGTGCGCATATGATTGTGTGTCTGGATTATGACTTAGGTTGGTATTCTTTTGAGTCTATGTCTCTCTGTTGGTGATTTCTGTTGATATTCTCTTGAATCTCTGTCTATCTCTAGTCGTTGTCTTTTTGTGTTAGGGGAGACGGGGGACTTGTACATATTTGCCTTTGTTTGTGCATTAATCAGTGTTGCTTTTATGCTGAATCTTTTGTCCTTATGTTATGTTACAAAAACAGCTATGCAAGGAAAAAACAACTTCCCAGTTCTGCAGAATGTGTCATTGCCTAGAATTGGGGCTCTGAAGACGATCTTGGACACAATTGGTGCGCCTGATCATGATAATGCTAACGTCTCAGACAGCCTCGCAAATGTAGCTTGTGAGTTGAAATTTTGATTCAAGTATTGTGTATAAACCCTTTGACTCCCGCACCCTATCTGCCAACTGCAAAAACTTAATCTTTTGACTCCCTCATCCTATCCACCACTTCGTGCAGAAAGCTGGTGGATAGGGTGAGGGAATCAAAGGGTTAAGTTTCTGCTTTGCTAGCATGATTAACAATGCAGGATACCAATGGACAGGGTGTGGGAGTTTAAGTGTTAAGACTGAATTTTTCTATGAGTTAATAAATGTAAGTTTGTCTCTCTATACTTTACCATGATCTGGTTCCCATATCGTGAAGCCACTCCCCTCTCTCCTGCCATTTCCTTTTGAATGGGCCTGAAGGCCAGGTTCACTAAATCATTGATATTCATCAGGGTTGTACATCTTCAAAGAACAGGTTTTTGTATAACCCAAAATAAAATCTCAGGGGTAGGTGGGGGTCATACCCTCAAATGATATTTCACACTTTTCATGTTCTTTCCATCTCTCAGCCTGGCTGTCCCCCTGCGTCTCTGTCTCTGTCTCTGTCTCTGTCTCTCTCTCTGTCTCTCATCCTCTCCTCTCTTTCTCTCTCTCTCTCTCTCTCTCTCTCTCTCTCTCTCTCTCTCTCTCTCTCTCACTCATATGCCTATACCTAGTAAGATTCTCACTTATCTTGTATTCTTTGAGGAAAGGAACTGCTGATGACACAATTCTGGTGTTTTGATACAGTTAGAACTGTTTTTGGCGCACAGATCCAGGCTACTTTAGTTCACCGTATTCTGGCTCTGCCTTGCCAGCTGTAAATAGTGTGCATCTTTCCTATGACCATATCGGCCCCTTTCTTTCCACTCTCCACACCCTTTTCATCCTGCTTCCTCCAGCCTGCTGCCATGTGGCGAGGCACAGGCCTGCGTTGAAGTATGCCTACAGACTGACCTAGATTCTAATATGCAGTGCAATCGGTCATTCCCTAGATTCAGTCCATCTAGAACCTAAGTCTTTGGAGAATGCATAAGTTACACAAACACACATGTGCACACCACACACACACACACACACACACACACACACACAACACACAACACACACACACACACACACACACACACACACCCCACACACATGCACACACACACACACACACACACACACACACACACAGCACAACACAACACACACACACACACACACACACACACACACACACACACACACACACACACACACACACACACACACACACACACACACACACAGGCACAAACATGTGCATACATGTACAACAAGCACAGACACAGTCGAACTACCCACATGCAAGCTATCACTCACTACACATGTGCATACTCACTGGCATTGGTCCAAGAAATCACACATTATGTAGGCTAAATACTGTACATGTACTGAGTAGTGCATAGTATTGCTCATTACTTTTCTCTTCTCTGTCACTCACCACAAGGCATCATCATCATCATCATCAGGTGCCTTGCCGCATGGCGTTGGCGATTATGGATTTCCCTCTGTCTCTATCTCTTGTTGTCTCAAGCATCTCTTCCACCCTCTTTGTCCCCAGCCACTCTGCAAGTCCGTCTAGCATCCTCTCCCTGGGTCTACCCGGTGCTCTCTTTCCCTCCAGCTTTCCGTTGTGACCAGGTGTTCCAATTCCCCTTTCCTCATAAAATGGCCTATAAATGTTGCCTGTCTTTTCCTAATCTTCCTTAAGAATGATCTACTTGTGTCTGCCTCCATCAAGACAGTCTTGTTTGTTTTCTTTGCTGTCCATGGAACTCTCAACATCCTTCTCAGAAACCACATCTTGGCTGCCTCAATCTTGTTCTGGCTTTGCTTGTTGACTGTCCACGCCTCGCAATCGTATAACAGTATTGGTTCTATATAGCATTCAAGAACTCTCTTCCTGATGTTAATTGATAGGCATTTGTTGGTAAGAATGCTTTTCATCTTCTTGAATGTTGTTTTGGCTTGGCCGATTCTGCTGGCTATTTCTGATGTGCATCTGCTGTCTCATGAAATGATCGTTCCCAGGTATTTAAATTTATCAACCTGTGTCAAGGTTGTGCTGTTTGCTGTTATTTTGCATGAGGGGATTTCATGTTTTTTACTGATCACCATGACTTCAGTCTTCCTGATGTTTAGTTCCAACCCCTTACCTTTGCCTTCTATTTCAAGTATATTCACAAGGTTTTGTAGGTCCCTTTCACTTTCTGCAATTAGCACAGTGTCATCTGCGTATCGAATGTTGTTTATCATTTTTCCTCCAATCTTTAATCCACACTGCTGTGCACAGCTTAACATTTAGCTGGCTGCTTCCCTCCCAGCCAGAGTTCATAACCCCATGAATAATGAGGTCAGCTCTGCCACTACAGCCTCTCCCTTTCCCATTCAGTGCCGGCAAGAGAGACAGCACTATCAGCAGGAAAATTTACAGGGCCAATATGTCAACTATTTTCTCTCATCTCCTTTAAGAAGACCAAAAGTGAATGCTTACAGAAGAAAGAGGAAAAAATGAGCTTTAAAATGACACCCAACACTTCATATAAAACTGTCACAAGTGTTTCACAACATCTAAGTAAATGTATGCTCAGCATGCCGTCGTAGTCACTCTAAAACAACAAATAAGCGATGAACGTTATTTTTCGATTGTCCACAGCTCTCTACATACACATTTTTACAAACATGTCTACTCTCTTGACATGTGTTCTTAATTATTTTAACCAGTGTCAGTAGAGGCAGGAAATGTGATTAATTACACCAGTATCACGGGGCGGGAGTACTGGAACAGTGTGTGTGCCTCCCAGTATGCTGCTATCGTTCAGTCTTTCACGATGGTCATGCTTGCTTGCTTGCTTGCTTTGGTTGGTTGGATGATTTGTTTATAGGCATAGGAGAGGGTTGGTTTAGATGGATTGTTTCCTTTTGTCACAGTGTTTGAAGATAATCAGAAACAGTATAGAAATAAAACTGCTCAAAATCATAGTCATCAGGACATATCTGTTAACAAGAATACATCTTTGTATGTGTACTTTTTGTTCAAATGGTGATTGTGTCTAATGGTGGAGATGATGGTGATGTTGGTTGAATAATTTTCAGCCGGTGGTTATATGTAGGAAAACGTAGAAATCCCAATACCTAGCATAGATAAAGCTGGTTCAAATAGCTTTTGCTTTGCTTGCTCAGTCTCTGTGTTTGTGTGTTTGTCTCTCTCTGTCTCTGTTTGTGATAAACATACATTCATGCATTCATTCATATATACATACATACATACATACATACATACATACATACATACATACATACATACATACATACATAACCATACATAACATACAACAACACATAACAACACACACACACACACACACACACACACACACACACACACACACACACACACACACCACACACACACACACACACACACACACACACACACACACACCACACAGTTTGTACTTACCAAAGGGCAGCAAGCTATTGAAATTCACATTTAGGATAGAGATTCACCCCAGAAAAGTTATGAAAAGTCACAGAAATTCATTCTAGAGGCCACACCAAACACATGTACAACAATTTTTATGCAGTCATGTTGCTTAGTATCCACAGTAACAACAGCAGTAAAACTAACAACTGCCTAATCTTTTACACAATAGTGTCCCTTCCATAATGGTGTGTGCCACAGTCGAGGGAGTGGTTCATTGTTCATACTTGTATGGTCTTCATGTTCACACAATTATGGCTAATGATACAATCAAAGAACATTTTAAAAGATTTTTTTTTAAATGTCACGCACACACATTATGACCGAGACTTTTATTGATAAATTGATGTCTGTACAGCTCGTTTGTTTCTTTGTATGTTGGGCCAATTTATCTTTGGTCACATACAGGAAAAGATCAGACATTTTCATACCTAGTATAGATGAAACTAGTTCAAATAATTTTATGTCTTTGTTCTCTTCTTTCTCATTGTGTGGAGGTAACGCATGATAGCTCTTGCCATAGGTGTAACAGCTGACAATTATTGTTCTTTCATCAGCACTCTTATTTGTTTAGGCTGGATTTGTTATGTTGCTCAATCTTCTTTTGATTTCATTGACATAAGCATGGATTTTGACAAAAAATACACTTAGAAAGGGGCGCCAAACACTCATAATTATTTGGAATTAATAATAGGCTTAAGCACACACCAAAATAAGGGCACCAAACACTTCTACATCCACAGTTAGGTATATAGATTCACTCTACAGAAGGGCATGAAACAGTTCTGTATATCCACAGTTGAAAGAAAATCACAAAATACTCTGAAAGACGGCACCAAACAAAAGAGCACATACGAGTACAGCACACAGTCAGCAGTCTTTAATATCCACAGTAAAAAAAGTGGCACACAAATATACTGAAAAACTAGGGCACAGCACATATTTCTAATACGTTCCAAACACTGAAAACACACAATAAATTGATGAAAGTCACTTCTACACGATACTAAAGTATGACAGTTGTAATTTGTATAGTTCTGCTTCTAAGCACAACAAAAGGAACGTATGCAAACAGCACTTTTCCAGTAAGCATAAAAACTGATGACTGTAGCTATTAACTTAACGCTCTGGCACTGTCCACCTTCCACTCACAGCAGGGAGGGAAAGGAGGTAAAGGAGAGAAAGGAATGCCAGAAACGGGGTCAGTTCAAAAGGGCAGCCAGCTGAAGGCGCATAAACTAAGTGTGAGGAAAAACTGTCTTCTGCACAGCAGTGTCCAGGGTCTTCCTCTAGGTTTCTCATGATGTTTTTGCTGTAAAGTGAAAACAGATCTGGTGACAATACACAACCCATCTCTGCCCACCCTCCCGTCCTTTTGCTGTTTCGTTTTCTTCTCTTCTTTGATTTCACTGCGGATTTTGCAGTTTGTTGCTTGGTTGTTGCTGGCACATCACCATAGAGCCTGCAAACACATCATTTAGCTCATGCTAAAGTTGTAACTAGGAACAATAGATTTCATTCAGCCAGGCAAATGGCATTGATTGGTGTGCTCTTTACCAGCCAGTGGATTTGTTCTTAGGCTTGTGATCAGGGAACACTTAGCTGGAGACCCTTTACATAAAAGGACTCTGTTATGTAAACAGCATGTATATTGATACTTCCTGACTTAAATTCTGTATGTTTTTATATCCTTTCAGTGGGATTTCGTTACATGATTTAATTTTTTTACTTGAAATAACCCCATTTGGACACAATGTGTGATTTTTCTGTACCTCCTGCTGTCTCATGAAATCATCAGTTATACATGTAGAACTTCAAAATCTTACCTGTTTCAGTATAGTACATGCATTCTGATTCATGTATCTGCATAAGTACACAGGAGTTGAACAAGTTTTAAAGGTACATGTGCCTTCAAATTCCCATGTCAACATCAGAACATAGATGTTGAAAATGTTTTAAGATGACTATGTACTTTGGAAACTGGCCAGAAAATTAGGTCCCCCTTGGGAGAATGGGTTGCACATTTTGTAGGAATGCTTCAGTTGGAATCAGACACGTGAAATGATCTGGTATTCTGCATATCTGTAAATGTAAAACAAACAACTTCCAGTCAAAATTTGTTCCGTTGTATGTCTTTGTTCTGACAACCATGTGGCTAAATGTTTGAGTAAAGTCTATTAATAAACAATTGAATATCTAAACAATTGTAGATTTTGGCACAAGGAACGGATCTTTTCATAATCATTTATTACTTATTGATAACCTGATATCATGGGTTGGATCTGTAGTCTAAAGGTAGGAGAGATCCATTCAGAAATGTTCATCACACCATGTCATACAAGTCCGTGAACATGAACCAAGATGCAGTAAGACTGTAATGTGTGTTTAGAATCTGAATGCATGTTTCTGTTTCTCTTCACCCACAGAAAGACATGATTGTGCTGAGATGTGTTGTGGAAAGGAGATGCCAAAGGCTATTTGCAAGCGCTTCTCCATACACAGATCTAAAAATAAGTTTTTACTCAAAAAAAAAAAAAAAAAAAAATCATGCATTTAGAACAAAGAGGGAAAAACGCTACAAAAATTATCATCTTTTCTTGCTTCCGTCTGCCAAACTTGAACCTTTGTATAATATTATGTTTATTTCTTTATTCATAAGATCGTTTACCTGATCCTCCTCTACATTTGATGTGTTATATTTCTGCAATGGTCTGTTTATGAATTCTGCAGATGTTAAGGGCATAATAAAGGAGTGGGGATAAATTATCCTTCCCTCTGCTGAAATTGTTCACTCTCAGTTATTTCACATCTTATCTAAGTCACTTTCCTCATTGCTTAAACCATGCATCTTTGCACAGGTGAGGTTGATCCAAAGCGACCCCTCAGTTGGATAGTGGACATGACCATTGCCTACATGAATGATGAAGGTGTACCTCCGGACATGTTTGGCATGTGTGTTGGCTACAGAGAGAAACAGGATATGTTTGTCCACTACCGTGCTTACCCCCTGTTCAAGGTTCCACGTGATGGTGAGGGACTGCTTAAATGGGTGTACGACCGCTATGAGGAGAAAGAACACATGCTGGACTATTTTAAAACACACCGGCAGTTTCCTGCTGACAGCGTTGGAGGGGTTCTGCCCACCAAGACCCCGCAGATGATCACATATGATTGGATCAACATCTTCTTGATTCAGGGTTTCTATCTTGCATCTGCGTATCTGCACTACACATGTATACTACAGCCACTGTGGTCCATGGTGTTTGGATAAGTGTTTAACTTTTAGCTCAGAATATAATTTTAAAATACGAAGAAACACTTGAAAGGCCTATATTGAAGATAACAAATTTTTAAAAGCAAAGTTTGAGAGACATTTTTGGCAAATTTGGGAGATATTTGTTGTGAGAGAATCTCTTTTGTAAGTTTCATTTGTTTGTTGTAACATTCAAGTTAAAAAAAAGAAAACAGCAAAAAAAATTTTTCAAAAACCCACGCACGCTCATTTTAACAGCAGAGCAAAAATTCCCTTTTATTTCAGTTGAGGGATGTTTCATTCCTTTCTGTTTAATTCATAATGAGCAATTATTTATATATATACAGCTATGAATATGTTAACTTGAAAATGCTTTTATATTGATGAGATTGTTGAGTGGAATTTATTGAGAAAGAAAAACCCACAACTTAAAAAGATTTGAATTTGTATACTTCTTTGACATGTTAAGTTGTATATTTACAGCTTCATTGAGAGTATGCAGAATTAAAGCGAAACAATTTCCATTATTGTTGACCTTAGATTCAGATATTTGAATACAATACTATGAAGCATTTGCTTTTAACACTTGTAAGCAGCTGAAATTTACAGTTAATTACATATAATACTTCTAAGCATTTGCTTATAACGCTTGTATTGTTGTAAGCAGCTGAAATTTACAGTTAATCTATCCTTTATCATTTGATCGGTATGCCTTTATAATTACTTGTATCTGTAAAGAGGTAATAGTAATGTTCAGCTTGTAAGACATTTATTTGTAGTAAAACTAAAAAATAACAGTGACAGCATTCAGCCTTGCTATAATTTTCTTCACTGAATTATTTTCATATCAAGTTTAGTTACCAGACCTGATTTAATCCTTTAAAGGTATTATTTTGTATTTAAACTGATGTGCTTGTTTTATGATGAATGAAAAATTTGGTGTATTTATTTCAGGTATGTGCTTGTGTGTGTGTGTGTGTGTGTATGTATATATGTGTGTGTGTTTGTATATATATATATATATGTGTGTGTGTGTTTGTATATGTATATGTATATATATATATATATATATATATATATATATATATATATATATATATATATATATGTGTGTGTGTGTCTGTGTGTGTGTGAGTGTGTGTGTATGGGTTTATATGTGTGTGTGTGTGTGTGTGTGTGTGTGTGTGTGTGTGTGTGTGTGTGTGTGTGTGCCGTACTTGTATGTGTGTAGGATCTCATGCTGGTACATGCATTGTGCTTCTATAAATGTGAATGCATCGGGTGTATTCTTTACTTAAAATATTGTCAAAAAACAACAACAACACACAAACAAACAAAAAAAGAAGAAAAAAAGGAAACCACTATTGACTGGACAATGTATAACAGTGCTTTTGGACATTCAAGAGTGAATCAAAGGCAGGATGCTGATCGATAGGTAGAGTGAATCAAAGGCAGGATGATGGAAGATAGGTAGAGTGAATCAAAGGCAGGATGATGGAAGATAGGTTGAGTGAATCAAAGGCAGGATGATGGAAGATAGGTAGAGTGAATCAAAGGCAGGATGATAGAAGATAGGTAGAGTGAATCAAAGGCAAGCTGTTGGCAGATAGGTAGAGTGAATCAAAGGCAGGATGTTGGCAGATAGGTAGAGTGAATCAAAGGCAGGATGATGGAAGATAGAGTGAATCAAAGGCAGGATGTTGGCAGATAGGTAGAGTGAATCAAAGGAAGGATGTTGGCAGATAGGTAGAGTGAATCAAAGGAAGGATGATGGAAGATAGGTAGAGTGAATCAAAGGAAGGATGTTGCAGATAGGTAGAGTGAATCAAAGGAAGGATGTTGGCAGATAGGTAGAGTGAATCAAAGGAAGGATGTTGGCAGATAGGTAGAGTGAATCAAAGGAAGGATGATGGAAGATAGAGTGAATCAAAGGAAGGATGTTGGCAGATAGGTAGAGTGAATCAAAGGCAGGATGTTGGCAGATAGGTAGAGTGAATCAAAGGCAGGATGATGGAAGATAGGTAGAGTGAATCAAAGGCAGGATGTTGGCAGATAGGTAGAGTGAATCAAAGGCAGGATGATGGAAGATAGGTAGAGTGAATCAAAGGCAGGATGATGGAAGATAGGTAGAGTGAATCAAAGGCAGGATGATGGAAAATAGGTAGAGTGAATCAAAGGAAGGATGATGGAAGATAGGTAGAGTGAATCAAAGGCAGGATGATGGAAGATAGATAGAGTGAATCAAAGGCAGATGTTGGCAGATAGATAGAGTGAATCAAAAGCAGGATGGTGGTGGATAGGTAGAGTGAATCAAAGGCAGGATGATGGTGGATAGGTAGAATGAATCAAAAGCAGGATGGTGGTAGATAAGTAGAGTGAATCAAAGGCAGGATGCTGGTGGATAGGTAGAGTGAATCAAAGGCAGGATGTTGGCAGATAGACAGAGTGAATCAAAAGCAGGATGGTGGTAGATAAGTAGAGTGAATCAAAGGCAGTATGCTGGTGGATAGGTAGAGTGAATCAAAGGCAGGATGTTGGCAGATAGAGTGAATCAAAAGCAGGATGGTGGTAGATAAGCAGAGTGAATCAAATGCAGGATGATGGTAGATAAGTAGAGTGAATCAAAGGCAGGATGATGGTGGATAGGTAGAGTGAATCAAAGGCAGGATGATGGTAGATAAGCAGAGTGAATCAAAGGCAGGATGATGGTAGGTAGGTATAGTGAGTGAAAGGCGTGTAGCTAGTGGATAGGTGGCGTGAATCATAGGCAGGTGAATCATAGGCAGGATTTTGGTGGAGAGGCAGAGCAAGTCAGTAGGCTAACATTTAAGACCAAGCTCATGTGACAGCTAAGGGTTTGTTGTAAAAAATCCTCTTTGGAACACTGGCTATTTGATGTTTACAACTATAACACCAAGAAGACACTTGGTGTTTTCCTATATAGTGATCCTTTCTATTTTGGGTTGATTTTGTATGTTTTGTTTTACGTCTTTTCGTTATTTTTTGCTTTTTTTCTGGTTGTTTTTTGTTGTCTGTCCATTCTATTTTATCTTATTTCTTAAATCTTTGCACGGTGTGGAGTTTGTACTTAAGATTAGTTTTGTTGATTTTCTTCTGTATGGCCTCATTGGCTAGTTCTTGCCGAGGATCATATGGAATCTCTGTTGTACATTTTGTTCAGAAGATTTGAAGCTTAAAGTAAAATTTAATTGCAATGAAAAATTTTTTTTTCTTAAAATTTGTTCCTATTTTCGCTACATTCTGTTACATACAGTGCCATTATATTTTTCATTTCTTTGAGTCATTTATTGCTTTTTTTTTTAATCAGCTATGAGGAGTAATACTTCTATTTTATATTGCTACTCTAGATTTGAACAGTTTAATTAATAAGAATTGTTTTTTTTTGTTTTGTTTTTGAAAATGTTATGGAAACAGCATTCTGTAAAAGATTTTCTGACAGTATCACTCTGTAGAAGAATTTCAGGCAGTCTGTGTATATTTTCTAGTTCTGCTTTGTCAGTTTTATTTGTCATGTTGATCCTTGTGTTCACATTTTCTGGCTGCATCCTTTTTTAGCATAGGTTCAGTTTTTGAGTCAGCATTATGTCATACTTATTGGTGAGTTTGATAGTTTTGGAACATGAAAAATGTGTGAGACTGAGTAGATAGTTTCATAGCGAACAAATGCTCAGCAACAGGGAAGCAGGACAATGTTAGAGAAAAAAACAAAACAAAACAAAAAACAAACAAAAAACACAACAAAACAAACAAAGCAATGAGCAAAAGAAACAAACAAAAACACTGTATATCAAAATAAAAGGTAAAAGTCTGCATATCTTTATATATCAACATAAGTATCAGTATCTCAATATCTGTACAGTTAATCTATTGAAAATATAAGTATTCCTGACCCAGTGAAGGATAACTAGCACCAGTAAAGAAAGATAGCCAGAGCAGTTTCAGCTAGTTTAAAACCAGGACTAAAATACTATCACTTTAAAGATGAATGTAAACATGCATACATGCAGATATATGCGAGAACTTGTACTCAAACACGCATACACACACACACACACAAACAACGATTCACATGCTCATCATACATATAATTTACATGCATGCACACAAACAAAGAAATGTACAACTACTAGCATTTATAGTGATATAGTATGTATGTATACATGTTAATAATATAATAGTAATAACAGACAGGTCACATTTGTTTGTTTCAAACTTTTTTTGTTTACTTTAGTTGTATTATAGTGTTCGGATGCCTTGTATACAATATGCTGTGTTCATTGAATTGTTATTTGCATGCTAAGATAAGGAAAGTTATGAATATTTACTTTCTGTTATGTGAAAGCAAACCAAAATGTATGTCTGTGCAGACTTGTTTTTGTCTGATTTTGCCTCACAAGCGGTTGATTTAAACAAGGGTGACACCTTTCCGGCTGGGAGCCGGAATTCCGGCTTTTTAAAATTTCCGAACCGGAGGTTTCAGGCTTTTTAAAATATCGAGAGAGAAAAAACTGGACCTATTTTCTTTGGCCATTACTTTGAATTGGATTTTGAAGATAGTTGGACACATTAACTTTGGCTCAGTACTGCATGTATTCATGTGGGCTGAAAATTCTACAGAAAGTGCTTGCCTGCAATTGATCTTCTGTGTAACCTAATGAAAGTAAGTGATATAATAAGTTTCTCTTAACAACCATCAATGCTTTTTCAGTTTGAGAACAACATTGTACTTTGTTTTTTATGAGATCTTTAGATCTAACTTATTGTTGGTTTCCTCAGAATAAACATATATACCTTAATTTATAAATATTTTATTATTGGAACTTGCATTCAAAATAGTTTCAGGAGACGGGGATTTTTCCTTTTGTAATGCATTTAAAGCGTCAGCGTCTGGGGGGCTTAGCCCCCCAGACCCCCCGAGCGGGGCTTTGCCCCTGCACCCCACCGGGGCCTCGGCGGCCCCTGGACCCCAGCCTTTCCTGTTTTTCAATTTTCACAGGTGTCACCCTTGTTTAAATGAGACATGAAAACTTATCAACTATACTTTTTTTTCTTTGTTTTAAAGAATTCTTTATAATTATCTCTGCCGTAACGAAATGTGAATTTAAAAACTATTGAAATGAAAAAAATCTTTTCGTCAGATACTATTATTGATATTGAAATCCTTAAAAAGGTTATAACAAATCAACATCTACCTTCATTCTTGCCACGCTAGATACTTATAGTCTTACAGTGCAATTTATTGTGATAGTCTTTGACTGTTCCTATAGAGCATGTGTGTGTGTGTGTGTGTGTGTGTGTGTGTGTGTGTGTGTGTGTGTGTGCGTGTGCGCGTGTTTTGAAATGTGTGTGTGTTTTGAAATGTGTATGTGTGTGTGTGTGTTGAAATGTGTGTGTCTTTTTATGTGTGTTAAATTTTTCTTAAGTTTTTGTAATTTTTATGATGATGTGCATACCCACTGATCTAATGTGAAAGAGAGAAGGAGGGGGGATAACAGAGAGAGAGAGTTTATTTAAGATGAATATGTGACCTGTTCTCACGAATGGGGTCACAACTTAATTTTGGGGGGTATAGAGATATTTATATCACCGGAAAGCAGAAAAAATGCTCTTTCCAATGATGTATAATTCAACTGTCTAAATGGAAAATCGAGCGAGTTACAGTAATTTAAAGGGAGTGGGTGATGGGACGGCCATTTTGAGAAAAGAAAGAGTTAAAGAAGGACAACAAAATTCTCTGCTTTTTCCTTAGCAACCAGTATTCTATCTTCATCAAACTTAGTGAAGTGTTAGATAAAGTGGTTCTGCACTACATACTAGCTATTTCGCGAGCTGATTCCAACCGTATGCGATATGCTGAGGCCCTGTACAGTTTCATGGCCTAAATTAAAGCTCAAACACATGCATTTTCACGGAAAAAATCTGCACATTCTCGATGGGTTATCACTTTAAAATGTTATTTTAACACTCTTTCAGCCCAAGTTTCACTTTAATCTTTGCCATAATTAATAGATTAATGGTCAGACAGTGTGTAGGAACAAAAATCTCAAATCACCCAGATCGACCCTCACCACCTTTTCAGGCCTGTATCTCAGTTCACACGTTGCGACTTGTGACCCCGTTCGCAAGAACCAGTCACATATATGTTGAATTGTTTTTGTACTGTGTTCATACACGTGGTAGTTAAGGGCATGATAATGTCTATGTACAGACTTAATGGGCATTTTGCTGTGGTTAGTGGGGATCACTGTAGTATTGTTTTTGTTGTTCAGTGCGTTTGAATTTCTGCAACAAACTGAAACTGAAACCTAAAGCAAAGATGACTTGTTGGTTCGTGTATTTCAGGATGTAATTGGTTTAATAAGTTGAAAAGTGCTTGCTTTAGGTTTCTATAAATTTATTTATTTATACCAGGGTGTTCATACAGGGTGAAATACATATTCTGAATCCTATTTCTAATATTTGGTATACTTGTTTCAGCTTTTCTGACATTGTTCCTTTATTTTACGCCCTTGACCCTTTTAAAAGCCTGTTGTTGAAGTAAGATAACTCTGTTCTATGCTTGGAAATTCTTGTGTGGTCTCCCATTCATGGTATAGTTGGGTATTTTTGTTGCTATTAGATCCATCTCCTTTGTACATTCGCAAGGCTTGTTCCATGCACGAACAGGGGCAGGAATTTTTTGTCATAGATGCGTTTGTCCAGAGGTTCTGTTCATCCTTCATTGTCTTATATCTGCTGCAAAATCCAAATACACGAGAGTTCAAGGGACACAAACGAATTTTTTTAAATGTTTGTTTGTTTGTTTGTTTGTTTTCAGCCCAGCATATGGTTACACAGCTGTGTGTGTGTGTGTGTGTGTGTGTGTGTGTGTGTGTGTGTGTGTGTGTGTGTGTGTGTGTGTGTGTGTGTGTGGGTGTGTGTGTGTGTGTGTGTGTGTGTGTGTGTGTGTGTGTGTGTGTGTGTGCGCGCGTGCATGCTTTATTTTTGATTTGCTTGTCAGTTGTTTGGATAAGATCATTTGTGGATATGTGCTGTGTTAATTTGCCTGACACTGTCAGTGATTGTGTTTTTGTATGATGGTGGAATGGTACATTTGATGTTTTCCCATGCGTAGCTGGAGTTCTAAATTTGTTCAAATGGGATCCATTGCACCTAGACAATTCCATATGCGCTCCACACAAATCCACCAGCAGTTACCTGACAGACTCTTTGAGCCTACAGAAAAGCTTCTGCACTGGCAAAGTCTCGGAATGGGGAGGGGAGGAAAGGGACCTGTAAAACTCTAAGCTGACACCACTAGAATGATTGATACATTAAGATGGGCAACAAACAGGCCAGTTTTTATGTTGCAGGCAGGGACTGAACTTGAGACATCATCTTGAGTCCATGTCTCTGTCAAATCGAAAAAGAGCTATGCACATATTAATCAAAGGACATAACTCTTGAGAGTCATGTAGGAATTATCTTCCATGTTGTAAAACTTCTCAAATCTAACAGTTTGCGCTACCCATTTAGCTAGCATAGAAGCAGATGCAAAGCACAAAAACCGTAAGCTCAGAACACTCAAAAAACAAAAAAACAAAAACAAAAAAGAAGAAAAAAAGAAGAAGAAAAGAAAAAAAAGAAAAAAAGCTTTTTCGTTCTCAAAATTCGTGTACTTATTTCTGTGATTTTGTGACTGGGGTTTGGTTTGGTTTGAGCTATGCACAGTTCAAAGTTTACCTGCAGAAATTGTTCTGGGACCGAACGTTTTTCTATGAATACTCCCTGAAAGGAGGTCAGCTGATATGTTTTGATATCTGACTGTATCTGTGTGCTCTGTCTGATGGCTGAGGCTGTCTTTAGCATTTCTGTGTCCATCTCGCCATTCCATTACCATCTGACATCTTCATTTTCAGTTTGTTTGATCCCCCCACCCCTCACCCCGCCCCCTTTGTGACCCCAATTTTTATTATTTGAATCTTGATACTGTGCAGAAAGTGTAAACCATGTCAAAGTAAGTAGTTCTTTTTAAAAAAAATCTTGATTGCTCCATAGATCTGTCAGATTTGCTTGTAAATTGATGATATTCAGTTTTACTTGATAGACAATGTGGAATCATAAGCCAATAATTTGCGATCATTTTCTCAGACTCAAAGTAGTGCTACCAAAAAAACAAAAAAAACAGCAAGCTTTTTTGTTCTCAAAATTTGTGTACTTATTTCTGTGTATTTTGTGGCTGGGATTTGGTTTGTTTGATGTAAATATGCATCATACGTGGGGGGAAAAAGTACAGAGCAAGGGAAGTAACTGATGCAGTGTACCTTGGACTGGAAGAAAGGTGGATACAAGGGGTTTTGTCCTGGGTGGAAGAAATGTGCTAATTATTTTATGACTGATGAATGGCCCAGGAGGAAAATTGGGAACTTGGACCAAAATATGTTATTACTGGTTTTGTAAAATAAAAAGAATGATTTTATGTATTCAGCGCCTTGTGGGTTTTTTGGGCCTTAGTAAGCCATGGATCATATTACAGGGCCATCTTCTTTATGTTTTCATAATTTTGTCTTATCTGGGTCTGTGCTTGTTCCAAGGTTGTGTGAGTCATGATTTTGACAAACTGAAACATATGATTTGATGAATCTTGCATGTGGATGATGATGACTTGAAACAATTTGTATAGTAGATGTGGCATAGAACAGTCAACTCACTGAAATTGCATGAACAGAGACCTGGAGAATTATGGTGTTGTGTATGAAAACAAGGTGCAAATGCTGATGTTTTTCTATCGTGATGCTAGAGGAATTTGTAGAGCTTGCAGAATGGACATCTTATTTGATTAATAAGTGCTGTTGTAGACAATGATGGTACTAGTGTGACTGTAAAGTTACCAGCAGGTAGATTAACATCTATGCATTACAGAGTTTTTCTTTCTGTTTTATTTTAAACAAATTCTATTCGCAAAGTTTATATCATATCAACAACATTCAAATCAACATAATGCAGTGCTCATTACTGGTTTTTCTTATGTATTCTTGTATATATTTATTCTTTTTTTTTTCTTTTCTTTTTTGTTTTTTGTTTTGTTTCTTCTTTTTACCAACTATGAATGTGAAATCAGAGGAAAATGTCCTGTGACACAATCTGTACATAAGCTATTATTACAGATGTCTTTTGTGTCACTGCCATTTTTGTCTGCAAATGAGAGAATGTCCAGCTTTCTGGCTGTGTTGAAATAAAAAGCTGCTCCACACAAAACTGCAGGTTGGCAATGTTTCTGCTCCAAGATCTGGAGAGACATTTTGGGAGGACTGATCTCCTTTATTTGGCAGTGGTCAAGAAAACTAACCGATAATATGATATATATTTCAAAATTAGTCTTTGTTTGCCTAAGATATGATATATATTTCAAAATTAGTCTTTGTTTGCGTAAGAAAAAAAGACACTGCTGTGGACAGGTTTATTTTTTCATTTGTTCTTATCATCATACATTATTCATATTAGTCTACAGTTTGTATGTTAGTTAGAATCTCAGGATGTACCAGGTATGTTTGTGGCATCTGTCGTATTTGATTTACCATCCCCTTTGCTTGGTGTTTGATATCAACCATATCAGGTGACTGAAAGAGAAAAACTTTTTGTTTTGGTTTGTATGTGTGTGTGTGTGTGTGTTTTGATTTTGTTTTTGTTTTTGCTTATGTTATTTTTATGTTGGAATGGAATAACTGTTCATTGATGTGTATGTTTTTTGCTCAATTTTTTAAAATGACCCTGTCAACAAACCAACGAAATCAATCTAAATAGAGCCAAACTATACAAATGCGTAAATGAAAGGACATGATTTTTTTCCCCAATATTTATTATGTTATTCATTGTGAGAAATACTTGTGTTTTGTCTTGATTGTGTTGAAAGTTGATGCTGTGTATGGTTTTACTGTATCAGAAAACTACAACAACCTTTGTGCTGAAACATTAGTTCAATGTGGAGAAGCAGCAAGTTGAGAACAATCGGCATAGTTGCTGTGCATGTCTTGTTGAAATAAATTGTCTTTAGGGCAGATATCTTCTGAGTTAGACACCAGGTAGTGTCCCAGGACACGGAAGTGACTTAATGTAATAATTGTGTTGGTTGAGCCTGTTCATACTCAGATTCATTATATATTAAGCATATTATGTGCAATTGAACCCAGTGTTTAATTTCAGTAATTTCATGGAAATTTAAATGCTCAAGACAGAACCAAAATCTCACATACTGTTCAAAGGTAACTCCTGTTCATTTTGAGTTACAGAGAATCTGACTACATTCCTGGTTTTGATTGTATTTAATCTTTGTTTCTCTCCAAAAAGTACTAAAGCTGTAAAGTTTAATAACTCACATTGTATTGTGAAATCTGTGTGTATGTACATTCAGTCAGCCTGACATGAAAGTTTCATGTCCTGACAGAGTTGGAGTACTATCTTTTTTTTGTTTTTTTTCATTCTGAAACTACTTGTATAAATAATCACCACTTTCTGATCAGCTATCTTTATTAGCTTGGTCTTGACGATGAGAATCGCCATGAGACAGCCATTGCCATTGACATAGCATTAACGTCCAAGCCAAACGTTTGGCCACTTTGTCATATCCACTCTTGAATGCTCTTTTGTGTGTGTGTGTGTGTGTGTGTGTGTGTGTGTGTGTGTGTGTGTGTGTGTGTGCGTGCGTGCGTGCGTGCGTGCGTGCGTGTGTGTGTGTATGTGTGCGTACGTGTGTGTGTGTGTGTGTGTCTGTGTGTGTGTTGAGAGAGAGAGAGAGAGAGATTATCTTGAAGCTAGGGAGAAAGGGGAGCGGTTGTATAGAGGATGATATGTTGAAAGGGCAGTGAATGTTGACAATGACTGAATGACTCAGTTCTGTTTTGGTTATGATTTAGGGTTGTGAACATAACAGTTTGAACATTTCTGATGTAGACACAACAGCTTAAGTATCAAAGGGCCTGAAAACAAAGAAGTTGTCCATTTCTGTGCTCCTGTTATATATGTATTTATGATGCAGAAAAGTGCTATTCAAGTGTGCAAACATTTCATGGACTCCTGGATTTTACATGTAGTACAATCACTTACTAGTATTACTAGCAGGCCATTATTTATTGTATAATTTGCATTTTTGTTGTTGTTTGTTTTGTTTGTAAATATATACAGTGATTAGATCAAAGGCTTGTGTGGAAAAGGGAGAAAGTATTTATTTGATTGTTAGAAATGTATGTGGTTTGTTTTATGACGAAGGAATCAGTTTTGTTTTGTTAAAGTTTGAATTTTTAGCTGAAGAAGTTTCTTATTGATTAATTTATGCAGGGATTTGTAATTGAAAGAATATCTAATTTCATGATTTTGGGTTGAAAGATTATTCCACATTAACTTTCAATTTTTAGCTGAATAAAATACTTAATGTGTAACCATAACTACAACCATTTTCTGATTTGTTGGGCTGCTTTGAGTTTTCAGTGGAGGTGAGTAGTGAAAGTGTTTGAGGATTGACGGAGGATGGGAGTTTGTGATTGGGGCAGGAGCAGTGTGGAAGAATTCCTGCTTGGTGTACTTATCATTGATCAAAATGTGATTGTTTTAATTGTACTTGTTTTGTGATAACACACAGTTCAGTGTCTAAGAAACATGTTTTGTTCATTTATGACTGCTTCTCTGTACACATCAGTGATTTTATGATGTACACCAAAGGAAGCTTCATCTTTGGTTTAAACTTTCCCCCATAATACTTATAGTAATATGAATGCTAGTAGTATTTTACTGAACTGCTGAACTGTTTGTATGATTATTGATGTATCCTTGTGAGTAATTTTCATATTTCCCCAATGAACTGTGCAATGCACATTTTTTTTTCACCCCTGTGCATCTTTGTTTTTTGTTTTCCTCCACAGTTTTTGAAAATCAAAATGTCTGTAATCCACAGATGTACTTTTGTGTCAGTATTGGTTCAGGGTGTAACGCGGATGAAAGGGCTTAGTGGTGGTGGTGTTTTTGTTTTCCTGACATTTGCGCAAGAATGGGGTGGTGTAAGCTTTTTTTCCGTGATTATTTATGCATAAATTATTTACTGATACAATCCAGACCCTCCCTGTGTTGTCTTTGGTTTACCCCTTGTGCAATATGATGTTTAGTTTTCTTTTGAAAAGGATGTGTGTGTGTGTGTGTGTGTGTGTGTGTGTGTGTGTGTGTGTGTGTGTGTGTGAGTGCATTTGTTCAATATTTTTTTCAACTTTTATTCACATATGTGCTTTTAGACGATGTGTGTGTGTGTGTGTGTGTTTGTGTGTGTGTGTGTGTGTGTGTGTGTGTGTGTGTGTGTGTGTGTGTGTGTGTGTGTGTGTGTGTGTGTTGTGCAGAAATTCCTAGGGAGGGTTTATCAGTGGTATTGGTGAAGTTGTTCCATAGTCTTGAGGTCATAGGCTGAAGAGACCACAAGTTTTTTTTGGTGCCAACTTTATGAAGGCATTGCCCATTTCCTATCCCTCCATGCTCTACCATTCCCAGCCCAGGATCAGGTACCCATTCACAGTTTGGTGGATTGGAGGCAGCCTGTACAAAGTGAGATTCGCACTCATGCCATAGAATCGTTGCCCAAATTTTGGTTGAAGATCTGACGGGCTGAATAATCACGATCTTCATTATACTGTTTTGCTCATATCTCATACCTAACAAGGAGGCGTAAATCTGCTTTCATTAAACATTGATTAGACGTCTTTAGAAGAGGGAATGGATTATGAACCCAGTTTAACAAGCACAGCCTGTTCAATTTTACATTCCTTCACTAATTTCAAAGTTCCGTTAACTCGGATTAAAAGTGGCATTGAACTGACTCCGATGGTCCCTGCAAAGCTTATTGTGAACTTACCATCAAGTCCAGCATCGCACCCAAGTTGTCAGTTTATTCTCTCAGCACAATGGTACCAAAAGAACTTAGTGACAAACTGCTTAGTATGTTATGTTGTATGTTCCTAGACCTGGATAGCTTACAGTTTTGTGTTAAACGTTAAGAACAAATACAATTTTGTTTTTTTTATAGATATGATTGCTCAAGCTGTTATAGTTTTGCTTTGATGTGCACATCATCATGAATCATTTAAATGTGAAAAGTACTTGTGTAACAGCTTCGTGTATTGAAAATAGGATTGCATTGTGTTTGTGATTATACTTGGTTCCAAATTTGAATAAATGGAATATGGCATTCAGATACATCAGTATAAGGTTTTTACCTGGGCATGTGTTTGGGTGGATATTGTGGCATTTGATTGAGTACATGATGATTTTGTACCAGGAAGAAATGATAGATGAAATCAGCAGTGTTCAGATGATCCTTTGAACTTCTGTATTGTGGATTAGTAAAGTGACGTTGGATGGGTTGAATCTTATACCACACATGAAAGCATGAAACGGATTTTATTGATATACAGTAGATGCTTTGAGTTCAACATAAAGTGTAGTGTTTCATAGATCCTGTTCTCCCAATTCTCTCCCTATTTCAAGATGTTGCCATTGCATATGGGTTTTGCGTAGGATCATAAAGTCTGCCAGATAATTACTTGCAGATTTAAATGAAACACATATGGAATTGTTTGAGTGTGATGAATCTTTCTTGAACAAACTTGTATATACAGTAAGGGCCAATAACTAAGAGCCAGAGAAAGCAAAGTAATACATAAGAGTGCTCTCAACTGCTACACACATTCATAGAGGCTAGGCATTACAATGCATGTATGATTTATTTACCGAAATTTTAAAGAATAATAGTGTAAAAGTGATTAAAAATTTCCTAGATACTGTGCATGCCTTTACAGTGTGAACCTGACATCTGAACATTTTACAGTGTGAAAATGAACACAGACTTGTATACAAAACTGAACAAAACAGACATGTGCCTTGTGTACCCTTGAAGTGTTTTGTATTCTAACAAAGTAGGCCCACTGTTTGGTCAGTTTAGTGTACATACAGAAGCATTGTTTTTTTGTTGTTTTTCGATACACTTTTTTGTGGTGGTGGTCATTGATTTAATGTCTCTTCATTTAAGTGATTTTAGACATTTTTTGTGTGCTAGTGATTGAATTTTGTGATGTGTATATCATTGAATTTTGTGATGTGTATATCATAATTCAAGTTAAGTATGTGTAATTTTTCAAGACTGGTGCGGAATTATGGTGCTTGTAGTATTGAATTAGATATTAGCATGTGTAATCATTGTAGAATTCAATTGCTGTTAGCAGTTGATTTAATCAGAGTAAACTCTTTTTACATAATATGAATTGTCATGGTAGATCGCTGGTGGCTGGGTTTTAAATAGACTGCAGTGTGAGTCGCATGTTTGTGAACATTCCTGAACTTCCTTCCACCACTTAATCTGTGTCTAAAGGTCTTACCCAGATAGCACCTGAAAGTTGCAGAACGTCACATTAAATTGTACAGTGACAGTGTCAGTTGGAGTTGTACCATGGACCACAGGGATTTTTCTCTTGTCTGAACTATTTTATTTCAGCAAAGAAAATTGAAAAACAAGCTGTCACACACATGCCCACATGCACGCATGCGCGTGCACACACACACGCGCGTGTGCACGCACACACACACAGACACACACACACACACAGACACACACACACACACACACACACACACACACACACACACACACACACACACACACACACACACACACACACACACACACGCACGCATGCATGTGCACATGGGATGCAAAAAACAAAAGTCATTTGCAATATGCACAAAGAGAATTTACAACATCTGCAAAAGGAATATTCCCTATGATCGGTTCTGATCTGTTTGGTAAATGAATAAACTGGAGAAAATGAATTGACACCAGACCAAACAAGAGCAAAACCAGCATGTGCACCCCCACACACGCAAACACACGCACACACACACACACACACGCACACACGCACACACGCACAGACCAAGAGCAATTTGATAACAACAGCAGTATCTGTGATTTGCCATCATTTTGTTTGTTTTCTTTTGTTTGATGTTATTTGTTTTGCCATTTTCCCTTTGACATTGAATAATATTGTTTTCCCTTTGATGTTGTATAAATGCCAGTTTTTGTCATTTTTTTGTGCCAACCAGTTTGAAGTTGTGTTATACATTTCATTTTATTTTTCGTCCCCTGTTCAGTTCTAATGAATTGTGCAGACATGTGTGGATCATTCAAATACATGTATTGATTGATAAATGTGTGTGTGTGAGTGTGTGTGTGTGTGTGTATGTGTGCGCGCATGTGTGTGTGTGTGTGTGTGTGAGAGAGAGAGAGAGAGAGAGAGAGAAGTACTTGAGGAGAGAGGAGGGAATGGTCCTCAATACACTTAACATGCATTTCTTTGCCTCAGCTGAATGTAGGAAGGGAGACAAGCAATGACGACGTTTTCGTAAAAACAGTGTACAGAGTAGTGATCTCCTTAGCCAGGGGCTTTGTCTCTGTGTCTCTGTCTGTCTGTATGTTTGTGTGTCTCTATCTGTCCCTGTCTTTCTCTGTGTGTGTGTGTGTGTGTGTGTTCTCCTCTCTCTCTCTGTCACACACATGCGTGCGCACACATGCACAGAGAAATATTTCTGCAGAAGAACACCCAAAATCTTGAATATTTCATATGCCGAACAATAACCATTCTAATCTTTTGACGCACGGGATCATAACAACAGGCGTGACTCATCAGTCTGGCTCACATCTCTAAGGAACAGAAATTAGAAATAACAAACATGTATTATTAGAAATTGAATTTTTCAGGCTCATGTAAATCCCTATGGGCTGTGACAAGACCAACAGAAAACGTTTTTCAAGTTTTAGATCAACAAGACCTTAGCGCGTACAAACACAACTGTAGTCAGTGAAAACAGCGAGTGACAAAAATGTTAATCTATAACGATAACGACGCAAAGCGGCCAAAAAGCGAACATTATTTGAAAATAAAACACACACACAGTGTGTGTGTGTTTGTGTGTGTGTGTGTGTGTTGTGTGTGTGTTGTGGTGTGTGTGTGTGTTTGTTGTGTTGTGTGTGTGTGTGTGTGTGTGAGAAATTTAACGAATCATACAGAAAAACAGGAACCCCTTCTACCCACCCCACCCCCAGAAGACAGACAGAGAGAGAGAGAGAATAAAAACAAAGTAAACCAAAGCTACTAAGCACGCATCTGTTATTAAGAAAGAAAAACCTATCTTTCGTCGACAGTTCGTCTGTCCCATCTTGCTGCAGTTTATGCGCTGAGATCAATTTGTGCGTTTTCAGCAGGAAAACACTAGAAAGAATAAAATATTTGTAGTACAGTTTGAAATGCTCTGGTTTTCACGAGGGATTGTTCAGCATAATGAAAATGGATATGTCTAAAAAAAAAAAAAAATCAGCTATCTACATCTTACCTCTCAATGATGATAATTATAATGATGATAATAATGATAGTAATAGTAATAATAAAAACAGCAACGATAATAATTACTGCTACTACTACTTCTACCACACCACTACTACTGCTGTTGTTGCTAATAATAATAATAATGATAATAGTAATAATAATAATAACAATAACAATTAATGATAATAATACTTATAATTCCATGTTTATAGCGCAAACAGTTCATGTCAAAGTATGCTCGTTGCACATTACATACACAGTCAGTCACTCACACGCACGCACACACACACACACACACACACACACACACACACACACACACACACACACACACACACACACACACACACACAAACACAGACTCATACACATACACACACATACACACAAACACACATACACACACAAACACACACACACACACATGCATCCACTATGCATGTATACACACATAGTAACACACACAAAAAGAAAGGGAGACGAGACGGTGTGGTATGTTCATACATTAAAATTAAGGCAGTGTAAACACAGTCAGTTCTTCAAATATAACAAAGAGACCATGACATGAAATAAGTAGGTAGAACCGTGTACACGGGGGAAAAATGTATAGATCTTATGACGAATAAGTAATGGCAACACAATCGCTTCAGAAAAGCCCTCTAAACACCTGCTATAATTTTTGTAGAGTTGTTATCAGACATATGGATATAAACTAGCAGGTTGATAATGGCTTTAAAAAGTATGTAGAGTGTATTCAAGCCGACAATCTTGAGCGTCTCCCGTAGATCTAGCTGGCTACACTAACTAGCTGGTGCAGTTTACCGTTGCATGGATACAGTATTAATTTTCTTCCATTGTCCCACATCAAATCTTGAAAGTATCTTCCCCACCCAAACAGACAGCCTTGCTTCGACGACCTTCCGCCCATACCAACTGTTGCAGTTTCTTCCTCTGTATCTAAACGGCGTCCTAATGACAGCGTTTGCAATCGTCGGTCTCCTAATCGTCCACTGGCGTCACAGGACCCGAGAGTCCCGGCTTGTGCAGGACCAGAGACAGACCTTAGCCTTGATGGTAGTCATCTTCGAGAAGGTCTCGCGGAACACGTGTCAGTCGCGCGCAGTGACGTCGTTCAGAAGCAGGGGTTAATAGTAGGGGGAGACAAGATGGAGACTGCGGGTCCTACTTAGTGAGATTGTACAGGAGAAGTCTACGAAAGAGGGCATTTCAGTCAACTCATTTTGAGGTTTGGTTGTGTTTGTGTGGGGACCCCCCCCCCCCCCCCCCTACAATTTGATCTCAAATTCTGTATCTGTAGCTAGCCATACCGTAAATGGAACATTTTTGTATCAGTGCATACTTGCTTGAAACTTAAGTGGGGTACTGGAAACTCTGAAATTAAGAATCACTCCATTCCTTGGTATTTGGAAGGATATTTTTTAATTTGTTTGTTTGTTTGTTTTTGCCTTTTTTTTTCAAAATCATTCTCTTGTTTTTATTTTCTGTCTTCTTGTGTTCGTTGTTGTTGTAACTATTGGTTTTTGTTCTCATTATTGTTGTTGTTGTTTTAAGTATTCTGTATTGTTTGTTTTCTAATTCACTGGCATGCTTTATTTTTTCTCCAATTTTTTTCTCAAGAGCCTTGTTCTTTTTCTGCCTCTATCTTTAGAGAAGACATAGAATATTAAACACCCGTTGACAAACAAACAAGCAAACGAACGAACGAATGAACAAACAAACAAACAAACATACAAACAAACATACAAACAAAAAGAAATCAATAAAAGGGATAGGGAATATGAAGTGACAGTACATCACACTGCGTCAATTTACGCGCTACATGTTGCGTACATTGAGTGACTGCGGAGAGGAGTTACCTCTCTCTTTTTTTTCAATGTCTGAGATGATCGATGGCAGCGGCGTTTGACTTCAGCACATTATTTCTCCAGACAATAATATAAGTGATGGCTGTCAACGAAGCTGACTTGCCTCTGACACAACACACGTCCCTGTTCCCCATTCAGAAGAACCTGTATGCTCCCTTCTTTTTTTATTTTTTTTTTTTTTTTATTTATTCATATAAATTCTTTTTGCCCCCTAACTTTTTTCTGTGAATAATTGCTTCAATTCTTTAACCACGCCATCACTCCTATCACCAAACCAATGATTTCTTTGGTGTTTATTTATAGTCTATGGCTGGCCGTGGATTTACAATCTGATGTCTCAAATTCAGTCTCAGTCTGCAACAGAGAACCAGGCCCGTCGGTTGCCCATATCATTGTTCCAGTCATTCTTCGCTGCCCATCGTAATGTTCCAGTCATTCTGGTGCTGTCAGCTTTGTGCTTCGTAGGTCCCGTTCTCCAACCGCACCCTCTTTTACCATTTCAAGACCTGGCCAGAGCATAGGGTTTTGCGCAGTCGCCACATGTCTGACAGATAAATTCTGGCTGATCTGGATAGAGCGCGTGCGGATTTTCCCGATTACGATGAATCCTCATTACAATCGGTTAATGTGCATTGAAAACTTTATGTAGTATCATATAAAAGTGGTCTATCGAATTTCTTTTGTTGTTATTATTGTTGTTTGTTGGTTGGTCATAACACAATTTTTTTGTGTATGAATTGTATGCTGCTCTCCCTATGGAAAGGAAATAAAAAAATATTTTACTTATATATGCCACTGGTCGACAAGGTCTGTTAGCACTTTTTTTTAACATGAGTGCTAATCTAGGCCATCGTGGATGACGTCGTTTATTTTCATTCAAATGTGTAGTGATGAGTTTCGTTGAATGGTTTTAAGAATTTTTTGTGACAATGGGTAGGGCTGGAATTAACATTAATTTGTGGAGAGAGAGAGAGTGGGAGGGAGAGAGAGAGAGGGAGGAAGAGAGAGAGAGAGGGAGAGAGAGAGTGTGTGTGTGTGTGTGAAAGTGTGAGTGAGAGACAGACAGACAGACAGGCAGAGAGAGAGAGAGACAGACAGAGACAGAGACAGAGAGGCAGAGGTGTACACATCAAGGTGATCAACCATACTGTTCTAACGAAAATCACTGGAACATGATTTTTCTTTAAAGAGATCAGAGTTTGTCAACATATGACACTTACCCCACAAAGCTGGGTAAGGCGCTTAGCGCTTAGACTGCTATTGCAGAGAGTGGGCATACGGACAATGGGAACCTATGCTTCGTGTTTCGTGGGTTGGGTAAGCATCGGATTCATATGCTAATTGTTGTGGGTTCGAATCCCGGGGTGCGTTATATTAAAACTGGCCTCACCGACCCATTTTAAAATAATTGTTGTTCTGGTGGTGTCGGTGTAGGATTAGATAAGTCTCCCTTCCCCCATTTCCCTGGGATGGTTATCCCCGTCGGCCATTTCACATGAGGTAGGTGCCGACGTAAAAACTGAACCAAATCAATCAATCAAGCTTCGTATTTTGTTTACGTTTCATCAGATGGATGCATGTTACATGCATCTCTCTCTCTCTCTCTCTTTCTCTCTCTCTCTCTCTATTTCCTCTCTAGAATTAGACTTGACTCTAATTGTGCTTGTTCAAATATAACACTGAAATTTAGGAGTCGAAGGCTCATCCGAAGGGCTACGCCAGTTGACAACAAACACAAGCGTGATTCCTTTCGAACATACCCAGGACAGTGCTGAATAAACGTTCACCTTCCATCACTGCATGTCCTCCAACCCCCACCCCCACCCCCATCCTCACGTCCATTGTCAGCGACAGACCACAGCCCTTCCTTCCGCCCCCCCCCCCACCACACCTCCACCACCCCTCCTCAGACTGCAGCTTGTCAGCCTGATGACAGTTATGACAATGTCGACTTGTTCAGACATCTCTGAGGAAAAGATCTGTTGATTCGGGGAAAGGAGAGGGGAGACGGAGAACTATGGAACACTACAAGCTTTCAATTCAGATAAATCTTATTTTTCACCGTAAATTTCTATTTCTCCACATATTGTGTGTATGTGTGTGTGTGTGTGTGTGTGTGTGTGTGTGTGTGTGTGTGTGTGTGTGTGTGTGTGTGTGTGTGTGTGTGTGCGCGTTGTGTGTGTGTGTGCGCGTCGTGTGTGTGTGTGTATGTGTTGTGTGCGTGTGCGTGTGCGTGTGTATGTGTGTGTGTGTGAGCGCGCGCGCGCGTGTGTGTGTGGTGTTGTGTTCCCTCCCCCAATTCTCACGCGATTTAAATTCGTTTCTCAGTGTTTTACCTTTAAGATTTTCAGTGACAACACGAATTGCAAGTCCTGCACTCTGTAAAATGTGTAACGCGCAGTGAAATCAAATGAGTTTGGAGAACAGCATTATACTCATACAAGAATGATATTATGTATGATGTGCATATGCCCAGTGCATAAATTGTCGGAGGCTTTGGGAAAACTAATCATGCATTATCGGTGATTATGATTTCGGCTTATTGGTATCAAATACCTGTAAGGATGGGCTTATAGTCAATTCTAACTATACTGCCGTAAATGACATTTATTCTTGGGCACCCAATTTATAAGGTAAATTATAACGGGTTTTGGTATGTAAAGTCGGAGCTGAAGTAGATGCCAAAAATAATACAAGTATACTCGTTTTGAAGTTGGTAAACAAAAGCGCCACCGCACAAGAACATGCTTATCTTTGTAAACTTAAGCTGTTTTTTTCTAAATAATGAAAAGATTCCTTTTTGTCGGCCGGCAGTTTTTCATAAGGGGATGCTATTCATCCCAGTCCATTGTCCCACAACACGCTCTAGGCAAGTTTGGGCCGGAGGTTCGTTGAATGGTGTAGTTCTTTAACCTTCTTTTTCTTCACACACACTGACAGTGGAAATGGTCTAAAAGGCTCGCAGTATGAGGTAGGGGTGGGATACGCCGCTATACGTCGAATGATTCGCCTATTGCTGGAATGATACAAAGTTCACGACCATGCACGGATGAACACGAAGGCGATAGAAGCCCACGGGGGAAAAAATGGAGAGATATAGTTTAGGAGAGAGACTGTGGAATCTAAATTTCTTTTTCTTCTTTTCTCTTTCTTCTTCTTCCTCTCTCTCTCTTTTTCATTAATAGCACAAGATCTAAACACTCTACAACCACCACCACGAAAATCAACACCACCACAAAGTGCAAGCACAAAACAAATTAAATCTGACTGACTAAATGAACTTGTTTGTATACTTAATGCTCATATTTCGTGTGAGAATAATTATTATTTCAAGTCAGAGTAGTACACTCAACAGAACAATGAGTCTCCGCTTTTATGACCATGTTGACTTGCTTCTCGTTGCTTGAAATAATTGGCATACACGATACGAGACGCTTTAGCTACAACATAGATTTGAGAGTTCTTTCCCTTGGGAGAAAAAAACCCAAAAAACAAAAGAGGAGAGGTGAAGCCTGGCTTCGCTTTGAATTAGGCTATCGTCTGCTCCTTCTGATACAGAAATGAAGATGGTGAAAGCAGGGACAGAGTAGACAGGAAAACGTTCTTATTCTAAAAAAGTCAAACAGAACAGTGTTTCCTTGATCGAGCATGGACCGGAGGTAGGTGAAGTATCAAAATTACTGCAAATGGCATAACTACTCGGCGGATAGAAAAGTCCAACTTAGACTCACTGACTGAGTCAGTGTAATCTAGATTTAATCAGTTTAACTTAAAAGTAATCTAGATCTAGCAGATCTGGACGAACTCAATTTTTTTCTCATTAACAGTAGGCTATAACACAAACTAGTGACAAAACCAGTCACTGAGTTAGGTACTACACGTTGACTTTTTTCCCAGCAAGTCTTTCCCTTAACCATGTAGGCCTAATTTAGCGTAGGAAACAGTGCTGAGTGCATTATGATTATGATTATGAAATGAAATGAAATGAATATCGTCTTTTGACACAGAGCAAAGGTAGGTCCAGACCTGCCTTTGCTTTGTGTCATAATGCTTGAGATTAAGCCTAATTAAGATAAGTAGAGATACGACATGAATATGATGCTGCTGAAAATTGGAAGCGAAGGTATGACATTTTCGATGATTAAATTTAGACTAGATATTAATCTATATTCCTAAAAATTCCTCAGGGCACTAAAGTCTGTAGATCTAGATCTAGATTTATTCGACAAAAACCTGTGCGTATCGACGAGTGAAAAAGAAAAGTCAGCTTTCAAGCTTTGTCAATTGTACAACTGTATTCAAATATATTACTATTGCTGTAATAGTAATAACAGTCTTCACATCTCGTGCGCTCATAGATTACCTCTGGCACTTTCGTTGCTTCAGGAACATCGCCAGAACCGGTTACTCAGAATTGTTCATCCTGTTGCAGAGGAAATCTTACCAAAATTGTGCAAAATGGAAATAAACTGGCAGTTTTCAAGATCGCAGTCAGAATGTAGCTCTCTTAATTTAATGCTAAGGGATTAACAGCAAGAGCTTGGCACAAGATTTTGTATCTGTGTGGATAGCTGCTTTTCAGTTGTGGCCGTGCCTGGGCTGTTTCATTCGTGTTTTTTTGCCAGGAAAAGGGATAGGGTTAATATAACCTGACCATTGCGGTTTTTTTTCTTGTGAAGGAAGGAAAATTCAGTGGGAAAATCACCTCAGAGGTAAACAGAATTGGGAAAGATTTTGAAAAGCAGCCAGACAGGAAGTGATGGAAGAGGGAACTAAGCCGTGATGTAAAACTAAAAGGTGATGTATTGAATGCAAAGATGCGTGTGAAGGGAAGAAAGGACGGAAGAGAAGGTAGGTTGGAGGGGTAGCGGGAGTAGGAAATAGAGGAAGGGTTGAGGTGGGAGCAGGGACGAGCACCGCGATTTAGCTGACGACAGTAATCTTGCGATTTAATCTGCCGTGGAGTGTATTCCCGAAACATTACAATACTTCCCCCCCCCCCCCCCCCTTCTCTGTCTGATGCTGTAGTTTTGTTCATCTTTTCCCGACATTGTTGTCAATCTAGGCCCTGTAACGGCCTAAATGTTGAGATTTTCCTGGTCTAAAGTATGAATGTCATGAAGAAGCATTTTCCTTCATCTCTCCCACCTCGTCTCCTCCGGACCAGCATCCCCGGCTTTCTATTTTCATTTTTTTTTCATTTATCTATTTTTTGTGACGCTTTCAACATAAGTGAATTAATGATTCACGTCTGTGTAATGCAACTATTAAGAATTTTGTTCACGTCTGTGTAATGCAACCATTAAGAATTTTGATTGTTAAGTGTGTCACAGTAACCACAGAATAAGCTGAGGATGAGAGAATGTTAACTATAGGCTTAATTATAGACTATAATTATTTGAAAATACGTTTGAGCATGTGTGTGTGTGTGTGTGTGTGTGTGTTTGTGTGTGTGTGTGTGTGTGGTGTGTGAGTGAGTGAGTGATAAAGCAATGATATTTCTGTTTGTAATCAACAAGTTTGTGTCACAGACCAGTGTGTGTCAGTGGGGCAGTCATGAGTGTGTAAATTGTAATTGCTTGGCCATTTTCTCCTGCTTAACGCCACTTAGGGAAATTCTGTACTTTTTTTTCCTGGTGGTATGTTGTTCACTTATTCTTTGTTGTCTTTTGTATACGCTTGACAAACGCCAGTTTGCCGAAAATTTGCGTAATATTGAATTCGCGTTCTGGTTCTGTTTCTGAGTTTTTCAGGTTGTGTATCTCAGTTTCCAGTGCCCATGTAAACTGTGCACATGCCATACTGTCGCTAAAAATGAATTTTTCAGTGTTACGCATGCTAAGGCGAGTGTTAATCAAAAACACCACCCACAAAACAGAAACACCACCACCCCCTCAAAAAGAAAAAAAAAGTGTCCCGTCTGGGGATTTAATACACAACTCCTGTGTTATGAGCATGGCGTTCTAATAACTGAGCTAATGGACCACTTAAAGATGGGCAATGAACAGACCAGGTTTTAAGCCGCAGATTGGAATTGAACTCGAGACATCTGTTTTTGTCGGTGTGGCCCTGCAAGCTCAGTGAAAGAATCACCCTTTGGGATGGGCAATACATGCGAAGGGACAGTAGCAGGTGGTTGGAAAGTGATAGAAAAGAAAGTCCCATTCATACTTGTAAGACATTCACTGGAATGCTTGCAGGCTACAGACAACTACTACACCAACGGGCGATTGTGGGAGGAGCGAGGAAATTGGTAAATGGGTCTGCATTTTGGATAAGAAAAGAAAGAAAGAAAGAAAAAACGAAGTAGCCCGTTTAGCCTAGACGCTAGTATTTTCTTGAGTTAATCTGCCGTGGAGTGTATTCTCGGTACAATACCTCGACTACTCAGTCGCTGTTAGCAATTTTGTTCATCTTTTTCCGCCACTGCTGTCAGTATGAATGTGTAATGTCCTAAATGTCAAGATTTACTTGGCTAGAATATGCTCTTCATGTAGAAACGGTTTTCTTTCACCCCTTCCCTTCCCATCCATTTCTCTCCCCCCCCCCCCCCCCCCCTCTTTTTACAATTCAGGATTCTCCATCTGGGTAACAGTCTCAAAGTTATGACAGTTTTCTGTGTTTCTGTTGTTTTCTGTTTGAAAAGAGATGGCTTGATGATGTGTTTTTTTTTCTTGTAAAGGAAGTTTGGGATGGGAGGAGGAAGAGAGTAAATACTTTAATGCGTAGAAAACAGAAAAATGTTTGTAGCAGATAAATAAGAAATGATGGAAAAAGAGTGCAACAAGAGCAAGGAAGTATTCTGTGAACAATTGAATGCTTGAAAACTATAGACTACTGCATACAAGGACGTAGAGGGGGTGAGGGTGAGGGGTGGGGAGCGGAATTGAATGAAGTTAAGAAATAAGAAAAAGTTGTGAGTCAGCTGACAGTGGTGTTGTTGCGAGTTAATGTGCCATGGAGTGTATTCCCGACACAGTACCGCCCCCATTCTCTTGCCAGAGGTTGTAGTTGTGTTCATCTTTTCCGTCACGGCTGCTGATCTATATCGCCCCCAGAGTCGAGTTACTGGGTCTAAAGTATGCACTTAATGTTGAAGCAGTTCACTTTTTCGTCCCTCACCTACTCCCACCCTCGCCTTCCGATCGGCTCACTTCACTCTCCCATCCTAACGTCATAAGGCAGATCATGATTTAGATAGACTCATGCTGGCTAGTGTAAACAGAGCGCTTCTGAGCGTGTTTGGGTGGCTCAACTGATTCTCTTCAAGATAGGGTAAAGATAATCTAACGATGGAGAGAATATGGACATGCCGTCGAAATGGTGGCCCAGAGAAAAGTTTAGGTTTAAACCACCTGTCTTCCCTTCGTCCTCAAGGTCAGGGTATACTCCTTTCGTTTGGGGGAAAAAAAATGCAGTTCAACATGTTTACGATAGATATGTGTTCATTCGTGGGTCATTGACGGATAATCTTTATATTTGAAGAAAACAAACAAACAAACAAACAAACAAACAAACAAAAACACCTAACCTATAAACATGTTTGTGATGGATACAGTTTTTTTTATTATGTTCCTCTGTGGGTCTTTGACAGAAGAAAGATGTCTGGATGACTTCACTGATCGATAGAAAAGTGTCTGAAAAACTTCATTGATCTTTGTAACGATACAGCGTTTGTGTCATATGAATGCTTGCTTGATCAGATAAAATGGAGAAAGAACTGTTCGAATGTACTTATCCAGTTTAAATTTTTAAGGTCACTATGACTGTTTTTAACCAGTTCTACCCACAAGAAAGGGCTGAAATGGATGTTTTTCAACCAGTCCCACCCACAAGAAAGGGCTGAAATGGATGTTTTTTAACCAGCCCCACCCACAAGAAAGAGCTGAAATGGATCTTTTTAACCAGCCCCACCCACAAAAAAAGGACTGAAATGGATGTTTTTAACCAGTCCTACCCACAAGAAAGAGCTGAAATGGATGTTTTTAACCAGTCCCACCCACAAGAATGGGGCTGAAATGGATGTTTTTCAACCAGTCCCACCCACAAGAAAGGGCTGAAATGGATGTTTTTTAATCAGTCCCACCCACAAGAAAGGGCTGAAATGGATGTTCTTTAACCAGCCCCACCCACAAGAAAGGACTAAAATGGATGTATTTTAACCAGTCCCACCCACAAGAAAGGGCTCAGATGGATGTGTTGCAAATTGCTGGTGTTTCCTGGCTAACGTGTTTCCAGACAGACCGGTGCAGTAAGTCCTGGGTTCGATTGATCTAGACATTGCCGTCTATTGGGTGAAAGGTGGAGATTTTTTTAAACTTATTTCCAGGATCAACATGTGTGGAGGCCTGCCAATGCCTAAGACCCCTTCGTATGTATATCATGTATAATATCAAATACGTATGTTACAGATCGCGTAAGTCATATCTATCAGTAGCTGTCATAAGGAAACATCAAAGCAGACAGCATGAAAGCAATATCAAGTTTGAGAAATGGCTTTTAGTTTGAGCTAAGAACTTTTACCGTTGGAAATTAAAGTTCACGCGCGCGCACACACCACACACACACACACACACACACACACACACACACACACACACACACACACACACACACACACACACACACACACCACGCACGCACGCACAAACACACACACACACACACACACACACACGCGCACACACACACACCGTCAAAATAATTCAGATTGGCCCAGAGTGGTGCTGTGCCTTGGCTGATACGCGTATGCACATTTTTCTAATTGTTTGGCATACATTATTCCTCCTGAACACAGCATATTCCATCTTCGATGGGTAGTAAAATGTAAAGAACCACAGTGTATCGGTTTTTATTATTGTTGCATAGGTGTGTGGTTTTGTTGTTGCTGTTCTCCTGTCAAAGCAGATTTTAGTAGCCTACGTGAATTTTCCATCAGTAGTCATTAGTAGTGACCCTCGGAGAAGTACATAATGTTTTCCACGAGTGTGACATTGATGTAAAAACGATCAAATAAAGACAACAACAACAACAACAACATCAATAACAATAACAATAACCAAAAACAAAACAAACAAGAACTCAAAAACAATTTTACCCTAGTTTTTTTTTCTTTTGTGTCTTTCCAAAGTAGGAAGAATGTAAAATGACCTGACCATTTTGTTTTTAATGTTTTATATCGAAATCAGTTGACGTTATCGATGGTAGCTCTGACGCCTGAATCGATGAGTCTAAACACTAATGACATTACTAGAGAGAGCTTGCTGCATGCAAAGTTTATCAACTTTTTGCCAGCTGACGCCGAGAGACCGTCATTCTTGTGAACCAGCCCACAGGGACAGTAAGGGGTGGGTCCAATAAGCAGCATGACGCCAGAGGGCGGAGAAGCTCCTGCACGCGCTGTCACTGCAAGCAGGGGGCGGTGCCGGGACAGGGGAAGCGACCAATGGCATAGGATGGAAGGAAGAATGGCGGATGATAAAGTGTGAGACGACAGGGACGTGATTTTGGATCAACAAGACAGTGAGAGGAATGGAGGAGTCGACATCAGCGTCACATTGATTTCTGCCGCATCACCTGTTGACTGGTCACTTCAGTCACGTTCTTCAGGGTGCATTGAACTTCCAGGACAGGTGAGAAGGCTGTCAGTTTCGTCGTGTGACCAAGCATGGCACATACGCCTATATGTGACCCTTAAGTTTATATTTAGCTTGGGGGACGAATGGCAACACCCAAATGTCGATTTGTTTGCATAGATACACACCCGTGAGGATTTAGGTAGATGAAAGAAAACAATGGCACATGTTGGTTGTCTTGTATAATGACACACATTTGATAATGATAAAGGTAGTTTCTCGTCGTTTGAAGAACAGTTCAGTCGCCATTAGGAACATGCAGTTCTCTTCGTCAGGAACATTCTTTTATTATCACAGTCGGTGAATCATGCAGGAAGACACTGAGATGATTGATACAGTAACCAACACGCAAATTCAGAAACAAAGATACAACCTTTCAAATTGCTGCTACAGTTCACCCAAGCACAATCTTCTAAATGTATTCTATGCATAGGTTAAAATGTTCAGAAGTCTCGTTGATGTGCGGCCAGATTATCGACGTGGCCTAGTGTATTAATATGGAAACATGTGGAAAGAGACTTGGTGCCTCCTACTGTGTTTCTCATGACTTATTCACGTCAGCCCTCCATCAAGCCAGCCCGACAAATTAACGCCATGCTGTCACAGAGAAACGTCACCAAAGCCTGGTGCTGTCCACACAAAACCTTTGTTGAAGTTCCACGTTCACAGTAAAGAGAACTGTTTGTCTGCAAGCAGTTTTTTGTGGATTTTCGCATTGAGAGTGGAACACTTTATTTGCATAGGAACACTTTTGTTGAATTTTCCCGTTGAGAGTGAAAGGAAGTGTTGTGTGTGGCTGTCAAAGCCATGTGTACGCACGCAGAGCACTGCTTGCACCAATATCATTTCATTTGTTAAGACACATGAACCGGCACGAGATGATCTGCATGCTTCTCGGCTTTGGTTGGTAACTTTAGGACAAACGTAAGTTGTCAAATATGACCAAGCACTGAAAACAATAGTAAAAAGTTGAATGATAGAAAATCAGTGCAATATCATCTTTCTTTTACGGTCACATGTGTCTCCCGTCGTGACTTTGTTCGCCCAACAATGTCTAGCGCCAGCCCCCCGTCAACACGGAATTGTTTGTCTTCCCGATGCGATGACGACTCCCTCACTCTCACTGATGACATTCTCACTACCGACCTCCTGCAGGACAAGGCTCACTCTGACCTCACCAACGCTTCCAGCTCCTTCACCAACGGTCCGGACACACCGCCACCTGATGGCCTATCTGGAGACCCGGTCACCAATGGTACAAATTCCAGCACCAAAAACAGTCCCAACAATAACAGTATTAACTCACAAACAGCTAACTCTCCGGGAAGCCTGGAACTTCTGTCTGGGAAGAACGTCACGTTCTCTCCAGAGCAGGTAGCCTGCATGTGCGAAGCTCTACAGCAGAAAGGGGACATCGAACGTCTGGCGAGGTTTTTGTGGTCACTGCCACCCAGCGAACTGTTGAGGGGCTCTGAGGCGGTGTTGAAAGCTAGAGCCACTGTGGCCTTCCATCGAGGCAGCTACAGAGAGCTGTACGCAATTCTGGAAAGCCACACGTTTGACGAAACTAACCACCAAGCACTGCAGCAGCTGTGGTACAAAGCCCACTACCTGGAGGCTCAGAAGATCCGAGGACGTGCTCTGGGTGCGGTGGACAAATACCGTCTCCGGCGTAAGTACCCGCTGCCTAAAACCATATGGGATGGAGAGGAGACTATCTACTGCTTCAAGGAGAAGTCCAGGCAAGCGCTGAAGGAGTGCTACAAGCAGAACCGCTACCCAACGCCGGACGAAAAACGAGGGTTGGCTAAAAAGACTGGGCTGACTTTGACCCAGGTCAGCAACTGGTTTAAGAACCGCCGGCAGCGCGACAGAACCCCTCACCAGATGCCTCATCATATACAGTAAGTATATATATTCTTAGGCAGCTAGGTAAAGGCTGCCTCATAACCATAAAGTCGTAGGAATGTGAAGTGAGGGAGAACTTCAAGTTCTCTGAAAGCCAACATTTTGGGGGTGGTACAGTAAGACCAGAAGATGAAAGGCCGTTCTTGAGCAAAGTAATGTGGCTGGCTGGTTCTGGACAATATTGGCTGCGTTTCTTTCGCTTGCTGTTCGCTTTGGTATGGGTCAGTCACCAATAACACACTCCTTGTACAATGAAACACACTTCTTGTACAATGAAATACAAGCGCCCATTTTCACCCTTCCTGGTACGTTTCCTGAATGAAAAACTTTTTTTTTTCATCGACAGTATAAAGGGTCATTATTTCCCGACTATACATATTTCCAGACTGTACATATTTTATGTGATATATAATTAATTTCAATATTTGTTTATATCCTTGCGAAGGTTTCTTTTATTTCAAGGCTAAATTACACACTGCGACATTGGTGGCAGAATAAGGTTTGCAGATTTGTATATACGTTTGTGTATGAATGCACGCACACATGTATATATGTGTGGGAGTGGGTATATTCAGATTCATTCAGGTTCATATAACATATCTATCTACTATCTATCTATCTATCTATCTATCTATCTGTCTGTCTATGTATCTATCTATCTGTCTGTATGTATGTCTGTATTTATTCGAATTCATTCAGGTTCATATGTATGTATGTATGTATGTATGTATGTATAGTTAACTTTAGTTGATAACTAAATTTGACTATGTACGTATATATACATACATATATATATATATATATATATATATATATATATATATATATATATATATATATATATATATATGTATTTCTGTGTGTGTGTGTGTATGTATGTATGTATACACACACGCACACATGCACACCCACCAAGTTCACACTTCTACTGATACTACACACACACACACACACACACACACACACACACACACACACACACACACACACACACACACACACACACGCACACACATACACACACACACACACACACACTCACACACACACACACACTTGACAAGGGCAATAATCTTTTCGCTTTTGTTTTAACTCTTTTTCTCTTAATCATGAAAGAAACCTGATATGCTACGTCACAAACATTAATAGTCAAATATATATACTATAGGAAGTATATGACCAAGTTCACACTTCTGCTGAGTGTATGTGTGTAGCATCAGTAGAAGTGTGAACTTGGTCATATACTTCCTATAGTTTTATATATTTGACTATTAATGTTTTGACGTAGCCTATTAGGTTTCTTTCATGATTAAGAGAAAAAGAGTTATTTAAAAACAAATGTGAAAAGATTATTGCCCTTGTCAAGTAAAGTTTCTCTTTGTCATCTTGTCTGTCAGTCACAAATAGAGAGAGAGAGAGAGAGAGAGAGAGAGAGAGGAGAGAGGAGAGAGAGAGAGAGAGCCTGTTTTATGTTATCCATTATTTTATTGGTTTAGATTTACTGACTACTGCCAAAATCGTTCATTGGTTGTTTATTCTTTTACGACATTGGTTGTTAATAAAATACATGCATGTGGAGCGTTCGTGCTTTCCTGATTTATCTGATTATGTCGAGTCTTAAAGTGAAACAATGAGTTCTGGATTTTGAATCGAGTGGTTGAAATTGAAGTATTGGTAGGACTTTTGGGAAGGAAGAGTAGGGTGAGGAGTTGGCATGGCTGGCTTAGTCGGTGGAACTATGGGTCTAATGTCTCAGTTTGGAATTAGTCAGCAATATAAAAAGGAGTGTTTGCTTCTCGTCGTGATATCCCGACCAAATCGGTAATACCAGCTTAACATTTGATAAACAAAATGTGTATGTCCTATTGTTTCATCACAGGACCTTGCAAATCAGGATTTTCTAATAGCTTTGACAGATTTTATGGGGCATTAGTGGAATAACTGTCTATTTAGCACATCAGAGCCGTCCCTACTAAACAATTTCCGAATGCCAAATTCCTTAAGACAGAAGAAAACTCATGACAAGAACCTTGCCGAAGCATAAGGTTTTCTAGTAGCCATGACAAACTTCCTAATCCATAATTGACATAACTATGTTTAGCTCATAGGAGCTGTCCCTACTGAACAAATTCCGAATTCCAAATTCCTTAACACTGTAAAAACAAAGAAACAAAGAAACAAAGAAATAAAGAAAAAGAAAGAAAGAACAAAGAAAGAAACAAAGAAAGAAACAAAAAAACCCATATCACAAGAACCTTGCCGAAGCATAAGGTTTTCAAGTAACCTTGACAAACTTCCTAGTCCATTATTGACATAACTATATTTAGCACATCGGAACAAAGTCCGAATTCCAAATTCCTTAAACAGTGTAAAGCTCGGTTGTAAAAAGAGTAATACGTTTTTCAGTGCATGTTGACTGCAGCTTCTTTGTTTTACAATTACAGTGACTGAGGCTGTTAAGAATAATAATGCTAATGGAAATAATCCGTGTTCACTCTTACACCCCCCCTCCCCCGCCCTCCATTTTTGTTAGAGAATAAGTATTCGGCCATGTCTGTTTGAGATAATATCACAATATAATATAATTCTGTCAGGCGAATTGTGGCGTCGTTTATTATTTATTGTTTTACTACAGTTGCGAACACTTGCATCGAGTTGATTGTGTGAATGCTGTCCTGCTTCATTTCATTGACACCTTCGGACAACTTGCTCCGTTTATATTTAACAAGATTACTCTACCTCCCCCCCCCCTCTCTCTCTCACTCTCTCTGTTTCTCTCGCTCTCTCTGTTTCTCTCCTTTTTTTGTGTGTTCTTCTTACAATAAGAGTACCTTAGAACCTCCCAGAAACGAAATAGTCACGATTGGCCATTACATCCACATCTGAAATTAGTGTGTCCTTTATTTCTGTGTTTGCTGACCTTGAACACTTCATACACTTCGTTTTGGACTCAAGATTCCTAACTAAAACAATTAACGCATAAAATGTTACACTGTTTAAATGTGACCAAATATTAAAGCTGCTGAGTTTTCTTTAAAATTTTTTGAAAAACAAAAACAGAAACAAAAAACCCACACTGCAGCTAGGATTCAGACGGTATGTGTCCTAACACACTGGCAGGAGTGTACTTGATACCAATTTACCCCCTTGCATTGAAAGTCCCTTTGTTTGAAATGAAGTACAAATTGACAGAATACAAACCTACTATTTACTCTCAAACAATGGGTTTACATTAAACATGCTGTATTAACACTCCAGTATGTAACCAATCAAATAGTATAAAATCGACACAAATCACAAGTTCTGTCCAAAGTCAAGAGATGCTGGATTCTCTCTGTCTTTCTCTGTCTCTGCCTGCCTGTCTCTGTCTCTCTCCTAACACAGATTTTTCCACGGGTGCAAGCCATTAAAATTGATCTCATTTGATGTACAGGTGCAATCGTCAAACGAAAAAAAAAGCTTTTATAGCACACCATTGAGCAGACTATGATGAAGAAAAAGATTTGTAATTGTGAACATCAGTAATCTCTGGCTGTTCTGTTTATGATGCTTATGAAATTTCATTCATAATTCAGGACTCCCAATTTCCCGATTTTTTTCTCGGAAATCGAGAAAATCCACAGGCTGCTTCCGAGAAAAAAAAGTGCTTTCCGAGAAAAAAAAATTCGACTGATAATTTTTTTCTTCTGCGAAAGAGTCGGCTGTTTGTCAGGCTGTTGATCTCTCGTAGCAGACGATGACACTTCGGGAAGGAGGGATAAATCTGATACCATTTTCTGCTAAAGTCACATCCAGTGTTTTTGTGTTTGTCAGTCGCGGCTTGTTTTTAGAACCGATTGCAAAACTTTTGAACAGTGTGACCATGACTCGAGCCGATATTCTGGAGAGAGGGTCCGCTGCAGCAAAAAGGTTGACAAAGACTGCAAAAATAAGCGGCGTTGGGACTGGATTTCATGAAAAACTGATGTCATGGAAATGAGCACATGGCTTTGTTTCAAATATAGCAGAGCTGGCATAGCCTACTGTGTCTTGTGCTGCTGTGAAGTCAGTTGAAATATCTATAACTGACCAGGCATCCACAAACTCTCAGACCGTTTTTAGTCAAAAAAGCACCAGATGAGGCAGAACATTGCAAAAAACCTTGAAGCTGTTCAGTGTAGGTTGTTGTTTAATCTTTGTTGGGGCATACATTTGAAAAATACTCACCAAATTGTTTTTCTTGAAATCTGATGCCAGTGTATATAAATTGTTTGTTTCAGTACAAAGGATCATAGACAAGCCTAAAGTTGTGCCAGATTGCGTCAGATTGCACTGTTTTGCGTTTGTATTCAAAAACATTTTCCGGGGATGCATGCCCCCAGCTCCCCTAGATTTTCAGATTTTTTTTTCATTTGGCATTGGGAGGCCTGGTAATTGTTTGAGTGTCCCAAAAGAGAATCGTAAGGTAGCCATATCCCCTTGATGCCATTTTTGTTCAGCCCAGCTATTGACTGTCACTTAAGACAAAGGTAGTTAATCTAACAACTTTCAAACGATTGCATTAACCAATCTGAATGAAAACAAGGAGAAAAACATCTACAAGTCCCCAAAGAAAGAAGTAAACATATAGTCTCGCGCGCTCACGTAGACATTTACTGTGTGTTTTCATTGAAGTAAAAGAATAAATAGATCGTGGTGTGAAATAAAACTTAGCATGATTACATTAATCTACTCCCACGTAGTTCCATTGAACCGAAAGAATATAAAGATCGCACAGAACAGTTTTTTTCGAGACAATATTGTGGACGGTATTTTTTACTGATTAGTCTGGAACTGAATTAATTTTTTTGGACTCAGTATATTGCTGCTTGGATTGTAAATTGATATGTCAGCAATTTGATATTTGAAGATACACAAGGGAATTAGTCTAATGATGCCCTGGAGGATTATAATTACAATGTTTCATCAAATTATCAAAGCATTCTGCTTTTGCACAGAGAGAGAGAGAGAGAGAGGCGGAGGAAGAGGGATAGGCGAAAAAGAGAGCTTTGCCTTTGACAGAGACGGGAGAGGGAGGGGGATGACTCAATGAGGGAGAGAGGAGTATGTTAAGGATCGAGAGGGACGTCTGTGGAGGCGAGGCAATGATTTAACTAACTTACTCTGTATGTAACTTTACATCTTATATATATATATATATATGTGTGTATGTGTGTGTGTGTATGTATATATATATATGTGTGTGTGTGTGTGTATGTATATATCTTCACATGCTGCTTCATCTATATATAAAATATATATATCGATCCATTCCTCCCTCTCCACCTCTTTCTCTCTTCTTCTCTTCTCTCACATGCACGCACGCACGCGCGCACGCACGCCACACACCACACACACACACACACACACACACACACACACACACACACACACACACACACACACACACACACACACATATCGGCACTTGCTGACAGTTGTGGTAGTTATGATCATGAGCTGTTGATTATGACATGGATGGAAACTGGCCATTGATGAGTTACACAGATTAAAATCTGTTTAGAAATAACCACTGGAATCCTTTCCACTCAGTGTTGTTTATTTGCCTCTCTTTCTGTCTGTCTGTCTGTCTGTCTCTTGGTTCTGTCTGTCTCTCTCTGTCCCTGTCTCTCTCTCTCTCTGGCATTTGGCATTTGCAACAATCATTTTGGATTGTTTTGATTCTTTTCGTTACATGGCATCTGCGGTATTAGCGCAAATGAAATTTTCCAAGAGCCATAATGCCGTACTCATACACAATCTTTCTGACTGTATCTGGTAATGGTATACATAATGCAGTAGCTGAATTATCCTGTTTTTGATTTTGCATTATTGCTATATTTAAAAAAAACATAATTTCGTATGATTTTATATTTATTTTGCTGATGTAATAATGCATGAATATCGTATTTTTTATTTCTATTTTGTGTTATTTCTGTTTTTCCAAACTTTGCATCAGGCAGAGTTTTGTTTATATTATTCATTTATAGTGTTATCTATTAAACTTTATTATAGGAACATTCAAACCCCAAACCCAAACAAACAAACCAAACAAAAACACAAACAAACAAAGAAGACTACAGTAGCAAGTTATGAATGATGATAATGATAACAATGACAATAATAATGATAATTTTCAACAGATCAGGGCATGAAGGGCCACATAATTTGTACTTATTTTCACAGTGCTGTAATGATTGATGATTTCAAGATGATGAGTGTGATGGTCATGATTTTATGGAGTTTCATCTAGGATTGAAACCGCGTGACAAGCTGTACTTTAATCTTGCTGTTATAATACATCCTGGCGTCAACCAGGTCCTAGGGATATAGACACCTGCAGTGTTTTTTCAGGAAGTTTATACAACACTGTCAGTGACGAGTCCGTAAAATGATGAGAATCGACTGTGTGGTCGCAATCTTCCTGGTACCCGTAGCACACTGAACTCTGGGTATGACCCGGTCAAAGCAGAAAAATCCCACGTAATATTTTTTGGACCTATGGGAGTTCGAATTCACGACCTCCCAGTCCATAGTCAGTTGCTTAACCAGTTCACCACGGTGACTGGCTGTTTATGCAGAAACATTATTTTTCATGACCCGATTGCTATTATGTTCCTGTACATTACACTTTAAAAACCCTTTGACTCCCGCGCCTTGTCCATCAGCATCGTACATTGTCAACCATGCTAGCAGTTGCAGGAAGCTGGTGGATAGCGTGAAGGAATTAAAGGGTTAAGTTTTTGCTGTTGGTGGATAGGGTACGGGAGTCATAGGGTTAAAATGGTGTGAGAGTTGGTAATGATTCGGTTAATTTTGCAGCCAGGCATCTTATGCTTATTAGCAAGATCCATGTATTAGATGTATATTTATTTTTTGATAAGACAGATTGATTGGGAAATACCCTTTACAGAATTAGGGTCATCCGCAGGATTTTGTCCATTTGTTTTGTCTTGTTTTGTTTCGTTTTTCCTGTTGAAAATCATGCTTGCTGTAGCAGCAGGTTTCATTAAGTTTATAGAGTAAACGTTTGTACGTGGGTATGGATAGAGAGCGCGTTGGCATAAGAGGGTATTAAGATATAAAAGGAGGTGAGATGTTGTTTTTTTCTTTTTTTTTCACATTGTGACAGTTGTGCCATGTTGATTGACATCAACAACACATACGTAGAAATTAACCAAAGAATGAACGAACCAACCAATAAAACAGCCAGTATCCCCTTCATTCCGAACAAAGCAGAACAGAAAATAAACAAGCAAGTAAGCAGACAGACAAACAAACAAAACATGTAAACAAATAACACAGGCAAGCAAGCAAATAAGCAGACAAACAAACGAAACAAGCAATAAATCGGGCAAGCAAATAAATCTTAATTCATTTAAGAAAGCACAACGCGCGTGTTGCAGAGAGAGTTTTTAAAAAGAATTGTCAAAAGGAAATAAAGCACTGACAAGAAGAGAACTTAATTACCCGGGAAGCCTGGGAAAAAAAAAAAAAAAAGAAAACGAAGAAAAACAAATTTGCACGACCACACAACACAACGCGCAGCCAAACATCACGATGCCAGCTATTAGACAGAGACGTCACAAGTACAGACTGTGTAATCCTTCAGCTGTGTGACATTGAACGGGAAGAACAGTCAGAGAGAATCTCTTTAGTGTAGTGTTAATGAAGGCAGGATCATTTTCCAGTATCCTCGTTTTCGGCTTTCAATTTTCAAAAACCAATGGATTGGCAGAGGGCGTGTCTGTAGGATTTTTTTTATTCTTGTTTTGTTTTTGTTTTTATAGTGATCTGATTTTTCGTGCATGCACGCTGTTTTGGCCTTTTGTTTTGTGCTGGCCATATTTTGCGTCTCAAATCTGCATAATCCGTATATGGTGGATTTACATGCTGATATAATTTCCGTCAGCTGCCGGGCACTGACATGATTTATAGAATCTTTAACGAACACATTTGATGGTCGGTATGCGTATACACACGAAAGCGGTTCAGGCACTAGTAGATCTGCACATAATTATCGTGACCTGAGAGATGGGAAAAATCTCCACTCCACCCTTTACCCACTAAGGGGAGGTCCAGGCAGGATCGATCCGGAACTTCAATGAATTTTTTTCTTTCAAACTTTTCCAAAATTCATTTTGACAAAGTGCAGATACAAACATATGGACTAATACATGAAGTAACAGCAAAGAGTAGCTGAAATTTCGACGTGTGTATGAACCTTTCTGCAAAAAGAAATTAAATGTCTATGACAAGATATACATTTGAATAAAGCATAATTAACAGCGCAAAGCGTGAAAAGATAAATAAAGCATACACAAGAAGATAATTTAAAACTTCAGACAAATTGTCAATTTTTCCGATGTTTATAAATTTGCTTACAAACACAAATTGGTATCAAGTGTCATCAGTGATTAATAAAAAGTATGGCAGCCATCTCTTTCTAAAAGTTCGTAAATTCCACACCAAGTTTGCGTTGTGTTCTATATGGTACTTTGAGGCCAGAAAGTACTTAAGAGAGGTTACTTTTAGAAAAATGTTATCAAATTTTCATTTATAGATGTGTATTTTCCCATGAAGGAGACTGTTAGTACACTTTTTATTTATAGATGTGTATCTTCCCAAAAAGGAGAGTGTTATCAAATTTTCATTTATAGAGATCTATGTTTACCTTCCCAAAAAGGAGAGTGTTATCAAATTTTCATTTATAGATGTGTATCTTCCCCAAAACGAGAGTGTTAACAAATTTTCGTTTATAGATGTGTATCTTCCCGAGAAGGATAATTTCATCAACTATCGAATCAGTTTGCATATTTTCATCGACGTCAAACAGTACCATACTTTCATTTAATATAAAATTTGCATCAGTTCTTCAGTCTTTTCCCAAATTTATGATTGTATGCATCTCAAGAATATGTAATCAATGCTGTCTTTTGTTTCTTTACAAAAGTATCAGCGGACACTGTCTGCAAGTCCCATTTCTTTCAGTATGACTTTAGTTCCAAGAATTCTGTATACAATACGTATTTGTAGTCATTTTAATATAACACTCTTTACTTTGTGAATTTTTATAAATATCTTTTTCCGTGGAATGTGGACTCCAGATTTCTTTTCTGTTAGAACAAGAATTTGGTAATGTATTTTTTCTTACTAATTTTTAAAAAAAATAACAGTGTTCCTTTTGGTATAGAGAAAATTGCTTTCAGAGTTAAGAATATCATGTGCATTTATTTGTTTTGTTTAACTCTGTCTCCTGTGTGCATTTCTTAATAACCTGTTTACATCCATGAAAAACAGAGAAAATTACATTCGTATCATATTTTCTACTGATTTCTCCATGCGTCAGAAACAAGCCATTATATTTTTTAAAAAGTGTGCAACATAGTAAACCCCTTTTTGAACCTATGTACTACTTTTCATTACAGTACTTCCATTGGTGATTCTTTTTATGCATATGTAAAAGCAAATTGGTGATGCTGGTTTATATGACTGCAGAAGTAAATGTATGCAATAAAAGAGTGTTTCCAAAATGAGTTATTGACTTTACATAGAGCATGCCTAGGGCCATACTTATCAAACTATTAAAACGGGGTAAAGTTCACAGAACATATGTTTCTATTTGTGTTGTGAGTATTTAAATTTTCTCAGCAAGTTTAAAGCCTGATATGTTTAAACCTCCGATATGTATGCAATTATTGGTGATATTTCTGCTAATTCGGGTTTGTTTACCATTCCGAACAAACGAAAAGCACGTTTTCTGAAAATTATTATCAAAATCATCAGGATGGTCTGGGAGCAGAATTCAGAGATGCGCTAGTTTGGAAAAATTACTTTTAACATGGCAACTCTCCCTAGAGAAGTTGTATTTCTCTTTTGAACAAAACTCTCGTTTCTGATAAATTTACTTCATAACTTATTTCCTCACATCCCTTTACATCATGTATTAACATACACCTAATGCCTTGCATCTGTGTAGATTCCAGTTTATAATCAGATGCTGCATATATTTCGAACCGTTTTTGTTTCACAAGCAAATTTTCTGTGTTTTGTCAGCATACAAAAAATCCTGAAAATTGTCCAATTTTAAGACAGAATGAATAGATTTCTCGAATGAAATTCTATTTTTGTTCTTTACTATAAATCATAATTCCTTTTCTGTGTCTGTCTTTTATTGTCATAATTATCAGTAACTTACACAGAACACAAATACACTAGGAGAAAGTGGGTTACCTTGTCTGTAGTTTCTAATTACCTGAAACCATTTCGAAATCTGACCATTTGCGATAACAAATGATTGCGTTTGTTTTTGTAGAAGGTTTTTATCCGTTGACACAAATTTTTGCCAAACCAATGTGTTTTTAAAACTAAAGAAAAAATACACACCTGAGTCAAAAGCTTTCGCAAAGTCAGAGCAAAGAATGAATCCAGGTAGGTTTCTTTTCTTTTTTTTTTCATCCAGAAAGTCCAGCGAATTACCCTCTTGGCTATGGCAATCATCCCTGAGGGAACGAATCAAATCGTGTGCTTAAAGAAAATCTTCTGGGTGTAGTTTGATGAAATCGGATGCAGTTCTTAGTCATTTTGTCATTTGTCCATTTTTCCTAATCACCTGGTAGAGAGGGATTCTGTGGAAATGAAAGGGTTATGGAGAGCTGACAACACACGCCCATTTCTCAATGGAGGTCTGATTTTCATTGGTCCTTTTTCTCAAAGTATGTAACGGAGGAGGGGGAGAGTGTCACACACAGAGACATAAGATGATATAGAGTGCAGACAGGGTGATGAAATGTATCAGATTGCCCGACGTAGGCCCTGAGGTGGAACAACAGCATTCAGTAGATGCTAGTAGCGCTGATTCTTTTCACTACCAACCCACCATCATTTCCTGTCTCACACTTCACTGCGAAGTCTATGCCCAGGGTTCAGATGAAAACGTTATGTTCTGTATTGTTGTTTTGTTCTTCTTTTTTCCCTTGTTTCTTTTTTCTTTCAATCCTTCTGCTTTTGTCATTGAATTTCTTTCTTTCTTTTTTATTCTTTCTTTTTTTCATTCCTATCCTCTCTCCTTACAAGGCATGTTTCATGTGTAAAGTTGTAAAGAACAGATTTGAATGGAAGCGAGGTTAACGAGAGAGCAAACTTCTAATTGTTTACTTTTTTGATTTGAGCATTGTTCTTTGTTTTAGAAATATTTTCCTCTCCGGTTTTCAATTCGTTTGTAAGGTTTTATTTCCGTCTATTATGATGTTAAAATAAAATCGAAACTACGTACACTATCAATCTCCCGGTTTTTATATAAACAGCTTTTTGCCTCTCTGTCTGTCTGTCTGTCTGTCTGTCTGTCTGTCTCTTTCTTGTCTCGGTATACCCATTTACGCGATCTACCCACCCCCGGACTGAGGCTGAATCTCGTAGGACTCGGAGGAGGTCTGGCCCCCAGACGTGAGGAACGGAGGCCCACCGGCGTGTGGATATGCCCTGATGCCCACGAACCAGACCCCCCAAGCTGTGGGTGAATAGCTCCACTGCCTTGTGGACATCTCGGGAGAGAGTAAGGCTAGCGGAGAGACCGTACACAAACCGATGGAAGGCAACGGGAAACTACCATCGTAATTTTTCCCAGGTTATCATGGACAGAAACAGAAAAATAAATCACTACAACGACGTGAATAGGTGCTCCTATGGAACAGCTTCGTCCGGTAGGGACCGTTATGCGGCGCAGGTGACACCAGACCGTCAGCAAGTTACTGCGAACCCTAAACTCAGATTTAAAAACATCAAAGTTGCAACATGGAATATAAGAACACTGTTGCAGAATGGTAAATTAGAAAATATCAAAACAGAGATGGAAAGACTTAACATTGGTATTTTAGGACTAGGGGAAGTGAGGTGGAAGGGGGCAGGCGTGATAACATCAGGAGAATACACAATGATATACTCTGGTGGTAACTCACATGAAAGAGGAGTAGGCATCATGATGGACAAAGACAAATCAAAAGCAGTTAAGGGATACTGGGCTGTGTCCGACAGAGTTTTGCTGGTCAAGTTGGGAGGCAAACCATTTGATATCAACATCATTCAGGTGTATGCATCAACATCCGGAAGTACTCAGGAAGACATCGACAACTTCTACGAAGTATTACAGATGACCAAAGTCACAAGAAATTACTGTACTGATGGGAGATTTTAATGCTAAAGTGGGACAGGGGATAGGGTGGAGGCTATAGTTGGACCTCATCGCCTTGGTAGCAAAATGAAAGGGGTGAGAAACTTGTAGAATGGGCACAGATGAATGAGTTCATAGTAGGAAACACCTGGTTTGAGCAACCAAACAGAAGAAAATGGACTTAGATGAGTCCAGGAGATAATAAAAAAAATCAGATTGACTACATACTGATCAACAAAAGATTTAGAAATTCTTTACTGTCAGCAAAAACACTACCAGGCGCAGACTGCAACAGTGACCACAATCATGTAGTGGGAAGACTTAGACAGAAATTGAGGAAAAGGAAACAGACCAAAAACAACATCAAATTAAACCGTCGGCTCTTAAAGACAGATGAAATGATACATAAAAAATTTAGTGTACATGTTCAAAACAAATTCAGTGCTCTGGAAGACGCTCGTGACAGTGAGGAACAATGGACAAAGTTGAGGAATTCGATAAATGAAGCTTGTGAGGAAATCCCTAGGACAGATAGAAAAGCAGAAAAGAGCTGGATGACTAATGAAATTTTGGGCCTGATGGAGGAAGGAGGAAGGCAAAGAGAAACGAAGAGATCTACACGAAGATAAACAAGGGGATCAGGAATAGTGCAATGAAGCTAAGGAAGCTTGGCTGAAAACAAAGTCAAAGAAATGGAAGACCGACACAAAACGGATCCTCAGGGTATGTACAGACGAATTGAAGAAATTGTCCACAGGAAAATACATGCACATCGACTGGTGCAAATCGAAAGATGCACATCATGGAAAAGGACAAAATATTAGATAGATGGGGAGAGTACATTAAAGACCTTTTTGAGATGACAGAAACGAAGAACACATTATAAGAAAGAACTTTGAAGGACCACCCATAATGAAAGATGAAGTTAGAGCGGCACTGAAAAAGATGAAACCAGGAAAAGCCCCAGGACCAGACAACATTACTACAGAGATGATTGAAGCCCTGGAGGAATTTGGCATAGAAAAAATAACAGTCCTCCAAAATGAAATTTACGACACTGGAAAAATCCCCAAAGATATGTCAAAATCAATTTTCATTGCACTTCCAAAGAAGACAGGGCTATAGAATGCGAACTCCATTGCACAATCAGTTTGATGAGTCATGTAACAAAAATCCTGTTAAGAATAATCATGATGAGGACAAGGAATAGAATCAAAAGAGAAATAGCAGAAGAACAGTGTGGATTTGTGGAAGGGAAAGGAATTATTAATGCCATATACATCCTAAGAACTATCATAGATTGGTCAAATGAGATAATAAGGATTTGTATTTATGCTTTGTTGACTATACCAAGGCTTTCGATCGGGTAAGACATGATGAATTGATCAACCAATTGGAGAGACTCAATGTTGATGGAAAAGATCTACGAATAATCGGAAATATGTACTGGGAACAAACAGCTGCAATGAGAATAGAAAACAATGTAAGCTCTTTCCAAAACATCAAAAGAGGAGTCAGACAGGATTGTGTTTTGTCACCAGATCTGTTTTTACTTTACAGCGAAAACATCACGAGAAACCTAGAAGAAGACCCCGGATTAAAGGTTGGAGGGAAAATGATAAACAACATTCGATACGTAGATGACACCGTGCTAATTGCAGAAAGTGAAAGGGACCTACAAAACTTTTGAATATACTAGAAATAGAAAGCAAAGGTAAGGGGCTGGAACTAAACAGCAGGAAGACTGAAGTCATGGTGATCAGTGAAAAACACGAAATACCCTAATGCAAAATAACAGCAAATGGCACAACCTTGACACAGGTTGATAAATTCAAATACCTGGGAACGATCATTTCATCAGACGGCAGATGCACATCAGAAATAGCTGGTAGAATCGGCCAAGCCAAAACAGCATTCGGGAAGATGACAAGCATTCTTACCAACAATGCCTATCAATTAACATCAGGAAGAGAGTTCTTGAATGTTATATAGAACCAATTCTGTTGTAGGGATGTGAGGCGTGGACAGTCAACAAGCAAAGCCAGAACAAGATTGAGGCAGCCGAGATGTGGTTTCTAACAAAATGTTTAGAGTTCCATGGACAGCAAAGAAAACAAATGAGACTGTCTTGATGGAGGCAGACACAAATAGATCACTGATAAGGAAGATTAGGAAAAGACAGGCAACATTTATAGGCCATTTTATGAGGAAGGGGGATTTGGAGCACCTGGTCACAACGGGAAAGCTGGAGGGAAAGAGAGCACCAGGTAGACCCAGGGAGAAAATGCTGGACAGACTTTCAGAGTGGCTGGGGACGAGGGGGTGGGAGAGATGCTAGGGCAACGAGAGATAGAGACAGATGGAAGTCCATGATCGCCAACGCCATGCGGCAGGGCACCTGATGATGATGATGACCCACCCACCAATTTAAGTCATGCACATGGTGTTAAGCCGTTAAAGCTTTGATATCTAAATATATCTAGGTTTTAAGGTTAAGAAGTTCAGGTAAAAAGATAACATGGGAACCTAACTTCCAGTTTTATACAGGAAAATACTGCAGTTGAGTCTGGCCGCCTGCAGGTTAATTCAGTCAAATGCGTGCATTCCGTTGAACTTGGGCATACTTTATAAAAGGTTCAAGGTTAAATTTTTTATTTTTGTAATGTAGTAAATGTAATTACTGACACCATGAAAAGAACATGCAATTATATATTTTCTTTCAAGGCTCTCGCTCTCTGGCCCTGTCTGTCTTTTTACCTGTCTGTCTGTCAGTCTCTTTTATTCGTACCGATTAAATACGATTTTTTTTTCGGCTTGTTTGTTGCGTTTCACATTTATGCCGTGCGCACATATACACGTGGGTGCAAACACATACACACACACGCCACACACACACACACAACACACACACAACACACACACACACACACACACACACACACACACACACACACACACACACACACACACACACTCACTCACTCACACTCTCTCTTACTCATACACTCACTCACACACTCATGATATAGACACACAGAGGTGCTTTGCACAAAATTAAAAAAAAAAACACAAAGTACTGAAAGAAAGAAAGAAAGAAAGAAAGAAAGAAAGAAAGTGTATAGGCAGGGGTTTACAAGAAAGATGAGGATCGTTTCATGGAGCGTCATGACAAACGTTGAACATGAAGATTTAACATGATAAGTGCTTTTAGATTAATATTTCATGACGCTGTTAAATGCCTACGAATATAGATTATGTCCCAATCTCAAATATCTGCAAATCAAGCATTCTGTTTATCTAAGTGAAGATTATTGAAAACAACAAAACAACAACAACCCGACCAACCAAACAACACCCCCCAAAAAAACAAAAAAAAACAAAAAACAAAACAAAAACTGACGATCGTTTCATCATTTTCAAAACCAAATTGTTTCACTGTTTTAAATGTTTACAAATCGATAATGTTGGGTTTTCAAAGTAATCAATGCATGCAAAATAAAATATTTTTTAAGATTAGATCTTGAAGATTTTGTTCATTCAGACATCTATAAGCAGTGGGAAAAACACAATCGAAAGCCAGATTAGAAAGCGTGAACAGTTTATCTGTAAACGAAGATAAACAGAGTGAAGTGCATAAAACTGAAAACAGTTCGCAGTGGTAATTATCTACAAGTACGAAATAATTTAACGTGTTGACTGACTACAAACTGTTGTTCAGTGGTACATAACAAGAGCAGCAGCAATTAGAGCAAGAAAACAAGAAGAAGAAGAATGTATGGTAGATACTCTGATTGGATTTGCGTTTTATTTATTTAATTATATGTTTATTTTTTGGCGTCAACGCAATATTCCGCGTGAAATTCGCGTTGCTGTCCCCGGAGAAAACACGTTGCCATAGTATGACGCTCCCGCTATTTTTTCATTCATTTTTTTAAGAATTTCTGTATGCATGCATTTTTATTCATGAAAGAAAGTGGACTTTTCTACAGAATATTTCCAGAGACAACTTTTTGTTGTTGTTGTTGTTGCTGTTGTGTCTTTAACGTGCGTTAAATGCATGTTGCACACGGGACTTCGGCTTAAAGTCTCATTTGAAAGACTAGCACCCAGATAAGGTCTAGTGAAGGATAAGAAAAATTCCTCTCCGATCCGTGGTTCCAATCCGTTTTTTTGCGTCCAAGAAGTGATGTGGGGTTTATACAAAACAAAACAAAACAAAACAAAACAAACAACAACAACAACAAAAAACGAAAAATAAAAATAAAAAAAGAAAGAAAAGCAACAATCCACTTACTTTCTTCCTTTGAGTTGTATTAGTTTACGATTGCAAATACATTTTTTTTTTTTTTTTATACTGTTGGAAACCAGAAGAGGATTATCCGAATATTTATGTAAATATTTGATTGATATGTCAAATTTCTTTTCTTATTGCTGGTCGTTGTTCAAGTCAAACAACTGAAGATTGAATGTTTGATCGGTTTCTGTTTTCGACTGTATTTGTTTCTGAAAGGTGTGGTAAAATGAGAACATTTTCCCTGCACACGCGATATCAGATTTTACGTTTTCATTCTTTATAACGCATAACTGTCCGCACAAAATCCAGCTTTATCCCGATATCTGTTCAATTCTTGATTAAAACAAAAAGTTTGCAAGGTTGTACAATGATAATGTGTACTTTTTTCCATCTATATTCTTCGTGCCTGTATGCGTGTTTCCTTATTTATATTCTGCGTGTATGTATACGTGTGTTTTCATTTATACTCTTCGTGCTTGTATTCGTGCTTTTTCATCTCTACTCTTGAAAATAGACACTTGATTTCAGGACTCTCTCTCTTTCTCTCTCTCTCTCTCTGTTTCTCTGCGTTTCTCTCTCTGTGCGCATGTGTGTTTGTGTGTGTGTATGTGTGTGTGTGTTGTATGTGTGCACGTGAGAGAGAGAGAGGGAGAGAGTGTGTGGTGTTGTGTGGTGAGAGGTGTGTGTGTGTGGCGTTCATGCGTGCGTGCGTGTGTGCGTGCATGCATGTATGGGAGGTAAGATGATAATCACGTATTTTAGAATAGAATGATTGTATACGAGAGTACTTAATGTTTCCTATTCATAATGTTTTAATGTCACAATGTCTAATGTTACAATTTAACAAACCGTCGCCACTGAATCTGATTGATTTATTGATTGATACTTTATCCAATGCGTGTGAATAATGACTACTATGTATTTTCTCATTGTGAGATAATAAAGTTGATTTCACGACTTGACAGGTGTGCAGGCTTTAGTCATCAAACATGTCATAAAAGCACACATATTCTGGTCACGACAATAGTGCTTTATAAGTTAAACACATCTTTATTTATTATGTAACTGGCAGTGTGTATATTGTTGTCGTGGATGTGATGATGATGATGATGATAACAACAACAACGACAACAGTAGTGATAACAATGATGATGACAATAATGATGATGATAATGATGATGATGATGATAATAATAATGATAATACAGATCTTTTTATTTTTAGCCTTCGAAATGTCATATAACGCAAATTCTGACTCGTAACCTAAATTTCGGTAAAACTAATTATAACATTTTCTACAGCTTCTTTTATTCATTAATGCATTTTAAGCTAATCTTAAAGTGTTGGTGAGAATTCGGCTATGTGTGGCTAGGAAATCGCAAGGGAATTCGTCTCGTTCCGATTATGTAGTTACACTATGAAATAAGCTCTCACAGCTCACAGTTTATGTGCAAGCTTACTACTTCTGTCATCATCATTTTAAATTGTGTGGCAGTTATAACGGCAAATGGAATTCCGAGCAATGAGCCTTCTAGAGCAAACTGAAACTGAAACTCTTTAACAAACTTTCATTCATAAATGGCGGGTTGTGGCCAGGTGTAATATTAGCACTGTAATCGATGACCAGTTGTGTGCTTGTTTCAACAGAAAAACGGTATGACTGCAAGGACAATCACGTACGGAATAACATCAGATCTTCATCAAATTTAAACTGCTAAAGGGATTTAGATTTTTTTTCACTTCGTGCGAACGTCAGTCTGGCTATCAGATTGTCGCAAAGTAAAGACAGCAACAATTAATTGTCTACAGCGCTTTATTATAGAAGGTAAACGAGCTCGCTGCGCGCGCTATGATAATAGCCAAAGTAGCATTAAGAAAAACACACACAAGTGAAAGCAATCGATGAATTTTGAATCCATGACCACACACTCAATGTTTAGGGTGATAACACAGGACGTGAGTGGTGATTAGATGGTACGTGACCACTGCCTTATTTAGGTGGGATTTGAGTTGGTCCTTGGGGTGTTAATGTGTCATGTCCATCGCTAAAGTGATACCAGAGAGTACAGGACAAGGTTTTGCTAGAAACAAGGTGCCATCCTCAACACATGACGGTCTCGATAGGCGACACGATTCTAGACAATGATAATCAAACAGAAATAGTATGACAGAAAGGACGGAGAAAAATAAAAATGGACGAATGATTTGATGTTAATAATAATAAATAAATAAACAAATAAATAATAAATAAATAAAATAAATAAACATAAATAAAATAAGTAATAATGAAATGGAATGTAGTTGTATGTAAGGTGCCCGGAGATTTCTTGGAAGATTTTGCTTGTAACTCAAGTGAACACCATCACTGGTGTATATGCTGGCTTCATTTATGACATACTTACCGAAGCCTCTACTCCTGGTAGAACACCGGATCTCTAGAGTGGTCGTGCAGCCTTCAATGTGTGGCTGGTTCTTCAGTTGTCTCCCATGATTGCGTCTGAGCCCTAACGGAATTTCTATGAGGCTGTGTTTGCAGGTTTGTTGAATCATCCCCTCTTACCTCTTTGTTGAAACATTCCAATCCAGGGCTTGCCTGCGACTTTTTTATTTGTACATTGAGTTTGGTGTTTGTTCAAGAGGATTTCATCGCACACGGGCAGTTCCATATACGCTCTATCCAAATCTGCCGCCAACAGCAAACAGGCCCGTGTTTTTGTCGTAAATATGAAGAAATACACCCAAGATTTCTTGCAGATTTGCACTGCGTAGTAATCGATGATCAGACCAGCAATCAGCTGCTCCTTTGTAGCATATGATATTCACGTGTCTTCTATTTTACTGCCACACAATAACAAAGCATGTGCCACTGCTTGGAGCATGGGTGCATCCACATGTTTTGGAACTTGTTCTTCAGTTGGAAGAGAGTGTCGGTGATGGTGACTTCATGCTGTGGTGATGGTGAGCTCATGCTGAGTCACAATGACAGCAATATCAGTCCATTGGAGTAGCACTTCCCAGTACCGTGGCGTGCAAGGAAATTTGGCCAAGTGAAGTAGTCTACTCCCGTACGAGCCTTGTAGTCTCCAACAATGGTGAGCTTGTCTTTGTGGTTGGTTGTGGCAATGAGACTGTTGAGCTCTTCATAAAAGTCTTCCTTGACATCATCAGAATTTTTCCTTGACATCATCAGAATTTGTCATCGTTAGGGCGTAAACACTGACAACTGTAGCGAAAGCAGTCTTTTGTGAACCATAGAAACAAGGTCATCAGGCAATTATTGATACTACAAGGTATGCTATCCAGCGTATTTGCAAGATTAGTGCGTATTGCGAATCCAACTCCAGAGGTTCTTTGATTATCTATGGTCTTTTTAATGCAGCAAGAAGTGTAGCCACTTTCAGCTTCCTTGAGCTGGGTTCCTTCTGCAAATCTGGTCTTACTCGGTCAGTTATCTCAACCTTACAGCGATCCAACATCTTGCCGATCAAGGCTGTCACGTAGGGTGTCGATCGTGGCTGTCACGTAAGGCGTCGATCAAGGCTGTCACGTAGGGTGTCGATCAAGGGCTTGTCACGTAAGGGGTCGATCAAGGCTGTCACGTAGGGTTCCATGAAAGTCTGTCACGTAGGGTGTCGATCAAAGTGCTTGGTTCCAATCGTGCAGTGGTGTCGATCAAAGCTTGTCACGTAGGGTGTCAGTCAAGGCTGTCATGTAGGGTGTCGATCAAAGCTTGTCACGTAGGGTGTCGATCAAAGCTGTCACGTAGGGTGTCGATCAAGGCTGTCACGTAGGGTGTCGATCAAGTCTGCCACGTAGGGTGTCGATCAAAGCTTGTACGTAGGGTGTCGATCAAAGCTTGTCACGTAGGGTGTCGGTCAATGCTGTCACGTAGGGCGTTGATCAAGGCTGTCACGTAGGGTGTCGATCAAGGTTGTTACGTAAGGCTTGAACATTCCATGCACCAACGGTTAAAGGTGCTTTGTTCTTCTCTAGTTTTTACGTTTGGACCGAAAGGTGGATGACCAGGTAGACACGGCTATCTGCAAGGTACGTGTAAGATGGGCTTTGTTCAGAGGTGATTTCTAATCCACTCTTCCTCCCCATTTGGGCAGAGTGGTGCTGTCACTAGAAAGTGGATGATCTGTTGCTGTGGGAGGATCGGATACTGCATCTGCTTCGCTCTGTGGTGGATGACCATCACCCCACAACTATCTGCATGTAGGGTCGTAGCTAGAGACTTTCAGCAGCATCCTCTGCTGTCCCCGTTACCACTTCTCCATCGCTGTAAGGCTTTGTGATAAGCTGGTAGTTGAACAGCTCGTTGATTCGGCTTGCCAGTATGCCTGACAATCACAAAGATATTTCGAAGGTTGGAGAGTCATGCAGTCCTTTCCCCATGCTCTCGCCTGTTGACGCTTGTAGTTTTACATATACAGTATTCGTCTCCTCACCTCTGGCTCAAGAATCTTCGTTGGAGGCACGGGTGCATTTATCCAAAGCTGTGGTACTTCGTGGGGTTGAAAACAAATTTGTCCCGCTTCTACATGGATTGCCTTGACAGGGCTAACGAGCTCCATTCACCCAGTTTGACCTTAATCCTTTTTGTACTCATAACACAAACTAGGAAACTTGGTGGCGCCCATCTCCTTTTCAAATGCTGTCAAACTCCGCGTGGACCTCCGCCGAAGATCCCATGGACGGGCTGGGAAGAAGAAAAATCTGACTTTTTTGAAGGATCGGTCGGGATTTGAAAAACCGGATGTTCTGAACTCCTTACATTCCAGGATTTAGCCCTTATCCATTATACCATAGCACCCCCCCCCCCCCCCCAGCTGTATGGTACCATCCATCAAACTACATATTTTTTAGGACCTGTTACTTAAAAGTTTTCAGTACCATAAGGGAAATATATATCAAAGGGATGCGCTTTGCCACGCTCAGTCTACAGGCTGTGGTTGACCAGAAACATAAACGTTATTTACAATAGTTATAGAAAACTAGAATTATACGTCTCTTGCTTGATGAAGCGAAGCTGTCTGTTATTTAGGTAATGGGCGACAGGTTGATTGGTATTTGACTCGTGAGAGATAACAGTGCGTGTTTATTTACCCTTCGCGATCAACTGTTTCGCGCAGCGGTCTATTACTTTGTCGAAGCGTGACTCCTTTGTGCGCGATCGATCGGCGTCAGCTGTTCATGCGTACATCAGTGGATGAACCCACAACATCGTACGCGAAATTCAGTGATTGTCGCCTTTTTTGTTTTTCTGTTTTGTTTTCAATGCTGAAAGCAATGATTACTGAATGGAGTCATGCTGATAGTAAATGCTAGAAACCACTTTTGTAAGGGAGTTCTCAACACAGAAAGTCATTAAATATTAGTTACGACAGCTTGCGTCAAGAATGTTACTGAAAATTTGTTTATAGCCTACCCGAACTCGCAAGCCATCTCAAGAATGAATTACAAACAACACAGAGCCCAGAAATAAAGTCACAGGGGAAAAAGTCACGGGTAAATAGTCATAGAAAAAGTCAAAGAAATGCGAAAATACCATCAACATCAAAATCACACGAAACCTAGTGTTGTTCGGTGTTGATGAAAATGTGAAAACAGATGGAACATTAGATCTTATAGTAATGCTCGCAAAATCATTTATTTATAAGTGCAAAATAGTTGTTTTAATAATTCAAACATATTTGACCCCAAAATACCATTTCAGGGCACAATGCGTGTGTACATCTTGCGTCGTTTACAGGCTGTAATCCTTCTTGAGAATCGTTTCTTGTTGCTCCTTGAACAGATTGTAATAATAAACATACTACATATATTCTGGTTGTCGTACTCACACACTGAACGTCTTCCTTCTCTTGTTTATACTTTTCTTCTCTTGTTTAATATAAATCAAAACAAATCCAGGGAGAAAACCGAGGTGGCGAGGAAAAACGGGACAGAAAGAGTGCGAGGGATAAGAAACGGTGGGCGTTTCTTCATGGTGAGGACGCCACCGGCACCTTCATCTTTGATCTGCGACTCGTCGTTGAAAATCATGCGCTGTGTGAGAAGGAAAAAAAATGACAAATAGTGGCTTCGTCAGCAGTGACGAAAACACAAGAGGGAAGAAAACCCAGGTCTTTTTGCTCTCTGGGCAAAATAGCAGGCAACACGTCCGCACAACTTTCTTCCTCCCTATCGAGAGTTTTCTACCCGTCTCTCTTTCGCACATCTTTATGGATGATCACACCAAGTCAAAAGGTTGAAAGAGAAAAGGAAAAATGGAGGGTTGGGGATGCAGACAGGGAGGGAGGCGTCTGATGCAGAGCTAGGCACGTCTAGATGACAATGGCTTCTTTCACAGCTATAGCCGCAGACCTTGGAGAAGGGTAACCCTGCGAGGCCTGTGTCAACATTAGCCTGTATCCACCCTTGGCTATACCCGTTTCACGTAGGCACGTCCCCCCGAGGAGTGTAGGCCCGTGGGGTCGGGTGGGGGGCCTGTTACCCGCGGGGAGTGATTAGAGGCGGATCAAAGACTTAGCAGTTTGGCCCCCTTCCTCGACCTCTTACCTACCGCACAAGGCGCGTGGCTCGAGCTATTGGCACGTACTACACACACACGCCCATAACGACACAGATTCCCCATCTTTTACTTTCTTACCTGCCTGTACCAGGTCAGACTGTTGTGATCCCACACACCGTCTCTTTTCACAGTTAGACGCGGACCTCAAGAATGCGACAAGTTCTGTAAGCTAATACTGGGGATGTATTGTTGACAATCACAACTGTTTCCAGTTTAATCTTGAAGACATCACAGTCCACGTATGATTTCATACCCGATCTATCACGTCTGCCGTGTGATGGTGATTGAAAGCAATCACCCTGATTCAGTAATCTTATTATACATACCCTTATCATTCGTGTACTATTCCGTCGACCAGGTTTTTAGATTCTAAATGACTTTAAGTTCCAAAGTGTGTAATATAGTCCATCCTTGTGTCCACCTGGTAGCAGAACCATCCATACATCCACATATATTTTCTTACCGGTGGTTACAGTCAATGCAGATCTCCAGACTTTTCATACAAAGTGATACCATCACCACCATCACCACGCCCCATAATCACTCACTAACAACTGATTAGAAAGGCGTCCTCACATCTCATCAAGACTCACGAGCTGTTCTGCAACTTTTTCACATCTCCTCCCTCCTAGCCCCCCCCCCCCCCCCCCACACACACCACCATACACACCCACTACCTCCTCCCGTTTTATCTACTTCTAGACTTCAACGTGAAATTTGTTCAGGATGACACTCTGGCAATTTCATACATTCTCCGCCCAAATCTGCCAGCAGCTACCTGGCGTTTGGGGGGTGGGACAACCGTGAACCTTATCTTTAACGAGGTCTTGAAAAGAGACGGAGAGAACGGGATCTAGATATCTATCCAACAGTAATGCGATTAACAGGAATAATTGGTACATTAAAGACAAGCAGCAGACAAACCAGTTTTTATGTTGGAGGCTAGGCATTAAATTCAGCATCTTGAGTACACTTAGTCCAAGTCCTAGCCAGTGATTGTCAAAAGAGCCTCACACGACATCGTTAATATTCAGTCTATATTTATATACACCGTAGTAACAACTGCTGAGAGTGTTGTCTTCAGTTGCTCGCCCGTATGCCCTCTTTTTAAACACACGAAGTGTAATTGAAGCCGTCAGCGCTCTGCAAACTATCAGTCACTTTACAATCATAGAAACCAGAAACAGGTTAGAACGAACATGCGTATTAATTTATAGAACAAGACAGGCGCAAGTTCTTCTAGTTTGACCAAACATCAGGGAAACGCAGCTGTTGTTTTCGTCCTGAGTTTTGTGTATTTGCATGTTTGTTTTCTTTTGTTTAGGTCGACATTTCACGTATTTTGCTTTGTGAATCAAATACGTGTTCTCATTCCATTTTCGTGTGTTTCTGGTATCTATTTGCTTGAACGCTGGCAGTTACTTTAATTCAGATTTTTATAGTCACGATTTTCATATAACCGCTCTGTTTAATCATACCCTATTTCACATAACCGCTCTGTTATCATAACCCTATCAAAAAGTATCATTTGTACGATATCAAGATTACTGTTGTGTACTACAGCTGTGATTAGCAACAGTATAACGAGACGGTGACCATGATACATATTTTTAACAATAAAAGTTACCTGCTAAAAGCCAGTTTGAGATGGTAGATGTGATAGAGTTTATGTTATGAGGATAAACAACTTATCAAATTATTATGTCTCAAGGTTGAAGTCGAGGAGTTTTAGTGGTTTCGTCTCGAAACCTTCATCGGATGGAATGAGGGTTTTCTGCTGCATTTGATGCATCTGCTGTATCTGCTTTGTCTGTCCTATTGAGGTTGGGGACACGACCGAAATCTTATAAACAACGAACTTCATATTATATTGCAGGTAAAATATTTTAATTGTTTTGAACAGCAGACAGTCAGACAGAGGAGTAGAAAAACAAACCAAATTAACAGTGATATTGTGATAACAAGAAAACCAAAGAAGAAGAAAGCAGAAGAAGAACAGTACTACTACTACTGCTCATGATGGTGATGATAATGCCGCTGATAATGAATGAATGAATAAACAGGTAAATGAATACATAAAAAAACTTGAGGCTGACAATGAATGAGTGAATGAGTAAACAGATAAATGAATACATAAAATAAAAACTTGACCCCATTCCTCCCAAGCCATACCTCCTCTTCCATCCACTCACCCCTTTTTACACACAGGGAGTGAGCTTGTTTGAGCAACGTGTACAAAATACACACAGGCGAGAAATAAAGTAAACGGATGCTTTATTCGTTTCTATAATACTAATCCCTTAAACGCGTGACTGGATGAATGCATCCATATATGTTAATAACAGCCAAAGACTACCCTGCATGATACAGAGATACAATAGGACAGTCATGTATGACATAGACAGCCATAGACAGCCAAGTACTTTGACAGCCCAAGACAGCCGTTTTTGATTATTTCATCGTTTAGTTCCGTAACAGCTGTGGCCGTTGAAAGGGGATGTGGGTTGAAATGGGGTGGTGAGAAGAGGGGGAAGGGAGGGGAGCTGACGAGACGTATCAGAAGATGTGGTCTGTAGGGTTTGCCTGGCTCAGTAGGTAGAACCGTGTACTCAAGATTGATGTCATGAATTCAGACCCAGCTCATTGCATAAAAACCTATCTGGGTTCAGGTTTTACGTCTGCATCCATCCCAGGTGTTTGCAGACGAGAATTGCCTGTCCACTGGCCATCTTACTGTGCCAGTCCTTTAGGTGACGTCGGCCAAATGTTTCATTGGTCTGGTTCTTCCCATTTCAAGACCAGCCAGCGTGTTGCTCAGGGTTAATAAAGGAGCGTGCCGATGATAGCTGGTACATTTGCGTGGAGTGCGTATTGAACTTTCTTCGTGCCATAATTCAAACTCGTGTACGATACTGTCTGCAAGGACAGCTGTGTGTGCTATGAACAAGCAGAGAGAATGTGGTGCATAGAGACGCCACCCAAAGTGGGGAAAAAAAGAGTGACATTTGGTTCATAATAATCATGTTATTAACATGTCAAGTCATTTTAGGTCGAACAGAAATAACGCTTTTTTCACAAAGGCAATACAAGATCAAATATATTCTCTCTCTCTCTCTCTCTCTCTCTCTCTCTCTCTCTCTCTCTCACTCATCCTCCACTACCACACACACACACACACACACACACACACAAACATACACACACACACACACACACACACAAAACCCACACACACACACACACACAGAGAAAAGAGAGAGTTTATTCATACAGGCCACAGCCCCTTATAAGGGGGATGCACGAAACAAAACATGTACAAATACATTAACGTCGTCTACGCAGCAGAGACATTTAGTGTTTTAAATGCTTTGTACAAATAAATAGCAAATTGTTTTATGATTCTTTCATGTGTTGATGATATTACTAAGATAGGTTCAAACAAAGGAGAAGGTTTCCTAAAATAATTTGGTGGAATAACTTCTTCTTTGATTTCTTTCAACACGGGACAAGAGAGTACAGAGTAAACATCGTCCTCTTTTGCTCCTCGACATAATCGACAAAGCATACTACGAAAGATCTTTGCCTGTCACGATAATAATGAAGATGTATGTCTGACATACATCAGAAAGAGAGTTCTTGAATGTTATGTAGAACCGATAATGTTATACGGTTGTGAGGCGTGGACAGTCAACACGCAAAGCCAGAACAAGATTGAGGCAGCCGAGACGTGGTTTCTAAGAAGAATGTTGAGAGTTCCATGGATAGCAAAGAAAACAAACGAGACAGTCATGATGGAGGTAGACAAAAGAAGATCATTGACAAGAAAGATTAGGACAAGACAGGCAACATTGATAGGCCATTTTATGAGGAAAGGGGAATTAGAGCACCTGGTCACAACAGGAAAGCTGGAGGGAAGAGAGCACCAGGTAGGCCCAGGGAAAAAATATTGGACGGACTTGTAGGAAGGCTGAGGACAGAGTGGGTGGAAGATGTGCTTGCGGCAACAAGGAGCAGATATATACGGAAGGCCATGATCGCCAAGGCCATTCGGCAGAGCACATGTTGATGATGATGACATTTGATATTCCAAATCTACGTTTTGTCATGGCACTTTTTAAACAGTTTTCATTATTCAAGGATAATTATACAGGAGCACAATGCGAATGGTTATAAAGTCTACACAAATCGAATTAATTGCTCTCCTGAAAATGAGAATTCCATTTTTGCCACGTATAATCAATTAATCTTTCACGAAATAGATGAGTAAACATGCTGAAATCTCCTATGCCCTTGTTCGTCCATACTACGCTCAAATCATATTGATACAGTTTAATTCTCACACCAGTCACCCAAGTTCTCTTACGTTTAGCACCTAATTCAGACAACATTTTAAACGCTTTGTAATGCAGTCGGGGTTTCCATTTGTGACAGTCTAAACCAATATGTCAAACATTTCACTGCAGATAGTAAAACTATTGGGTACCTGTTCGTCTCACCGTACACCAAATCATTAGGCTTAAACACACACACACACACACACACACACACACACACACACACACACACACACACACACACACACACACACCACCACATGTAAACCTAGAACCTTTCTCAAAATAAAAAAAAAAAGCACTTTTTCACACTCCACAGAAGTATCAAATCATCACAATTCAGCACTGTATTGTACAATAAGCTGGACTTGAGAATCAAATGGTTTTCAGAATAATAAAGAATTTTGAAAATTTGGGACCAAAAAATATGTTATAATCATTTCAGATTTGCAAGCATGTTTTATCATTTCACCAATGATCCCATCTGGACAGTAGCTACTCGATTTTTAATTTTTTTTTTCAATCCCGGCAATTTTTTTCCTTTTGAAATGGGATGATTTAACCTATTGTTGTTTCTATGTACTGGTTCATCAACGGGATCAGTTTTCCTTTCAAGCAGTTCTTTAAAATGATGAAACCAGTTATCCACACCAGTATGATTTACAGGTTGTGTTCAAAATTCTTTTTGATTATTTATTCGGTTGATGAGCTCAGTGAACAAAAAAAAACAACAACAAAAAACAAAAAAAATCCTTTTGACTTTTCACTGAGTTGATGAACTCAATTAGAGAAGTATCGTTAGATAGTTTCTTTTTCCTCTTCAAAAGATTTTATATTCACGTCAAGCTTTACAGAAAGAATCACGGTCAGGTTTGGACAATCTACAGCGGAACTGTTTAACAAACTACGAGCATTTTTTTAACTGACTTGACATTCTGAGTCATATCAATCATCTTGCTTTGTATACTTTCTAACAAATTTTTCATACATTCAGCTGCATCTTTCATAGAAGCATTAAATACATTTATGACGTCATTAATGTTTGTTCAATCAAATTTATTGCAGTTTCCGTTCTGTGTTACATTTCATGTGACGAGACCATAGCAGTAAACAAATCAACATAATATTCGTTCCTGACAAACTTTTCAGTCGTATAATCATCAATTCGTCTTTCACACAAAGATTGTTATCATTAGAAAAATAATGTTCACTGTAAAAGGCGTATGATCCGACCCCATTCTTTCAAATACAAGCAACTCACAGTCCTCATACATCACCTAAACAGATCACGTGACGACATAAAGTAATCATTAGTACTGTCTCCAGAAGCAGATATGTTTGTCTAGCGATTTTGAAGGTCGTCCTGACACATACCATTCAAAATGCACAAACAAAAATTGTACAAATATTAAGCAACATTTTCCCATAATCGTTTACAACAATGTCTTCAGCATTTCTAATTCCATTCAGGAATCCACTGAAACGCAAGTGATCAACAATGAAATTGTCATCTTGAAGATTACATGACAGATTACAATTGCGATTATTTAGGTCACCATTAAAAATTACATAAACGTCATCACTGTCAAGCGAGAGACACACAAGAGAGAGGAGAGAGAGAGAGAGAGGAGAGAGAGAGAGAGAGAGAGAGAGAGTACATACACATGTAGCACTAGCTGACAGCTATTGTCAGAGACAGAAAGATCGAGATAACCGGGTTCAACCAGCAGTTATCTCTCTGCTGGAAGTGTGATAGAAAGGCGTGTGTACACAATTTAGTTTCTCGTTTATGATTTTCCACATGACTTATAGTACAAACTGTGTCGAGTATCTATCGTAATTAATACTGATTTTCTTTAATTGGTACATGAGGTAGTTTTATCTTGAAAGAACAAATTTCATGAGAGTAGCCGATATGATATCTAATAATGCAATGTCTGATAATGAAACAAAAACATGCGCGCACAGACACACGCATGTATGCATTACGAACGTGCGCACACACTAATAACATCACATTCACGTATACACACTCACGTAAGTACAAACACAAACACACGACCACACACCACACACACCACACACACACCACATATATATATATTATATATATATATATATATATATATATATATATATATATATATATATATAAAGGAGTTAAAATTAAAACAAAAACGTGTGTACATATGAATATTATGATACACACTAAGTGTTGGCGGTATTTGTTTATCAAGTTTGCGAGTTTCCTTTCATCGTCCATGGAATACAGTAGAGAGTAGATTGAGTGATGATGTTTGGATAAAAAAAAAACTTAAACAAGAAACGACCATGATTGCCGACAAAGAGGAGAAGACGCTTTTGCCTGCTGGGCATTGTCTTTACCAATAAGATCAAGCTTCAACGTCTGATGAGGAATCGTCTGATGTGACAAGAAGCAAGATGCGGTTCATTTTTCATTCCCTGAAGCAAACAAAAATCAAGACTTTTTTTTTTAATACATCTTCCTTTGTTTGGGGCATTGTTTGGATCTAATAAGGTGTTACGATTTTGTTTTTCTGCGACTGTGCGAGTCTGGCTGGCTCTTTTAACAGAACCGTGGATTCGTGATCTGTTGTCTTGAGTTCAATCCTAGCCTGCAGCATAACTGGTCTGTTTGCTGCCCATCTCAATGCTGTAGTCATTCTGGTAATGTCAGCTTAGTGTTTCATAGGTCCTTCCCTCCTTCCATTTTCCAGATCTTGCCAGTGCATAAGATTTTGCGCAGGTTCGAGGAGTCTTCTAGATGACTTATTTTGATGGAGTGTAATGAATCCCCCTTTGAATGGACTCCAAACTCCAAACTGTGTGAGTCCGTTTACCTTTCAGTGTCTGCTGATATAGTTCTATCTCTGTGTCTTTGTCTACAAAAGTGCTCCGAAAGCCGCACTACCTATACCATACAGTCTGAGACGGACACTAGCTAGCGGGTTATGCAACATTCAGTTTGGATGATCTCCCATAAGAGAGATGTTCGCAATTAACAAAACAATATTCATGCAAAAAGGTCAACTCAGATTTGTCCCACCGATGCTTTGATAAAAAAAATCCACATATATCCATGACGTTCCACTAAAAGTTACAACACCTAGGTTTGCGAGGTTTATAAATCAAGTCTTTGATATTGCTCTGGTAGCTAACTCTGAAATCATCTTCCACCTCATCTAAGGTCCCATAAAACCAGAAACATTCAGGAGAGACCTACTGCTACATTTCAGAAACACATTTAAAACAGTACTTGCGTCTATACAGTATTACAGTTTAGTTAAGAATGTATACATCTTCCATACTCCACATGCGGTAACTGTCCTTCTTAGTATTACTTATATTCCAGTTTTGTATTAAGCTGATGCCTTTATAATTCATTTGTATTACCGAAGATTCTTTACGAATTGTATATTGTATTCGTATCAGTGCATATGCTTATGCCACAATCCTTGAAAATGAAAATGTGTTTTTGTCCTTGTTGGTCTGTTTCTCCCCTCTCTCCGGTCTGTCATTGTATTTGTAGTTGTAAGCAGGTATATGATTAGCAACAACAAGTTTAAGAAAATGGCTGTTGGCCAAAAAATTTGACCATTGAAAAATAAATGGGTAGTCTTTCTCTGTTTGTCTCTGTCACCAGTTTTGTCTCCCTCAGATCTCTCTTTATGTCAGTCTGTCTGTCTGTCTGTCTGTCTCGATCTGTCTGTCTGTACTGTCTGTCTGTCTGTCTCTCTCTTTCTCTTTCTCTCCCCCCCCTCTCTCTCTCTCTCTCACGGGCGTGGTGGTCAAATAGGCAAGATGTCAGACTTCCAGTCGGATGATCTAAGGTTCGTACCTGCCAGTCATTGCCTAAACCCCTTTTGTGTGCATAAGCGCTCAGAACATCAAGTATGCAGTTAATGAACCTTTAATATTCATGTCAGTGGCTGGCTTATGGAAACACGAAAACACCCAGCACGTAAGCAACAGCGAGTTTGAAAAATGGCTATTAGCTAATTACATCTGTCGTTCGAAGATTAATTGGTATGAAATATTTATGTTTAGTTGATAATGATCCCATGTGGATTTGTATATTTCTTTTTTTCTTTTTGGAATATGTGTTGTTTTCTTTTAAACGCCACAAACTTAGAAGTTAGGTGTTTTATTATCACTCTTATTCATTACCCTCACATTTGTTTTAGTTTAGCCTTATCGGGTAGATTTTGGTAACGACAGACATAGAAAATTGACCAAACACTTTTGTATTGGGTCATTGTCTTTTCTGTTGGAAATGAATCGCGGTCAGTCTCTGCCTGTCTGTCCCAATGTCCTCTGTCCCATAGCTCTCTTTCACCTCAAGCAGTGTCTCTGTCTGTCACATATAAACTTGCTCTCTCTCCCACGTCAACACTTTCTTCTGTCATCTCTCTCTCTCTCTCTCTCTCTCTCTCTCTCTCCTCTCTCTCTCTCTCTCTCTCTCTCTCGTCTGTCTCTTTCTCTCTGTCTTTTTGTCTAATATAAGAGAATGATTCATGCCGATGATTATTGTATACATAGTTCAGACCTGGATGGCTTAGTGGAATGAACTATTTCGGATTAAACAAACAAACAAACAAACAAACAAACAAACAAACAAACAAACGAACGAACGAACGAACGAACGAAATAAAAAAAAACTCCTCCCATATGGTTTTCAATCTACCAGTCCACTAACTGTAAATGGAGGCATGGCCTTGTTCAGGGTTGGGAAAGATAAAGTGAGGCCAAAACTTTATGCATATATATGTTACATGCCTGCGTGAGTGCATCTTATGTGAAACACGCTTCCAATTCTCTTGTCAGAATTAAGTTTCAACGGTATTGATCTTTTGTTCCAGTTAACGTTGGGGAGCGACGACACGAAATGAGAGAACTGGGTCTGAAAACAGTTTTTGCCCTGCAGCTACATAAGGTTTTACTATAATATACCCAGAACATTGATTTGCCACATTGAAGTCACTTATGAAAAGCTCGGATTCAGAGACTGACAGAATTTCCTTACAATAGGTCTGTGTACAATAGGTCATAAAATATAGATCGAGGTTTTCACTCTTCGTTGTGTTTTCGATTCTCTCTCTCTCTCTCTCTCTCTCTCTCTCTCTCTCTATTAGAGAGATTAACGTCATTGTTCATGCATTTTTGCACTTTTTACCTCAGTTTTGTTTTCTGCAAAAGTAACAGCTCAAACAACAGCAACATCAGAAAAGAAAACCTTTCTTTTCTCCTTTTTTTTTCTTTTCTTCTTTTTCCCCCTTTTTTCTGTTCACAGTCTGCATGGTCAGGCCATATCTGGCAATGAATGTAGTCGTGTTTGAATTACGTTTCAATCGAGTTCCATGGCTCTGCTGCCTTGGAACTCGATGGTCAGAGGAGCTGTAGTCGGCCATGTCTTCTGTTGCTGTACTTAATCCTGTTGAGGTGCAGGACCGGTGCTGCCCCACCTTGAAGGGACATCAGTGGACTGATGCCATTCTCGTCTGACGTTGAGATCGGATTCAGAGACTGACAGAATTTCCATACAGTAGGTCTACGTGCGAGAGATTTTAACAGTGGTGGATTGAGGTTTTGATCCTTGGTGTCGTTTTGGATTTATTGTATATGTGCGCGCGCGTCAGTTTGGTTGTGGGGCTACCGTCCCCAGAGCAGCAGATCGCAGGTTGCGGATGTCGGTTGCCGTCAGATACAGAGATAAGTTGCGAAGTACGCCAAGCTTTCCTGGACGAATAAGCTGTCCTGGACCAATTGGCGATGTTTTCCTATTGCATTCTACCATGATTTGTTTGAAGGCACCCGCACGTCTGGTACCTTTGACTTCAGTCCTCTAGGTTTTTGTTGTTGTTGTTTTTTGTATTTTTTGTAGGGGTTATCCCATCCTTAGCTCATACCCAAAAAAACATATCCTCTGAGCGCAGGGAGCTAGGCTTTTGGCAGCCCTTATCCTTATAATGGCTCCGTTATAAAACATAATTATAGAACATTTTCTGTGTGTGGGCCTTGTAAGGTTTCATCCTGCCCCGTCCCAACAGAAACCATCGCCAGGTGTGCTTCTTCGTCCGGGCAAGCCTGACGTACTTCGCAGCTTATCTCTGTATTTGACGGCAACCGCCATCCGCAGCCTGCGACCTGCTGTTCTGGGGACGGTATCCCCACTACCAAACTGGAGATAGCCTTTCCCAGAACAAAACCAATATGTAAAACAAAAATATATAACTAAAAATCAAACAACTGATAAATAAACCAGACAACTCGATCATTGAAGAATAAGAAAACTCGTAAGTTAATAATTGGCCGATTCGGTTCCTCTCAACAACATTAAAGGTGCAATCACCGGTTTTGTATTTTGATTCTTTGTTTCAAATTATTATTCACCTTAAATTATTTTGATATATTTACATTTAGGCGAACACTCTTAAATAGGAGTACAGCATTTTCCCGTCGTTATCCGAACCAAGATTAATAAAGGATCTGTCATGCCAACTATGGAACTTTCTACTTTTGATGAGACAAAAGTGAGCAGCAAAATAGATGCAGTAACGAGAAAACTTAATCCAAGGCATTGATGTTAAAATGACTTCACTTGCTTTTATTTGACTTTATAACCTTTCGCACTGAAAATGAGTCATGTACTTTGAACACTGATAGAGGCACACGGCAGATTTTTTTGTTTGGACTGATCCGATCTTTTATCGTGATTCAAGCTGACACACCGCATGCAAGTATTTGTATGTCCTATTTTGCATCACTGTAATGTTTTCATGCCATCACATTTCATTAGTATTAGTATAGTCTCCATGGGCGAAGGCTGATGTAAAAAAACTAACAGAAAAACATCATTTTGCTTATATCAGTACCCTCATAAATAACCTTGCTTTTCCCCTCTTTGGTCTGAGGATTACTACCTGCAGTTACTCTTTTTGAAAATGCAGCCCCACGCAGTCTTTTTTTTTTTCTGTAAAAATGTATTGCTGTTCTGTGGAGAAAACCGTGTCAGCGACATATGTATGTGGCTCTTATGTGGACATTTATTAACTTTGGAATGAAGGTCCAGCTAAATTGGAGACGAGGAATGGACGTGACATTTGGAATGGCCATGACATTATTCCAAATGTAAATGCATCCGCTTCTGACTTTTCAAATCTTAAAGAGTTGGACTGTATAGGATAAAGGGAATTTCATGTTCAGTGACGCTTTTAAGTAATGGACATTTTGCTTCCTCTTCACCTCAAGGGATAGAATGAGGTTGGGATCGGGAAGACGATTAATAGACATGCAGATGAATAGACATACAGTTGAACAGACGACATACACACCAATAGACAGACAAATAAAGTAATAGATAGACAGATGAATAGAGAAATAGATAGATTAATCGTGCGGATAAACAGAGAGATAGGTTCGGTGGCAGTTCATTGCATGCAACTTCCGAGTGACATTGTGCACGGTTTAGACCGGACTAATAGTTTATCCTGCAGAAATGAGAACTGAACTTTGCTGTCTTTCACGCGTCACTTACCGTTCTCAATACAGCGACTACAATCACACACCTAATGCTCCTTGAAGCTTTCTTCACCTGTTCACAGATATTGATTTTTTCTGGCAACTTGTTTTTTCTTCTTTCTTTTCTTTTTTTTTTCTTTCTTTCTTTTTTTCTTCTTTTTTTCTTTTTGAATGAGATGAATAGGAAGCAGACTGACTAATAAATAGGAGAGAGACAATACGACAGACAGACCGGTACATAGAAGGACACACAGACATACACATAGACGTGGACATATTGATAAATAGATGGATAGATGGGTTCACAGACAAACAGAAGATGGATAGATGGGCTTACAGACAGACAGGCAGGCAGTCAGTCAGACAAGCAGACAGACTTACAGGCAGGCAGGCAGGCAGGCAGACAGACAGACAGACAGATGGATGCTGAAGAAAATTATTTTACGAATGATAGATACTGGCAGGTTTGTTCAGTTACATATCTACCATTGCTAAACTGCATGTGATAAGAGAAAATAGCGTGCATTTTAAACAACAGGTCTTTTTTCTTCATTCTCTCTTTCTTTCTCTCTCCCTCTCTCTCTCTCTGTCTCACACACACACACACACACACACACACACACACACACACACACACACACACACACACACACACACACACACACACACAATTACGATAAAAATATCACAAAGAAGGAACAATATAAGCAATCAATCTATCTATTTGTCTGTCTGTCTTTCTTTCTATCTGTCTGTCTATCTATTTATCGAGAGATGTCTTAAAATAAATGATTACCATACCCACAGCCGACTATTCAAAGCTTTTAGCTTGTAACTTTAGGTGTCTGAATTTCAGAATTCTTCCCTCAGCGTAACGTCACCTTCTCTCAAAAACGGGCAGACAGACAAATAGATTAATTCATCCTGAAGTATAAATAAATGAATACCATAACCACTGCCTTCTCTGCCGAAGCTGGTGCTTACGTTTAACTGTATGCGATTTTTATGACTTCATACTTCAAACCTCTGCCACCCAGACAGACGAACAGACATTATCTTAAAAATGATTAATACACGATTATCATACCGACGGCCTACCCAGCCTAAGCCTAGCTTATATAGCTGTGGCTGCCCTCGAATCACTAAGACCCCGTCCCCCAAACCCCTTTCCTTCCTCCTCCATACCCACAACTGCAAGTCTCGGGTAGGGAGACGAAGCCCCCTGCCTGGGCGCTGTCAGCGTGTGAACGGCTGACGCTGATGGATGGATGGAGCGCCCGGGGAGGAGCTGTATGGGCAGGCTTGATGCGCTGGTAGGCATCCCCGGAGTGGGCTCTCTTTCAGATCCTCTCAGCCGTGTCATGGCTTACCCCGTTTCTGTGCCCATGTATGAAGTGGTTGTAGGGGGAGCGGTAGGTGTTGAGTGTGGGGAGGGATCGGGACTTGGAGAAGTGGAAGTGTGGTGATGGCGGATGATGGTTCTGTTGTGTTGCGGTGTGAGTGTGGTGGAGATGTGGTGGTTGTGTTTAGTTGTGGTAAAAAGGTGCTTTATATTGCTGTGTTATGCTGTATTGTGACCTGTTCAAGTTCAGTTTTTGCAAGACGGCATTTTAGCGCTTAGATGATTTCGTATGTTCCTTGCGATCGAAAGATCTATGAAATGGCAAATGCCATAGGCCGCCACTCGCCCAGATCTTGAGATTCTTCCTAATTTGAGGGTTTTATCCCTCGCTTTTATTACTATACAGATAGTACCCACCCAACCCTCCCTCATTCACCCACTAATAACAATAATAAAAACAACAACAACAACAAACAAATAACAACAACCCAAATAAAACATCCATTATATCTGCATTTACATCTAGGTGGGCTGGAGGCTGCACGCGTAAAAAGTTTTCTCGAGCGACACTGGAATCCGTGCAGTGAGATTGTTAGCCTGAAAGGCGGGAGCTTTACCTCTACGCCAACCAGAAAGGGACGTTATCCCCTTGTTTTTCTTGCTTTATGCAGTGAAGTGTAAGCATTTCCGTTGAGCGATCGATATTGTTCAGCTGCCGATTGTTATTGCTCTTCCTGCTGTCGCATCGCGTGTGCATGATTGCCCACAGCGAGCAGGATCATCAGCCTGGAACATGGGGGTCTACCTGAATAAAGACCTTGTTCTCGTTAGAAAAATCATGTTTTCTATTACTTTTTATACCTATCTAAAGTCGGGATTCCTTGCTAAGACAACTAAGTTGCTTAAAACACAAATCAAGATAATTGTAAATTACTGTTTGAGTTGAAATGTGTTATCTACATCAGTGGGCGAGTTCTTATATCGTTTGATCAATACACTTGTATAAACTATTCGTATAAAACCAGTTTCATGTTTCTGTTGTAAAACCACTGTTGTGAACGGACATTTCAGACTAAGAAGTAAACAAGCAAAAGAATAATAGACATTACTAGTCAGCGTGGCGATGTGGTTAATGCAACGATTTACTGATTGTGGGAGAACGTAGAGAGGTCGTGGGTTTAAGCCACCATATCAATCCAACATAAAGTATTACAGGATTTTTGGCATTGACTGGCACCAACCCAGATTCAGATTTGCTATTGGGCCGTTGGGAAGACTAGAACCACACGATCGAGTCTCATACACTTTACAGAAGCGTCATTGAAGGTGTTGCTCATATACCCCTGACAAATATCGCAGGTATCTAGATCTCTTGAGCCTTGCTGATGCCAGGGTAATGTTATGAAAGTAAGCATAGGGTACATACAGCCCTGTCACGCAGTCTCAGTCCTAGATGATTTAACCATTTGACTTCAGATTTGATAAAACATTCTGTTTAAAGTAGCTAAAACATTCCTGCTCCAAAATTTTCTTTAACATTTTTGGTTGAAACTGAAACCGTCACCACAACTATAAAAAAAATTAAAAAGAAAAAAAAAAAGAGAGGAACTTGGGTGTGGAGGGAATTTATGCCCATTTAAACCTGCCCGGTCGTGATTTTGTATCGGGCAGGATCTGTGGACCTGTAATTAGTTCGGAGTTTGCTCAAGGGGGATTCATTACACTCTTGACAGTTCCATATGCGCTGCACCCAAATCTGCCAGCCAGTTGTATGGCAGACTCCTTTAGCCAGAACCCTATGCACTGACAATGTCTCGAAAGGGAGATAAACAAGACCTATGAAACACGCAGACTCCTTTAGCCAGAACCCTATGCACTGACAATGTCTCGAAAGGGGAAGATTAAGCAGAAGGACCTAATGAAGAAAAAAAATGACACGCAGACTCCTTTAGCCAGAACCCTATGCACTGACAATGTCTCGAAAGGGGATAAACAAGACCTATGAAACACGCAGACTCCTTTAGCCAGAACCCTATGCACACATGAGACAATAGTCCTTCCAGAAAAGGGAAGATAAACAAGACCTATGAAACACGCAGACTCCTTTAGCCAGAACCCTATGCACTGACAATGTCTCGAAAGGGGGATAAACAAGACCTATGAAACACGCAGACTCCTTTAGCCAGAACCCTATGCACTGACATGTCCTCGTGAAAGGGTGGAAGTTGGGAAAGCAAGACCTATGAAACATAGGCATCCTTAGAACGTTTGGAGCATTAAAATGGACAGTGAAAAAGCTATTTTACATGTTGCGAGTTGGGATCGAGTTCAAGACATGGGATCATGTGTCCATCGCATTATCGAAAGAGTCAACAGTCCCGCGCTGTGGTCCAAATAGTTATGATAAGACCCATACATAAAAACACAGCGGAAAAGTCTTTTCTGACGTATTTCATTCAGAGACACAGACACACATGTAGTCTCTAGCCGACAGGAAACAAACCCGTTTGTAAAACAAAGAACCAACACATATTCAACGCCACGCTCACGCGCGTGCGTACACACACAGACACACACACGCGCGCACAGCGTATTCGGAATTCTGCGGCCGATCTTGTTTTGTGTAGAAAGAAGCGTCATCATATCACTCTCTCGCCTCACTTTCTCCACTGGTTGCCTGTTTCTCAAAGAATTTCGTACAAAATCAATACATTATGCTTCAAGCGTAACAATGGTACCGTACCTATTTTATTTACTTTTTATGACCACCCCCAAATTTACACTCTTGCCCGACCTCTTCGCTCGGCTTCTTATACTACTTGTTTATAAATTCCTCGATACAGATGTTCCACAGTCGGTCACCACTCTTTTTCTCTGTGTGTGTCTATACAACTGGAACGAGCTTCCCCTGTCTATTCGACAGTCATATACTCTTATCTTCCTTCAAGTCTAGCTTGAAGACATACTTTTTTGTCCAGCAGTGATTTTTTCCCTCTGTGTGCCTACCCTTTTGTCCCACTCACCTCCTGTTCTCTTCCACTAGGTCTGTGTTTGTTTTGTACCCTTGAGCTTTTGTCATTTTGAGTGAATTCTTTGGTGAATGACGCGAGCATGCGCTTTGATTTGATTTATATATCAAGATTTGGCGCCGTGTAAATGTCACTAATTATTATTATCATTAATTATTATTATTATTATTATTATTATTGTTGTTGTTGTTGTTGTTATGACACACACACACCAAACACCGTGAGTTAATGGAGTTATTGGAGTTAGTTCAAGAGGGATTCATCGCGCTCGTATAATTCCATAGGCGCTCCACCCAAATCTGCTAGCAAATATCTGATTTCCTGAGCTGCACAAAACCCTACGCACTGGCAAGGTCTTGATATGGGGAAGGTGTCAGAACGATGGAAACATTGAGATGGCAGCAAACAGGCCAGTTTTTTTTATGTTGAGGGCTAGGATTGCACTCAAGATGTCAGATCTGCAGTCCATGACTCTACCAACTGGCCCGCTACACGCCAAACAAATCAAACCAAATCAAACCTCTACCGGTACCTGAGACAATGGAGACCTGCGTCACCTAGCCTCTACACACACACACCACACACACACCACTATCCGAGACAGTTGAGATCAACATCCGCAAGCCAGCCAGAAAGCCAAACACACACACACACACACACACACACACATACACACACACACACAGAGTTATAATTACCATCTCCACGCCTTCATTGTCTCAAACCTCGCCCCCTCCTTATCACATAGAGTTCCGCCCACACAGCACCGGCTCGCCAGCAGTGTTCGGAGCAGAAGATCGTGTCAACACCACAAGTTCGGCAAAGTATTCGCTCTGCTGCTGAATGAATGAATGATTGTAATTTTCACGAGGAAATCCATTTGAAAATCTAGGAGTTGGCTTAAGATCCTGTTTCGATTCCCCCTTTCTTTCTGTAAGCCTCCTGTCAGTTTCAATTTGAGTTTTCACAAGGCAGTCTCTCTCGTGTTGGAAAAGAATTTCCATGTGCACCAACGCCGCAAATATGTGAAGGAAGCAGATTGATAATGATCATGGCATTAGCCATAAGCCTGCCCCTAATCCATAGGCCCTGTTGAAATCGGAAGGTTCTATTCCAGCTTATGGATTTTATCTATCTACTTATGTTTTTTGTATCTTCGATAGTCTGTGATGGAGACGGGCAAAATGCTCATTGTCAGACTTTTTCTTTTATGAGCCTAAATGTTGTTTTTTTGGGTGGTTTTTTTTACTTTTAGGGTTTTTGGTTCGTGGGTTTCTTAGTTTTTAGGGTTTTTGAATCGTGTATTAAAAATCTAGGACAAGCAAGTTTACCAGTCTGACGCCAGCACTTGCACTACCAGCAGTTCACTTGCATGTAAAGAGGCAAATAGATATTAATTTGCAATAATTCGATTGATCATTACTTCCAGCTAGAAAAAAAAACTAAAAAATAAAGTAACATACACACACATGTACGCACGCGTGTGCGTGCGCTTACACACACACACACACACACACACACACACACACACACACACACACACACACAACACACACACACAGGTTTAGCATTTTTGAATTTTTGACCACATTGGACAAGCTTACTTAATTTCGATTCGCCCAGTAGTTTCCTTTGGGTTTACGTCGTTGGACTGGGGAAGGGGATGAGGGTGAGGGAGGAACCTTAGTGATAATTTGTTTAAAAAACAACAACAGACGTCTTTGGTTTGTAGGCTCGGAATAGCTTTCTGGTATATGATGTGTTTGTGTCTGTGTCGGGTGGTATAGTGTATCGTATTCTATGTCAAGCCTGCCAACTTCTCCCAAATCCTTCCCCATTCTCTTCTCCCTCCACGGTCTGTTTGCGCTTTGTTGGTGGTAGTAATCGATACCAGCGTTTAACCTCCCCACGTGACGTTGCACGCGCCCCTGGCTCGCGACATGGCTGCGAGCAGCACGCGCTAGAAGACACTGCGTTGTTATTAGCGCCATCAAAATATCAATTTCTCGACGTTTGGAGATGGGGTGGGTTGGAGCTGTTTGGAAACAGGGAAGGGATAAGGTGGTGTGGCGGTTAAAGAAAAAAACCACGGATACTTGATTCTCCGGAGGGATAAAGATCATACGCATGCGCGCACGCACAAACGCACGCGCGCGTTCGCGCACCCCCCTCCCCCCCCCCCTGTAGATCCATTAGTCTTCACCCAAGTGACTTACTAAAAGAAGATGATTTATAAAGACACGTTGCAGAATATATCTGTGAAGGAAAATTGCAAAAGTCTTGAGTTACTCATACGTTTATATTCCGATTGATTATGATGACGATGACGTGAAATTATTAATTGTTACGTCGACTTATTTCAACCAGTCTGTCGTCTAAAAGCCCTATATGGGGTTATTACGGCAAATAAACATGTTCTGTTGTGTTCACACCAGTTTTAAATGTTATAACTATGTCGTTTTTGCACCACAATAACTGTGATGATTTTCAGTTAAGTAAAAATTAATCTATGAAATTTACGCCCCCCTTTCCTGTCCTTATGGTTTCTCTCTTAGTGGCTGTGAATATGGTTGTATTCAGACTGAAGCATTAGTGTGCAAGTACGTGCTAGACTTGAAAAAAAAAACATGCAGCGATATGTTTCTGTTTCTTTTCATGATTTTGAAAACATAACGAATGAGCATATGAAAGGACGTGTCGCACGTAAAATACAAAACGCGCCAAACTTTTCCCGTTTTGTTTTGTTATATTTTATCAAAAACAATTCGAAAACAGCGTCTTTGTTGAGTGTCTTGTGCGCAGCGGCGCTCCGGAAATGCCGTTTTTTGTTTTCTGTTCGTGCTTTCAGTTTTATAGCATGCCCTCCTAAATTTTGTCGCCTGATCTCTGAGGTCTCCAAGAAACCATACATACATGCGAAGAAAAGACATCGTGACAGGGAAGGAAATACGTTAAAATGCATATCATGTATTGAATGTGTGCGACACGTCGTTTTTACAGCGGTGTGTTTGGTGCAAAATAATCGTTGTTTTCTATTGTGCGTGAGATTTCGCCTTAATTAACAGAATGTTGCTGTTACGACCTGAGTATAGAGTAACAGTATCTCGATTCTGTTTATTTTGTTCGTGTTTTTTGTTTTTTTAAATTCATTTGCTTGTTTTCATGTTTTTCTTTGGCTTGGTTTCCTTGTCTGTTCGGATGTTCGATTCTTTAAAATACAAGAAATTTTGCAGTGTTTTGGAAATCATGATTTAACTTGTACTGTGGGAAGAACTGTACGACGCTTTTTTTCAGAATAAGAAAGAATGATAATGAGGATCGAAAAAAAAAAAAAAAAAAAAAAGTTGTTTTTTAATAAAGATGTCTTAGCTGCTCATCTGGCAAGTAGGCTTCTAATCTATAAATGTTTGGACTCGTATGAACTTAGAAGTGGCGTTTTGTTTGTTTGTTTGTTTTTCTGTTTGACAGCGTTGTCAATTGCAGGGCAGTTGTAAGAACGCTCGCTCGCACGCGCGCGCGCCCCAAACACATCCACACACACACACACACACACACAACACACACACACACACACACACACACCACACACCATTCGTGCGCGCGCTCGCGCGCGCACACACATATACAAATTTAGAGTATTAAGAAAAGTACTTCATAGAATTTTAAGATTCTTTTAGCCATGTTGTCTCTTCATCATCACCATCGTAGATTCATGTACTGTACATTGTACAGTATAAAACATACATATACTCCTAAGTCTTGGTTGAAAAGCGTTATTCAACAGCAGACAAACAAGCTTGGTCCTTTAACTGACCTTTTAACAATCGTTTTGCCATATAAAAATTCTCAGCTTTGTCTGTTTCTGATGCCTGACTGCAGAATGGTTTGAATGGTATTTTTTAGTTTGAAGCTGTGAAAAGATATTGGGGGGGGGGGGGGGGGGGGGGGGGGGGGTTGAAAGGAAAAAGGGAAAAGAATCAATAACCGCCGTTCTAAAAGGAGAAAATCCATGAAAATAAGAGAGAAAAATCCGACAAAGGAAGTCACTGGACACCAAACTCGTGTTCCCTAATGGAAGAAGGAAAATGACTGCCTCAAGCAAACGTTACAATGGTAGTCTATTTTGTCAATATCTGGAAACACTGATTAGAAATATGACACATTGAGGAAAAAATCTTGTTGTTAGAAATTGCAATGAGCTTTAAACCGCTAAGAAAAAAAAATCATTGTGACCAACGATCACCAGAAAAAGAATAAGTTTTAAATTGGTTTATGGTGTGTTTATTGTTTAATTTAATTTGAGTATTTTGATGTCAATCTGTAGTTCATCGAGAAGGGAAACATATTTCAATCAAAGAAATATGAATCACAAACCTTGTACCTAGCAGTTGATATTAGGATATTAAGGTGAAAGTTGAGGGGGAGAGAGAGAGAGAGAGAGAAGAGAGTAAATGATTTGTTAAAGGATACATGTGTTACAAAACATGCAGAGTACCAGCTTTGTCTACTGGTTTTCGCACTTGATCGCAGAATGGTTGAATGTTGTTTCCAATTAAAGACAAACAAGCAAACAAACAAACAAAAAAACAAAAAACAAACAACAACAACAAAGAAAAAAACAACAACGAAAAACGGGAACCGGTTAAGAAAATAGAAAGGAAGGGAGAGAAATCACGGACTGCAACCATTCTAAGTAGTAAACTTTAAGAATCTAACAAATGAAATCTACGAAGTACAGAACAGAAATTCAAACATGGGAAGTGACTGGAGACCCAACGCTTGTTTAGTGGAAGAAAGAAAGTGACTGCCCTTGGTGAATACATGTTAGATGATAACGTTACGGTACTTGTCTTTTTGTCGAATTCTGGGAACCCAGATTGAAAATATGATATAAGGAAAAAATCCAGTTTTGAAAGATGATTGGGATGAGCTGGCACTAGAGGAATTGAATAAGCAAACCACATCATTGTGATTAATGATAACTTGAAAAAAAATCTCTATATAGATTGCATCAAGATTGAGAGGAGAGAGACAGACAGATAGTGAGAGTAAGAGAGAGAGAGAGAGAGAGGTTGTTTGTTTGTTTTAGAGAAATAGGGACAGATGCGTTGTTTTTGCAGTATTGAACTTTATTTGTTAGTCATTTAATAACATTGCCTTTGCAAAGTCAAGACAAAAATATGAACAGAACAAACAATGAGAGGATGTTTCTTACTGGCTGTTGCACCACATACAGAGCACCAAATTTGTCTCTTCGTATTTGGTACCGAGCCGGAGAACGATTTGAATATTGTTTTCAGTCGAAAAACGAGCACGATTGAGGAGAAAGGTGCTTTATAGAAACTACGCCCCCCCCCCCCTCCAAGCAAGCAAATGAATAAACAAACGAACGAACAAATAAACAAACAAAAACAAAACAAAACAAAACAACTCTTGGTTACTCTAAACGATAATATGGAGCAAAATCCATGAAGTACAAAAATATAATCAGAGCAGGGAAGTCACTGGACTCCTCACTCTTGTTCCTTAACGGAAGTAGGAAAATGACAGCCTCAAGCAAAAATGTTAAATAACAACGTGACACAGTGGCTGTCTTTTTTGTTTTGTTTTGTTTTGTTTTTTGTTTCAAAGAGTGGGTACACAGAATGTCAATTGAAAAACACGACACAGTGAAAAGGAACTCCCACTGTAGAAGAGGATTGGGGGTGAGCTTTAAAAACTAAAAATGAATAAACATACCACAGCATTTTAACTAATATGATACCAGAAACGAAAATATCGCTTTAAAGTGCATAAAGATTTGTTTATTCGTTGTTGGCTTGTTTTGAAGAGTTCGATGTAAATGATTGTATAGAGAAAGACATGGACATGTTTTAAACAAAAAGGTCAGCTTCAAACCCTTAATAACACAAAAGGAAAGGGGGGAGAGAGAGAGAGAGAGAGAGAGAGAGGTCTTTTGGCAATACTGATATTAGCTGCTAAACATTAAAGAATATTGGCATTAAAAAAGTCAGAAGACAAGCGAGATCAAAACAAAACAAAAAGAAGCGAACAAGCAAAGAGGCGCATACAAAGCACTAGTTTTCTCCAGCTGTATTTGGTTCCTGTTTGAAGAGTGTATTTTTGTTTGTTCGTTTGTTTGTTCGTTTGTTTGTTTGTTTGTTTTGTCCAATTTTTCTGAGATGCATGTGTGCACGTTGTTTTGCCCACAATAAACATGAGGCATGTTGCTACACAGTGTGTATACTTCGTCTTCGGTGGGCGTACTTGCTGGGTGTTTTCAAGCTCCCATAAGCTAGCATCTGAAATGACTTACAGGATTTTTAACGTGTGTTGTGTCGTTAATTGTTTCCCATCGCAAACAGGTAACAAACCGAAAAGCGCGTACGGAAATAACGAGTGATCCCCACGGCTCGAAGCGAGGTGGTGTCTGCACTGCGTGAAGCAATGCGGTTCCGTTCGTGGATTTTTCTTTTATGTCGTGCCACACATTCGTATATATGGGGACTAGCAAAAATAATCTTTTAAAGAAGCCTTAAAAAAGTATCTCCATCACCTTCGATCTCTCTCAAAATCTGTTCGAAGCCAGGTGGTACGTTGTGTGCCGTATTTATTAGAATCCCTTACTGGGGCGGAGGTTAGTTCGTCGCGATGCCTGGAGTGCAGTGGTCTTGTCTCCTGACAAAAGTAGGGAGTGCTCATGTTATGTTGGAAGTCTTGATTGAACTTTTATTTCATAACTCTTTAGCTATTTAGGCCTGTTTTGTCGCGTTTAGATCGATTTTGATGCGGAAAAAGACGAGCCACTAAGTTCTAAAATAATTTCTAAGTTATCTGATACCAGATTTGTGCAGTTAAACGTTTTGTTCCCGTTAGTGACGGTGGTTCTCGTTAACAACTCAACAACATGTGTATTTGATATTCTGCATGTGTATGCACGCAAAGGGGGTTTAGGCATAGGCAGGTCTGCACACATGCTGACATGGGAGATCGGGGGGGAAAAAACCCAAAATCTTCCTATTGGAAGTCTGACACTTACTCACTTGACTACCGCACCCGTGTCACGAAGAATGGTTTGAATGCTATTTCAATTTAAAACATGTGAACGGATGAGACACGAAAGCAAAAACAAAAATAGAAAGGGACACAAATCACGTACAACAACCATTCTAAAAGAGAAAGTGAGAAAATCCATATAGAAAAATCAGACAAGGGAAGTCAGTGGACACCCAGCTCAAGTTTCTTAATGGAAGAAGGAAGGTGACTGCCTTTGGTAAATGTCATACGACAGCGGTAACTGTCACAATTTGTCTTCTTGTTGCGTTTCAAGGAGACGTTAATACTATTTCCCCGGACACCTAAGTTTAATAACATTTGTGTATGTGAATAAGGAAGGAGATGGCACTGGAGTGGTGTTACATCCACAGACAAGATATCAGATGTAGGAAAATTACACACAATCATCTTGAAAAGAAATTGTATAACGGTCACATCAGTTCTGAAGAATTTCAGGCGAATCTGTCCATGAAAAGTACATTTATTTAGAAAAAAGACAATCCAGTAGTGATCAGAAAGAAGTCTCAAATATTACTGGGACGGATGAGAAACTTAATGTCTGTTTGAGCGGTTACTTCACGTGTGCATAGAGCTGTGGTACAAAAGAAGCATATTTCGAAGTATTAAGAAGTTTTCTAGAAAAAGTAAAAAAAAAAAAAAAAAAAAAAAAAAAATTCTATGCTGCTATTTTGTTTTCCGGATTTCAGCCTTTATTTGATGTACTTTTTTTGCATCTCGACGTGGTTTCAACAGGTGTGTGTATGTGTGTGTGCGCGTGCGTGCGTGCGTGTGTGTGTGTGTGTATGTGTGTGTGTGTGTGTGTGTGTGTGTGTAGAGAGAGGAATGATTGTTTAGTTTCCAACAGTTTAGATTCTCGTACGTTGGCCAATTTTCATATCTGCCATTGCTAATTTACTTATGTTAAAACAAAAGACAGGAACCGGAAGTATGATATTACAAAAGAATTAAACGTTAAGGAAAACAGACAAAAAATAAAAACATCTAAACAATACTAGACAGGAGGAAAAGAGTAAAGTAATATTTCAACGTGGAAAAATAAAACGTCTGTACATATGTGGATGTGTGCGTGCGCGCACGCGCGCGAGAGTGTGTGTAATATATAGGTAAGTAAAAAAAATCAGTTCAGAATACAATTAAATATTTAACTGCATGACAACAATATGTTTTCAGTTAAATCATTTCACTTACAAATATTACTTATACATACTATGATAGATCAGAATGGCACATGTACATTAACCATACGTGCATTCAAATATAAGAGAGTGTTCATATCTTAGGCATTAGGTCCTATACGAAGGAGCTTATACTGTACATGTACATACAGTATTATGCAGTGCAGCATTTCTCTTTGTGTGTCTCTGTCTGTCTGTCTGTCTGTCCTCGTTGCCATTAGGACAGAGGCAATTAGTTGTCTATGGTGACTTTCCAAAAGAGTTGATAGTCCCTCATCAGGTATGCTGAATGAGTGACATTCCAAATACCACAAAATTATTACAAAGAAGGCATCCACACACACACACAAACACAGAGAGAGAGAGAAAGAGAGAGAGAGAAATTTTTTCACCGCAGACAGCGGTTGAATGTGAACGGTCACGAAACATAAAGAACACGATGAAAAGCAGGCAAGGGAAGTCATTGGACACCTGAGTTGCCGTTCTTTTAATGGAAGCAGGAAATGACTGCCTCGGGCAAACATTACAGTGGCGGATTTTTTTGGAGGGTTTCTTTTGTTTTTCTATTTCATTTTTTATTTATTCATTTATATTTTTTTTGGTGAAAGGCTCTGCATACAGATTAGAAATCGGATCTCCTGAGGATAAAATCATTTTCTGGAAGTTCAAGACGTCGAACTTCCAACCAGAAGGTTTGGGTTCGATCCAGCCTGGGTACCTGCCGCCTGGTTGGTAAAATGTGGAGGTATTTGCGATCTCCCTGATCAGCATGAGTGCAGGCCTGTCGGTATCTAAACTACCGCCGTGTGCACGCACACACGTAACATTACGTAAATAAGTTAATGAGCAGTAAGTCATGTCAGAGTCCAGTGGCTTACGGAAACACGAAAATACACAACGTATATGCCTACCAGAGACGGAGTATGCAGACTGTGCGGCAACATACCACCTGCACAGCATGGACAAAACAATGTGCAAACACGCATACGAAAAAAAATGGAATGATTATTATTTTCTTGAAAAGGTGTTTAAGTGGGTACAGACTGTTAAAACTAAACAACCACCCACTTATATGACTAAAGATAGCCAGGAAAAATAGGTCTTCTTTTTTTGTTTTGCTTGTGTACTTGTTTTGAACAAATAAAAATATCGAAGAAAGCATCCGGCAATCACACCGAAACCTGTCAAAAGGAGAAGAATTTTACATATGATTGTGTGACATATACATGTAACTGGGCTTAAAGGTGTGCTGAAAAGAAATACAGCATACACTCCAAACCTCAGTCAGAGATTAAAAAGGTTATGGAGGAAAATAGAATCCGAATTTGAAAACACATCTATCCCCCAACCGATTGAACAGATAAACCAAAATATGAAGAAATGTGTACTAATATTTAAAAATCATCGATAGATCAGTTAGTATGAAGGAGTTAGAAAAAGAAAACTAGTAGGGAATGATTTGGTTAGGAATATTGTTGTCAAAGACGGGACCTCAGACCATTAAGGAACGGAATCAGAAGTCTTGACGGCCGGAAAAACTAGTAGGAAATGATTTGGTTAGGAATATTGTAGTCAAAGACGGGACCCCAGACCATTAAGGAACGGAATCAGAAGTCTTGACGGCCAGAAAAAAGCAACATAAAAAAATATATTTTCCAAAATTACAAAGTTTACAATAGACTGCAGGGAAAAAAAAAAAAGAAATATTCAAACAGAACCTAGTAGCTTACGTCAGTTGTGCCCATACAAAAAACTCAAACGTCCTCTGGTACACGTTAGAACTGCTACATAAATCAGAAGACCCAAAGTGAAAAAAAAACCAAAAAGAAAAAAAACCCCAAACCAAAACAAAAAAACAAAAAACAAAAAGAGACAGCTCCACTAGGTCAACAAATAGCTTACTCACTAAGAAAAACTTTTCCTTGGAGACACAACAGTTGACCAACGAGCCTCTTCACACGTCGAAGATGCTATAAAATAAAACCTCTCCTAGCCGTATCTGAACTTCCCCATCACATGAGGACATGGGAGAAAAAATCAATTAAAGAAAAAAAGAGAAAAGGAAAAGAAGGACAGAAAGAAAGCAGTAGTCTCTACTGAAATGAACCCAAAATATTTCGTTCGTTTACATGCGGCTCACAAACCACAAAACAGTATAAATGCCTAGGAGTCATTTTCCAGAAAAACGGCAACTTCACGTACGCGCAAGAACATCTAGCAAAACAGGACAAAGCAATCCATGCTCTGAAAAGATTTACCAAAGAATCAAAATTGAGGCTTGATATATCGGTAAATTTATACGGCACGATGATCACTCCTTTATCGAATTATGGCACGAAATTATGGTTCCTCTATACAAAAAATCCCAACGACAATACAGAGAATTCCATATTCAAGCTACAGTCCCAAAGGTACCAATCATAAAAATTACCCCATGAAAAAAAAAAAGAAATGTTTTGTACACAGTTACTTAGAGTGAATGAAAACGCTATGAATCTACTGATACTAGCTGAACTAGGACGATTTCTATCGGTATACACATTGTATGTTAAGTACTAGGATTCTGGTCGCTCATATTAGAATCAGATAACGTATTTTACGTCAAACAGATTTACAAATAAATATTACAAAACGACAAACACACGCAGAACTAGAGCCCTGGCTCGATTTTATATATAAAAGATTTTCCATGATACTGGAATGAATAATGTATTGTCAAAAATAATCAACTCAAATATCTAATGCACAAAATGAAAAAAACAACAACCTAGGATGTGAATATATCTCTTTCTGTAAAAATAACAACAAAAAAGTACAAAACTATATTTTTTGAAAAATACAACACAACC
>JAPXFY010000012.1:44790843-44845843 GCA_030674185.1 Monoplex corrugatus | reverse complement strand
CCCTATACCTCTCTCCAACGTGAGCTGTGGTGGTATGAACGGCTCTTTAGATCGGGGACAGTTTTTTGTTCCGTCTTTGCTTCCTGGCTGTCCCCAGCCATCACGCTGTGCTGTTTTGTGTGCAAGATCTGGCTTGTTTGGTGCGGGGGATATGTGGGTCTTGACCCCTGTTTTTCTTCTTCTTTTCTGTCTTGTCTGTGTCTGTTTGATCCTCTATCTGTTTCTCTATATATCTCTGTTTCTGTTTTTTTCCGTCACATGTTCTCGCACGCCCTCACGCTCACATTCTCTCTCTCTCTCTCTCTCTCTCTCTTCTCTCTCTCTCTCTCTCTCTCTCTCTCTCTCTCTCACCTCTGTCTTTTTTGCCTTTCCTCTCTCTCTGTGAGTTGCACTCTCTCTGGAACACACACATAAGAATCTCCTTTAATAAAGGATTTTACTCTATACTGAGTGGGTCGTTTGTATTTGCATTTGGTATTCTCTGTGAATTTTTACCTGTACAAGTGGTATTATTAATAATATAATTATTATTATCATTATTATTATTGTTATTATTATTATTGTTATTTTTCATATTATTATTATTAATGTTGTTATCATTGTTATTATCGTCATTAACATTTCGACATATCCCTTACTGTCTTTCTATCTGTGTGTCTGTTTCTCTCTGTCTGTTTGTCTGTCTGTCTGTCTGTCTCTGTGAGTCTGTATTTTTTTTTTTCTATTGGTCCCTCTCTCACTCTCTCTTCAAGCGTGTCTTTGCATGTGTTCCACTATTCTCCTACCCCTTCTCTCTGTCTGGATGTGTTTTGTTATTCTTTCACCTGTCTCTGTGTATAATGCCATTCTCTCTCCCTCCTTTCTTCCCATCTCTGAATGTGTTTCGTTATTCACAACATCCCCCCCCCCCTCCCCTCTCTCTCTCTCTCTCATTTCTTATATTCTGTCTCCCACACCACCAGATCTCTTCCGTTCTGAGACAAAGATTGTTGAGGTTGTCCTTTGTCCCTTGGAGTAGACCCTCCCCTATACCTCTCTCCAACGTGAGCTGTGGTGGTATGAACGGCTCTTTAGATCGGGGACAGTTTTTGTTCCGTCTTTGCTTCCTGGCTGTCCCTGGCCATCACGCTGTGCTGTTTTGTGTGCAAGATCTGGCTTGTTTGGTGCGGGTAGATGTGGCTCTTGACCCTTGCCTTTTTTTTTCTTCTTCGTTTCTGTCTTGTCTTTGTCTATTTGATCCTCTATCTGTTTCTCTATATATCTCTGTTTCTGTTTTCTTTTCCCTCACATGTTCACGCACGCCCTCACGCTCACATTTTCTTTCTCTCTCTTTTTCGCTCTCTCTTTCTCTCTCTCTCTCACACGCACGCACACACGTATATAAATGTACACATATACTATACACAAATATGCATCGCCAACGTGCAGCACACGAAAACACAGTCACACACAGACGCACAGACACACACACAGACACACATAGACACATAGACACACACATAGGCACACACACACACACACACACACACACACACATACACACACACACACACCACACACACACACACACACACACACAACACACGCACACACGTACGTCCTCACTTCCTGTCTCAGTCTTTCGGTAGTTGCGCTGTGCTGTATTGTATTTTGAGCAGAACATATGACTTGTTTTGTCTTTGAAGAATTTGCGCCCTGGACCTGTCTCTTTTTCCATCTGTCTGAGACCCAAGACCTCGCCAGCGCTTAGGTCCTGTGTGCAGTTTCGGGGCTTATGCCGTGATCGTTTGGATCTACATGTAGTCCATCACATGGCATGTGTGTCATTACATACGGAATTCATTCCGATCGTGGGGACACCGTCTTAAGAAACTGAAACTGAAACTGTATGGCTCTTTGCACCCTACTCTCTCTGTCTCTCTCTGTCTCTCCCTCTCTCTTTCTTTAGAGAAGCTTCTGTCTACATGTTTTCCTGTTCCTCCATGCCCGTCTTTGTCATTTTGTCTGCTTTGTCTCTCTTGTCTGTCTGTCTCCGTCTCTGTCTGTCTCTCCTCCCTCTCTCTCTTTTGTACCCTTCAGTATATCTGTGTCTGATATATGCCATGTTTGTCCTATAAGCATTCTGTTTCTCATCCCTGTCTTTCTGTGTTGGTGTATGTGTGTATGTCCGTCTCTCTCTGTCTCTGTTTCTGTTTCTGTCTTGTCCGTGTCTGTCTGTCGTCTCTCAGGTACCCCCATTTCTCTGAATACATTTTCATTTCACCACTGCCATTACTCTCTTTCTCTCCCCTTAGCTCTTCTGATCTGCAACATAATTTGTATGAAGCTTTCTATTTTGTATGGGAGGAGATCATACCCCTGAAGTGTGCCGTGATGGTGTGTACGGCTGTTTAGATCAGTGACAGTTTTCTTCCTGGTTGTCCTGAGCTGTCATGCTGTGTTGTGTGTTGTGTGCAGAGATAGTGGCGTGTTTTGTGTGAAGAATGCGATTTCTCCCACCTGCTTTTCTTTTCGCTCTGTCTCTGTCACTCTTTATCTATCTGTACATACAGACATATACGTGCACATGGAAGCGTGAGCCCACAAACACATTGATGCGTGAGTGTGCCCCCCCCCCCCCCCCTCATACACATAGGCACACATTTGTTGCCTCTAGCGGTTATTTTCTCACTGTTTTGTCATCATCCCAACCCCTTATTCTGCGCGAATTGGACTCTTTTATTTCGATGTCATTGCAACCACACTTTGCTGTTTTGTTTTGCATTTGTCAGTATTGTTTAAGTGAATTGTAAAAAAAGGAAAAAAAGGAAAAAACAAAATCGTCCTAACCCTACCCAACGCTTTTTTCCCCTGACTTAATGCAGCAAGTTCTTTCTTCCTGATGTCGAAATAGAGTGTTGCTCGTTGAATGGGTTGTAAATGGACCCCTACTCGGCATAACAAGAACTCGCTGAACAAGGTCCGTTCACAAGCACGGCGTGAGTCGAACGACGGCCTTTCTGCCTTCTTCTCTTGCCGCTGATAATACTCCCCGTCTTCACTTCATCGCTATTTATGTGCAGTTGTCACTCCTTTCCGTGCAGGTGTGGCCTGTGATGTGGAGTTACCTGCAACGCGGAATAAACGATCTTCGACAAAAACACTCCGTGACGGTCAGTTGTCACCACCATCATCAGAGATAGGTGGACATGAGAAGTTTGAAGCTGTCTGAGTGACATTAATTCTCTCTCTCTCTCTCTCTGTCTCTCTCTCTCTGTCTCTCTCTCTTACGCACACACACACGCACGCGGGCGCGCGCGCGCGCCACACACACACACACACACACACACACACACACACACACACACACACACACACACACACACACACACACACACAGGCCAGATTTTACGTATGAGTATGCTTACTTTATGCATTTGTTTTCATGTTCGTTTTTTCTAACCCCCTCGTGATAAATTGGGCAGAATTGTCAATGCATTGATATGCGTACTTAATTTATTTTCAGTTTTCTTCCCGTGGTCAAGGAGGTGTTTTGTGTGTGTGTGTGTGTGTGTGTGTGTGTGTGTGTGTGTGTGTGTGTGTGTGTGTGTGTGTGTGTGTGTAAAAATGATGAAAGTCCTGGTGTGGCTCTCTCTCTCATTTTCTCTCTTTCTCTCTCTTTCTCTCTCTCTCTCTCTGATTCAGTACTCTTCTGCCTCTGTATCATTGTCTCTCTCCAGTACCTCTCCCTCATTCACAGATACTCTTTTTCCTCCCCATCTTTCTGTCACACACACGCTCCTCATTTCCTTTCTCTCACGCTGTCTTGCTTACCCCCTCATTCATGTGTTTCACCGCCCTTCCGTTGTATTTATCTCTCATCTGATCTTTTCTTTTTGTATGACGTTGTCCCTTGCCCTTCAGGGTCGTCCCTCCCCCCGACGTGAGCTGTGATAGTGTGAACAGCTCTTTCGATCACCATCACTTTCTGTTCTGTCTTGGCGTCCTGGATGTCTGTTGTGCTGTACTGTGGTTTGTGTCTAGGGTATGGCTTGTTTTGTGTATGAAGGATACAGCTGCTTAGGGACCCTGTCTATTTTTTCCCCTGTCCTCTTCTTTGTTTCTGTCCCTTCTTTCTCCAGCCCTTCTTCCATCTCGGTCTGTCGTTTTTTTTTCCCTTTTTTTTTTTTCCATTCTACCCTCTCTGTCTCCCTACTTCTGTTTTTTCTATGTCTGTGTTTCTGTCTGAGTGGGACTAGGCAACTTTGTCTCCCGAACATTCTTTTTCCATTTCTGTCCCTCGCTGTGCAGTATTAAAAACTGGCCTGTTCTTTGCCCACGTCAATCCTCCAATCATTCTGATGGTGTCAGCTTCGCATTTCACGGGTCTCGTCGCCCCCGCCCACCCGCTTCTCCATCTCCTCTTCCCAATTTCAAGACCCAGTTTTGACATAAACTCAAAGATGGCAGCAGTTTTGGGTGGAGCAGTGTCTGAGTGCGATGAATCCCTCTGGAACAAACGCTGTACACGGGACACACCCACACCCACGCACACACACACACACACACACTCTCTCTCTCTTTCTCTCTCTTTCTCTCTCTCTCTCTCTCTCTCTCTCTCTCTCTCTCCCCCCTCCCCTTTGCCCCTGCATCTTTTTTTTTCTCCGGTACCTCTCCCTTATTCTCAGATACACATCCCCCTCCCCATCTTTCCGTCTCGCACACACGCTGTCCGTCTTCTTTATCTGACGCTGTCTCAGTTACCCCCACATTAATGTGTTTCACCGCCCTTGCCCGTTGTATTTATCTCTCACCTGATCTTTTCTTTTTGTATGAAGTTGTCCCTTGTCCCTTAGGGTCGACCCTCCCTCCGACGTGAGTTGTGATAGTGTGGACGGCTCTTTCGATCGCCATCACTTTCTGTTCTGTCTTGGCGTCCTGGATGTCTCCGTTGTGCTGTGCTGTGTTTTGTGTCTAGGATATGGCTTGTTTTGTATTTGAAAGATACAGCTGCTTAGGCCCCCCTCTAATTTTTTTTCCCTGTCCTCTTCTTTGTCTCTGTCCTTTCTTCCCCCACTCTTTCCTCCATCTCTGTCTGTCTGTCTGTCTGTCTGTTGGTTTCTTTTCTTTCTACCCTCTCTGTCCTTCCACTTCTATGCTTCCTACATCTGTGTTTCTCCACAGTCGGACGAGCATCGGGCAACTTTGTCTCCCTCCCGAACACTCTTTTTTCATTTCTGTCCCTCGCTGTGCAGTGTTTAAAACTGGCCTGTTCGTTGCCCTCGCCAATCCTCCAACCATTCTGATTGTGTCAGCTCAGCGTTTCACAGGTGTCGTCTCCCCCCCCCCCCCCCCCCCCCCCCCCCCCATTCTCCTGTCCACAATTTCAAGACCCAGTCAATATCAGCGTATAGGGCTTTATCAAAACTCAAAGCATCTGTCGGATGATCGCTGGCAGTTTTGGGTGAAGCGATGTCTGAATGTAACGAATCCCTCTAGAATAAACGCTGCACACTGGACACACACACACACACACACAACACACACACACACACACACACACACACACACACACACACACACACACACACACACACACACACACACACACACACGTGCGCGCACACACTCTCTTTCTCTCTCTCCCCCTCTCTCTCTGTCTGTCTGTCTGTCTGTTTCAGTTCTCCTCTGTATCCTTTTTCTCCGGCACCTCTCCCTTATTCTCAGATACTTATCCCCCTCCCCATCTTTATGTCTCACACACACACCCTCCATCTTCATTTTCTCAGGCTGTCTTGGTTACCCCCTCATTCAAATGTTTCACCGTCCTTGCCCATTTCATTTATCTCTCACCTGATCTTTTCTTTTGTATGAAATTGACCCTCATCCCTCAGGGTCGACCCTCCCCCCGACGTGAGCTGTGATGGTGTGGACGGCTCTTCCGATCGCCATCACTTTCTGTTCTGTCTTGGTGTCCTGAATGTCTGTTGTGCTGTACTGTGGTTTGTGTCTTAGGGTATGGCTTGTTTTGTGTATGAAGGATACAGCTGCTAAGGGACCCTGTCTAATTTGTTTTCATGACCTCTTCTTTGTTTCTGTCCCTTCTTACCCCAGCCCTTCCTCCATCTCTGTCTGTTTCTTTTCTTTCTACCCTCTCTGTCTCCCCACTTTTATTTTTTCCATGTCTGTGTTGTATTTCTGCCTGAGTGGGACGACCACCAGGTAACTGTCTCCCTTCCGAACACTCTTTTTTCATTTCCGCCCCTCCCTGTGCAGTATTAAAAACTAGCCTGTTGTTGTCCTCGTCAATCCTCCAAACATTCTGATTGTGTCAGCTTAGCATTTCACAGGTCTCGACTGTGTTCTATTCTTTTATTTAATTATGTATAAGTCATGGACACCATGACATTGCATGAAAGGAGAAACCCTAAATCCATATTGTACACATACGATTTGTGCTCATTCGTGTAGTCTTTACTAAAAAAAATAATGTAGTATTTATTATCTAGTCCAAAAATCATAAGAAACAAGAACGGGAGAAAACTAATTTATGATAAACTCAATCTGACAAGATCTCTTTTAAAGTGTATATTTGTTTCTATTGCTGTCGTATTTTGTGAAACAGTATGAGGCTTGCATATACCATTTCAGTAATATTTCCCTTCAAGCTTTATACATCATGCATAATTTATGAGCAATTGAAAGAGCCGTGGCTCTGATTTTTGTGAGCGAATGTAAGACAAAACTTGTCTTACTGGATGCGCTTAGCGGGAAATCAGACCACCTGCATTTTTCACATTTAATGACGGAATGATTCGAGTCTGCATCTTTCAACCGGCTGCACTCAAAAAGAGTTAAATTGTAATAGCCTGGCTGCATTTTGAAAACATTTCCTTTACTGATTTGTCTGACATAGATAAAGTAGAAGTAATACCTTTCTTGCTCTTTTTAATAGCGAAGTGATGTCAGCGATGCGAGAGGAACTGAAATGTAGTGGCCGATCCCTGTACAGTGCGTGCGTGCGCGCGCGCGCGCGCGTGTGTGTGTATGTGTGTGTGTGTGTGTGTGTGTGTGTGTGTGTGTTGTGTGTGTGTGTGTGTGTGTGTGTGTTGCATTTCGGAGACTTAAGTTAGGGAGATCGATATATTCCATAATCATTCTCTTTCCTGTCCGTACCGCACTTTGTCAATGAACGATGGCAAGGCATCATTTTCACTGACGAAAACAAATACGGCTGACCATGGTTGGGAGGTGGGAATCGCCCACACATTAGGCTACAGCGCTTTCATTAGCAAACTGAAAAGTGTTGTCTTTGTCACATGTGTTTGTCTTGCCTGCCGTAATCTGTTTAATGTTCGTCGTCACTGACTTATCTCAATCCCAGACCAGTACGGTTGTATGGGCTACTGATAAGATGCTACAGCAGACAGATCCTCTCTCTCTCTCTCTCTCTTGCCTGCAGGCATTTCAAGGGGGTGGGGGTGAGGGTGTGCGGCAGCAAGCTGTTTAAGAAAACTGAACTTGGTCATCTAATTTTTGTACGTTTGCCGTTAGAAACTTTCTGTCCCATACTGTGAAAACATTAACTCATATCTTGTCTCCAAAGGTGACTTTATGACAAACAGTCGTGTTAGTTGATTTGTCTAACACTCTTATTCTTCACGCAACATGCTTAACCATATTCATGCTTCTCTTTTTTCTTACGACAATCAGCTGAAGAGCGGACATCAACGGAGGTGATTTGGCCCGGTAAAAAAACAAAAGTGTAAAACACAAGGTGCCAGCGGAATACTACCACAAAAAGGAGCTCAAGGAGAAAATGACAGAAAATGACGGAGTGCGTGCCTTAAGGGAAAGATGACTCCATTACACGGCCAGACCGAGGCCAAACGTGTCATTTCCCGTGCACCCGGCAATCTTATTGGTTCCTAATCACCGCGCGTGCAGTGGCAGGAAGACGGTGGTAGGCCAGTTTTGTTTTTTCCTCCCCAAGAGCTGGATTGGGTGGGTGGGTGTTGTCCACGGAAACAGACTTTAACACAACTGCAGTGCTGTTGTAAATGCCGGCACAGCAGGGGTAGGGTGAGGTCAAAAGACCTGATTCGCAAAGACATGTGTTAAAACGTATTTGTTTGAATAAAAGCTGACTGACTTAGTTATGGATTTCTCCCTTATAGTGTTGGAATTGTTTTCATATTCATTTATTTTGTCATTGTGGCTGCTCTTCCCTTTTGAGAGTTTGTCACCGCAGTGCAGCGCCACTCATTTTTTTCACCAGGACTTCAGAAAGGCAAAAGGGCTAATTAGCCTTCAAGGGAAGGGGTCCAGGGAAATGAACATACCTATCTATCCCCAGGGGGAAAAAAATTGGCTTTTGTACATGGAAGGAATGTTGACTCTTCTCGCAGGTTCTTGTTTATATTGTTATAAGCCCTGATGGAATTAAAATGAACGCTCAGATTCCAGACGACATCTAACCTGTCGGCTGTATTGTTGACGTACGACATATGTCATGATTTTAAGATCGTTAGAGCGTTGTTGACACAGTATTTTACGTCAAAATGAAGTAGTCATACTGTTTCGTTCAGCATTGCAGAAATGTCGATGGCTAAGTCACAGGATTTCCCTATTAGCTCTTTCTTGAGTATTGTAAGTCAACGTGGTGTGGTGTGTCACTCTGAAGAATACAATGTGTGTGTGTGTGTGTGTGTGTGTGTGTGTGTGTGTGTGTGTGTGTGTGTGTGTGTGTTGGGGTTTGTGAGGGAGGGAGAGAGAGACACAGACAGAAGACAGACAAACAGACAGACAGACAGACAGACTCGCAAATAAAAGACACGTCGCATTTAAGAAAGATTGCTTGACTATGTCTCAATAAGTGCAAGTTTTATTGTGTTACAGAAAGAATCTTTGTTCATTTCTGATTCATTTTATGTATAATTCTACAGTTTTGGAGATGAATAAACAAACATCATAGGTTTAATTTTTCAGTTTTTCTGGAAGCTGCGTCAGCGTGCATTGCAGTCAAAAGCGCAAGCAGCGAAGATTTTAACAGTGAATATTTCAAATCCAGACTTTTAACAATATCTGATGGGCAAAAGTGCATTGCGCGAATATTTCAGATTAAAACACCTGCCCTCATTCCAAGTATACACTTTATACATTTAGATTTTGTTCTGGAGAGATTCATTACACGTAAACTCCACTGCCATAAAATTTGGAAAAATTCTTGATCGAGTTTTGAAACGATAAACTAAGGTTGTAAGTGCAGGAACGCACTTACCGCACTTGACAAATTCCATAGCAACACAAAGACTTGCCTTGGGGGGAAAACCCACTGTCATACTTAAAAAAGTGGTTGTGGCTGCATAGTGGGAGGCTTCATTGAGGAGGACAGCCGGAATTTCATTCTGTATATATCTGTTGTGGAGAAAAGAAAGGGAAAGGGAAAAAAATCAAGAACGAAAACGAATAGTTTAAAACATAATTAGTTTATTCGGTTTTCTAGAAGGAAAACAGATTAAAATGCAATCGGTTCAGTTCAGTTTATGATCAAGGATACAACTGAGACCAAAGCAGACACCTGAATAAAGCATATTCAGTCAGTGTCGTGACTGTTTCACAAAAGACATTGTAAGAGGAAGGGCACTTTTAATGCCAGCAGAATTAAGCAAATCATGCCCTGTGAATGAAATCAGAACAGAAAGGTTATTGGAAGGACTCAGCCATGTGTGTTCATTGCTTTTTGTTGGGACGAATCGTGTCTTTATTTTTGTTTCGTTTTGTTTTGTTTTGTTTTGTTTTGTTTGTGGTTCTGATTGATTTGTTTGTTTGTTTGATAAAACTTTCCATCTTTCTTAGAATCTGCATGTTCCGTGGTTTCCATCAAAACCATCGAGGAAGTGTTGACTTTCCACCCGGCAACAAATGTCTTTCACGTGCTGATCGGCTTTAGGTCGCATTGAAGCTTTAGTTCTCCTCCTCCCCATCCTTTTCACTTCCCCTGATCCCACAGGGACAGGATGGTGAGACATCCGAGTACAATCCGGTCTGAGACTGAAGGGTGTGGCTTCGTGCTACACAATGGCATAGTGAGTTACACCTACGGCAAGGTGGATTGAAGTTTCCATCAGAACTGAATTGCTGCTCCCTCGGGAATTTAATGCCTTACTGGCGCTGGCTGGGTGAAGGGTTATGTGTTTTCTGTATGAAAACGACGGTTATTAAATGACAATGACACGTTCCGAGTTAGCAAGATGATACTTCAAAATGACTGTGACGATCCTGGGATGAAGAGAAAGCAAGAACGATGAAACTGATGATGGCGATGGTGATGCTGATGAATTTTGACGAGCAAAAATGATTTTATGATGTTAATGACTGCTGATTGTGATGACAACGATATTGATGATAATACTGATTGTGTTCACGACATAAAAGCTTGATATTATTTCATTTCTCTTTATCAAAGACGTAAATTAAGTTTACAAAACTTGCCGACCCCTCTTTTATTTGTGTTTTTAACACAGAATATTCACGCACACATACGTACTTTTGCGAAGCACGCACATACATACACTCACTCACAGACACGGACACACACAGACAGACGCACACGCACTCGCACAAACACAAACACACACACACACACACACACACACACACACGCACACACACACACAAACACAAACACACACACACACACACACACACGCACACACACACACAAAACACACACACACACACAGACACACACACACACACACAAACACAACATACACACCACATATACACCACACCGGAGTGTTTTCTGGTCTAGCTTTCTAAACAAAATACTAGATCAACGTAGATTCGTTTACCACGATCCAGCAATATGGAACGAACACCCATTCATTTCTAAATGGCCCATCTTTTTCAACTTAAACATGTGTTTATGTGAGTGAACATGTGTGTGTGCGTGCGTGCGTGTGTGCGTGCATGCGTAGGGGTGTGTGTGTGTGCGTAGGGGTGTGTGTGTGTGTGTTTGCTTGCGTGCGTGGTGGTGTGTGTGTGTGTGTGTTTTCTGTATTTGTGTAGGTTGTATATGGGTGTGTGTGAGTGTGTGTATGTTCTCTCTTCTCTGTCTCTCTCTCTCTCTCTCTCGCTCTCTCTCGCTCTCTCTCTGTGACTGTGCATATGGGTTTGCGTATGTATATTTTTTATTGGCACGTGAAGTGGCTATTTGATTATTATTCGTTTTAATGCTTGTTTAACATGGTATTATTACAGTCGTCTGTTTTCATCACAACGGTATGGGTTGACATGTGTTTGCTTTATGTCCTTCTGTCTTTGTCGCTTAAGCTTTTGTGAGGAGCTTTGGGTTTTTGTGAGAATAGATGCTGTACAAGTAGTAATTATCATTATTATTTAGTATGATATCATTTTCGTCGTCGTCATCATCATCATCGTCTTCGTCTTCGTCGTCGTCGTCGTCATCATCATCATCATCAATATTGTTATCATTATTGTTGTTGTTGTTATTTTTCATTATTATTATTGTTATCATTATCATCATCGTCGTCGTCGTCATTATTATAAGTGTTGTTGTTGTAGTTATTATTGTTATTGTATTATTGTTGTTGTTGTTCTTGTTACCGTTATTATTGTTGTTGTTGTTCTTGTTCTTGTTGATATTCAGTCAGTGACTCCCTGGTGTTTCAGGGACCAGTTTTGTCGGGAGCTGAGCGAAGACGCCCTGAAACAGATGAGTCACGGCATGTGTGGTATGGGCATGACCCATCCCATCATTCCTCCAGAATACGCCCGCGACTACCCCCAGCCCCATCCCTCACACGCCCACACCCAGACCCCTCATCCACACCCCCATCCCCACCCCCACCCGCACAACCAGAGCATGAAGATGTTGGAGGACATGAGACAAAACCTGGCAGTGCCGCTGGTGAAGAGTGAGCAGATCCCTCCTCATTACCTCTGCGCCCCTTCACCCTCTTCCCTCAACCACCCACTCCACCATCACCATCACCATCACCACATGCATAACCACCAGTCCATGCTGCACGTCTGACAGAGGGATGATGTCGGTTGATTGTGTGGGTGTGGGCATCTGGTTTACGTGTACATCTCACACCTTCACTCTGCAGAACCTTCGTGTGTTCTTGGAAACTAGTATGTCATCGTCTCCATCGTCAGCTTTGAAGAGGACCTGAGAAGACAAAAACTTCCATTGACAAACTAACAACCGATTCTTTGAGCGCGGAGTTGTCATTTCAGTGAATAACTAAGCAGAGACCTCTCTGCTCAGAGTCAAACAGGGGATTGGCTATATTTGGCTCTCAGCAACCAACCTTCTGCAAACTATTCTGACGATTCCAAGAATGGACAAGACTGTGACCAAGCTTTAAGCGTTCAACTGTCGCACTGGACTATCAGCTTATTTTGGTATTTTCTTCCTCTTTTGTGATTCCAGGCCATGTTATCCATTTACCCAATTCTGGCGAAGGCAGGCAAGACCAAACGACCAAACGTAAATGCGTTTTGCTTATCATCGCCATACTGAAATCACAAAACAGACGTAATCAGATTATGGTGCTCGCTTACTACAGTTTTGAAAAGGACCCTACCACGTTGTCGACGACTACAATTCAATAGTTTATGACACGAACTCTCTTTGTAGGCTACCAGCTTATCAAACAAACAAGCAAAATAATAAACAAAGCAAAACTAAAATCTTCTCAGATTACCACTGTACCACACAATCATCGTACTACAGTCCAAAACGTGGATCTACCTCCTTGCTCTAGACAGATTAAAGCTTTACACAGTTTAAAGCATAGACACCAGGCACTTCATTCACCTAGGTTTGAACACGAAAATAACCTATTTTTCACATGCCACAGTCCTAAACTGAGGCTCTTCTATTGCGATTCCCACAACCTATTGACCAACTGCAAAAACTTAATCATTGACTCCCTCACCCTATCCACCAGCTTCCTGCAGGAAGCTGATGGATAGGGTGAGAGAGGCAAAGGAGTCAAAGGATTAAGGTTTTGCTTTGTTATTATAGTTGACAGTGAAGGATGCCAGTGGACAGGGTGCGGGAATCAAAGGGTTAAAGCCAAGTTAACGAAAAAAAAACACTTGACCACAGGCATAATTTTCCTCTATTGGAAAATCTGAAGGCCTGTGATGAAAAAGGACCGGCTATGAAACAGCTGTTGCTTCGTTAAGCAGTTCAAAAATTCAGAATTGTCAAACATGTGCTTGGAATAATGAATCGTCTGTCATCGGACTGAATATATTATAATTCATTTGTGGGATTCTTTCATTTAGGGCGGTAACATTATCAGATTTGTAACCCAAATTTAGAAAACTGACTTTCCGCAAGGTGGAGATAATATTGCATAACTTGTCATAATGAGTCAGGGCTGCCTGCTGTCACTTCATGTCGCACGTTTCAGCCAGGTACCTCAGCTGGCACTTTCCTGTTAATTCAGCTGGCAACCAGAAGCCCTTAGGAAGAGAGATGTGAGTGATAGGTTCTTTAGGTGAACATGAAGACTTCACGAAACAAACCTTGGCTAAGCACGTGGCGAACAATGGACGACATGTTACTGTATCAACAAGTGGACTCTATCGATAGAGTTTAATAATTCTTTAGCTCATCCAACTGATCAGCAAAAGCGCTGTATTAATTATGAAAAAATCTTATTTGCTTTTTTATGATGTGTTATTTCAGTGTCATATCTTTGCCTTATTATGTTGTTCTTCTGAATCGTGAATGTGGGCAAATCTTGACTGTCATAATGACAACGAACTAGTCCCGTGCGTTTTCAGCAACTGTCATCTGTCCAGACCAAAGTGTTGGATACTCGCTGAATGTCGAACCCGAATGTCTCTGGTTACTGAAATGACACATGTGACAAATGTCTGAAAGAACTGAACTGATATCTGTAGCTAATGTCTCCAGATACTGAACATACGCAGCAAATCCATATGCGGTCTCTATTACGCTGAGAATGTATATAATTATATACATTTTATGATAACTTCTACATATATACCAAAGACAAAAATAGGACCGTAAACCTGTTCTCTTTTTCTCAAGAAATGTTAATGGTCTCTGCACACGACAGACTAAGAAGCCAAAGTGTAATGGTTGTCCTACTGACAGCATTTGAAAGCAAATTGAAGAAATGTTATCCGTCTTGTTGACTCTTCTCTTCATTGTCAGCATTATTTACTGCGGTGGTTAGTGATGGTGTCTTACAGCCTTTAGTGATATTTTCGTGGTGTTGGTCAACAAAGTTTATTTGCCCTGGACATGTTCAGCGCGGTTAATTTTCCTCCGACAGCCATAATCAGGATGGTCAAGCCATACTAACAAGCCTCATTTTCTGACAGGAAAGAAGAACATATTGCTTTAGAATACTGTGTGACAGTCCTGTGTGTTACCTGCCACCTTTTGTCCGTGCAGGAACGAGAACTGATCGCCTGTGTTTTTGCTCTCTGTCCGTGTATGTGTGTGTGTGTTTGTATGTGTGTGTGTGTGTGTGTGAGGGAGGTGCACAAATTGCTATGTATCCGAGTGTGTCTATCTGTCTGTCTGTGTGTCTTCGATCTTAATGTGCTTATCTGTAAAGCGCCCAGTAGCCTAGGTAATTAAGATGGGCTCTATAGAAATTTTAATTAGTCTAGCCATTGCAAGGGAAATGTTCTCTGCTTGTTCGTTTAATTGCTTTTGTTTGTCTCGGCGAAAAAAATACACTCATTTGTCCTGTGAAGTTGTAAGTGCTTATTAAAGACGCAAAAGAGAACAGGAAGTTCGTTTTGAATTTCAGTGGATATTTAAGTTGCATGCACGGCAGTATGCCTTTTACTGCTTATATATTTGAGCCGCAAGATGATTTCCAGTATCGATCTCTTATTTATGATCTGTATCGATGAGCTGAATCTTGATATAACAAAAAACTGTATTGCAACAGGATTCAAGACTGGCCTCCATGTACAGCTGTTTTGTGTACAACGCTTATTGGTGAACTAGTGTAATGTTGTTGTTTTTTTATTAATCTGCTACTAGTAGTGTGATTGTAGTTTGTTTTTCATGTTAACATCGGATGTTTACAGGACATTTCATGAAGCAAGAGAAATTAGAGTACCTGGTCACAACAGGAAAGCTGGAGGGAAAGACAGCTCCATGTAGACCCAGAGAGAAAATATTGGACAGCCTTGCAGAGTGGCTGACGATAGAGAGGATGGGAGATGTACTTGCAGCGACAAGAGATAGATTAGTATGGAGGGCCATGATCGCCAACGCTATGCGCAGGGCACATGATGATGATGATGATCAAATGTTGTGATTAGTTTCTGGTGTTGAAGAAAAACTGTCGGCTTAGATTTGTTTGTGGAATGGATCTTGATTTTTGTCAAGGTCATATTAGTTTTAAGTCGGAATTTTGCTTGAATTTCAAGAGGGATTACTGCACTCGGCCAATTCCATATGTGGTCCCGGCAAACATGCCAGTAATTATATAGATACCCCATATGCCTATGCAAACCCATGTGCGCTGACAAGATCTTGACATGGGCGAGGGACGGGTGGGGGAGGGGAGGAGGTGAAGACAGTGTTAATACCTCTAGACTACTTGGAACATTTGGGATCGTGATTTACTTGAGATGGATGATATTGTATGGCTGTTTACATCTGTTTTTGTTTTTTATTTCGTGTGTGTAAGTACGGGCATATGTGTGTTTTGTACGAGTATGTGTGTGTGTGCGCGTGTATGTTTGTATGCGTGTGTGTGTTCTTGTGCGTATGCGTGTGTGTGTGCACACGCGCGTGTATGTGTGTGTTTTCGGTGTATTACAAGTGCTATTACAGACGATGCTTCTTATTTTACTTCAGTTGCTTTGTCTACGTTACATGTATTTGTGTACATATTTTTTTTATTGCTATTTTAAACAGCAGCATTAATGATCACAAGACTGGCAGGAAAACTTAGTCATGAGATTACAAACGAACACGGATAAATAGATATATTTTCAGCTGAGTAAGAAATAAAAAGATGCATGTGCCATTTATAAAAAACATATCCGAAACTTTTGTTAATGTATATAATTGAATGTGATTGGCATGTTGCTACACTAATGCTTGGCGTGGATTTTTATTAAAGTGTGATTGGTGTGATTCGTAGATGTTATATATTTTTTTAGATTGATCTATTTTACTTTATTCTAAAAAGCGTTTCTGTTTTATTGCCTGCATGAATATGGATGCATAAGATTTGCTTGGATGTTTTTTCCCGGAGGTCCAGATACCCATTAACATTTCTGTCAAAGCTAGGGCTCGGTAGGGGCTGGGGAGGGTGGGAGTCGGACGGAGAAAAATATGAGACTGTTTGGCATTTATTTATTAATTAATTGATTCATTTATGCATTTGTCTATTCATTTATTTATTGTTTCCGTTCCATTTCCCATGCCATGTTAGTGGACATTGTATCTTTGACAGTTTCGTTTTTAAACAACGATACAATGACGACAATGATATTGATACGGATAATAATCATGATGGTCTGGAGTTCCATTGTGGATTTAAACTTCGTGACACGGCTGTACTACATACGTACTTTCATAATATACCTTGGCGCCAACCAGGCTCATGAGATACGACCACCTGCGGTGTTGGTTAGGAAATTTGAGCAACATCCTGAATGACGCATCCATGAGGTAGATGAGAACCGACTGTGTGGTCCCAGTTTTCCCAGTAAGCCCAAAACACACTCAGCTCTGGATAAGAGCCAGTTTGGGCCCGTAAAATCCCACAATTCTGATAGGATGGATTGGATTTGAACGCACAACCTTCCAGTCGCTAGTCCGTTGCGGTAACCTCTGCACCACAGGATGTGGTTGTTTTCCATTTATTAGGGCTACTAGGGTGGGGGAAGGTGGATCATTTATTGTTACTTGAGATGTGTGTGAATTGATTGTTTTATGTATTATACTTTATTTATTGGAACATCACAGCATGCAGCCTTTACTACAGCAGTTGGAAGTGACAACTACTGACAAAAGTGCTATAGTTTCTGTCACTGTGTTTTTGATGGTGCAGTCTGTACCGTGCTACGAGATCAGTATCAGTTATCCTGCTGCGTTTACCAAAGAAATTCATTTGTCATATTGATATGTGTTATGCAAAGAACAAAACTATTAAGTTTACTTGACTTGGTGTTTTCTAAGTTAGTGTGTTTTAAAAGGAGATGCAGATGCGTTTATGGTGCAAAATGATCGTATTGTATTAATTATTGAAAAATCGAGCGAAACATGGACACAAAACACATCGGCTATAATCGAGTTTCAGCATTATTGTGTTACCGTACGTTCACACTCCATTCCTATCGTTTTTAAGTGTCACTCAGGTTTGGACTTCATTTTTGATTGTTAAATGTGCGTCAGGCAGGTAGGTAAGAGACATCCTTATTCATGGAGATAAACTAAACTACATCTTGAAATGATTTTATTAAAATCCGCCGCTTTGGTCGGTGGACACTTGAAATGCTTGGACGAACCGTAGAATACTGATGCATGCAAAGTTGCCTCGTCATACATGCGTTTTTGAGGTGGCTTTTCCTAATTGTTATCTGGAAACGTACCATACTTGTGTAACGTCTGCATGTCCGTGCCTCGACTGATTATAAGATCGTGTTTTGGTGTTCTACGTTGTACTATATTGTAAATTACGTCTCCAGCAACTGTTCAATAGAAGTAGGATTCATTGAGAGATCGATTTGAGCTCATGCACTACCCTTATATTTTTAAACATTACATATTTTCTTTAATGTTATTACTTCTCCATCGCAGAATGTTGATGGTAATGTTGTAACTTATTTGCATTTCGGGACTTTTTACATACTGTAATATTAGTTAAAAGTAATTTCAGCACACACCCTCCCCCCCTCCCATCACTGTTTTGTTGTTGTTTGTTTGAAGCAGAATATCCACAGTGGCACGCATACATAGTGGGACATTTTGACAGTTTATTTCCCATGTTTACAATAGGAGTAACAGTCGCTCTAACTTCCCTCTTTCTCTCTCTCTCTTTCTCTTTCTTTCTCTCTCTCTCTCTCTCTCTCTCTCACTCGCGTGTGTATGTGCGCGTACGTACGTGTGTGTGTGTGTGTGTGTGTGTGTGTGTGTGTGTGTGTGTGTGTGTGTGTGTGTGTGTGTGTGTGACCTCAATGTGTTCATCAAGATTTAAGAAAAAAGCAAGTAGATTATGGCATGTCTTTAGAAAATATGATAGGTCATAAATCGGGCTCGGAGAAAAAATCACAAACTTATGGGTGTTTGAGTCATGGCTGAGTTTTGAAATCAAAGTCGTCAAAGACGGCCTGCTGCCAGAGACGTGCTGGACCCAGCCCTCCAACCCGCTAAAATGGAAAAAGAATTTAAACAAAAATCATTGTCATTCTGTATGACTTCTGGGCGGCAGTGATCGCCATTTACAAAACTTAGTATGCGGGGAGGGGGCGACAGGACGGGAGAAGGGGGTTAGTTTTTTTTTTATTGCAATTTGTTTTTGCAAAATAAAGTGCACCAGATTGTTGTATATTGTTTCAAGATCATGTTGTATATTGTTCCAAGATCATATGCGTCCTATTTTTTATATCGTCCGTAAGAAAATCGCTGAAGTAATGAGTGAAATTAATCATTCATTCACGACGCCAAAATCCTTACCCAAGGCATCCATTTTCAACAGAGAAGCTACAACCTGTTCAACTTTTAGCTTAGTAGTTCAAGGTCTCTCAGTTTGCTTCCGTGTTTCCAAAGGAATGCTTTTTGTTCGGTCGAAGATGTGTGGTAATGGGATCAGTATATCAATCCACTGATACGAGAATCATATGCCTCCAATGCCGAGTTAGTGGGGGGGGGGGGGGGGGGGGGGGGGGGGAGGGGGGGGGGTTCGGGTGGACGAAGAGATGAAAAAAAGTGTGTTCGCAAGCTTACTAAGAAGATGCCCTTACCGTTGACCACTCCGTCCAATTCATCACATAGGGGATTTAAAAACATACCTGAATACAAATTTAAACGCAACTAAGGACACCAAAACATATACAAAAATGGGCCTAAATTACCTAAAATTGTTTCCGCATATCTCATTTCCCTAGAGCCAAAAATGCACTCAATACACATACCCAATTATCAATTCTAAGAGAATGTACGTAAGACAGAATACATACAGGTGAGGGCAGAAAATGATAGCAAGAAATGACAGAAAGCAAAGGAGAAAAGAAGAAACAAAGAATGACAACAACAACAACAACAACAACAAAATTTCTAGCACAGAATTCCCAGAAGGTGGGGATACTAGTTATACTAAAAGAGCCCACGGCATCCCCACGGGGGATAACGGGAGGGATTCGGGCGGCGGGAAAGTCGTTTTAGATAGAAACAGGTATTTGAACCAAAGCTATCGTTCACAAAAACATAACTGTAAAAGTCAGCACAGAACGTTGGAAATGAATGTGTATTATTCATAAAAAAAAAAGGACCTTTGCTGTTTACGGGTTATCGCGATTTTCCAAACATGTTCCTACTTACCTGAATTCGTTATTGTCTCAAATTTTCAGAAAGAAAGGATGAATATTAATAAGGTTTACCTATCTTGCCGTATTCCTCATTATCTCTAGTGCATAACGGAATACCATTAATAAACTCTTTATTCTCATGACAGGATAATCCATTTTGTGTTGATTTGCTGACGAATAACTGATTATGTGAATAGGATTACGAAAACATGGCTATGTTTCTCTGCAAATATGTAGAGCAGGCCTTACATTTTCTGACATCAGAGCTAGCTGTCTGGACAATACCCGTACTACTTGTTCTGAAGTTAATGTTTCATGATTACGAATGTAGCTTGTTTTAGCGGATTTGTCTAGAGTTTCGTCTGAAAACATGTCCACAGCCATGTTTTATTTGAAACAGAATTTGTTAACAATATGCATGATTGATTGTGCTGGAAACTAAAGAATGCATTCATATGTTTTAAATACGTTGCTTTGTTGTGCGTGTGCGTTTGTGTGTGCTTCCTTGCCATGGACATCAAGCGCTTTGGTTTGTTTGTCTTTTATTTTCACCAGTTATTTATTCATTTATGTTTCTTTGGTTGCATTACCAAACTCTGAAATACCCTTCTCATCATGGTAAAATCTTGCTGACTTACGTTTATTTTAGTTAACCAAGTACCTCATTCAAAACCAAAAGACGTAACGTTTTTGAAAGCTAAACAGTTTGAATTCGTTTTACGCCGTTTTGGTGAAATTGTAAATGATTCTAGCACAGAAGACCTAAACTATTCGTTGCAGTCGGTTATCAAAGAAAATGCCGTTATTTGTCTGACTATTCAGTGCACTGTTTATTGATAAGAACTAACAAGCCAGTCAAGAAAAAGCGTAACAGTTGTATATTCCAAGTCCATTTTGGAAAAATAACACCGCTAGTTGTGTGTGTGTGTGGTGTGTGTGTGTGTGTGTGTGTGTGTGTGTGTGTGTGTGTGTGTGTGTGCGTGCGTGCGTGTGTGCATGCGTGTGTGCGTGCGTGCATGCGTGCGTGCGTGTGTGTCTGTGGTCTTCTTTTGATTTTTTGTTTTTGTTTTTAGTTCTGGTTAATTGATTTTTTCTCCTTTGCACAATGCTATTTATGATGACGTTGGGATAGAGAGAGAGAGAGAGAGAGAGAGAGAGATTTTCTTTTCTGGTTGTTCATTTACTGTTTTGTGTGTGTGTGTGTATGCGCGCGTGCGTGTGTGTGCGCACGCTCGCGCGTGCATGTGCGTGCGTGTGTGTATATGTGTGTGTATGCATGTGAGTGTGTATGTGCGCGCGTGCGTGTGTGTGCGCGTGCTCGCGCGTGTGTGTATGTGCGTGTGTGTGCGTGCGTGTGTGTATGCGTGTATGTATGCATGTGAGTGTGTATGTCTTATTTCTTTTCTTGTCTTTTTCCCCTTCTTTCTTGGTCTCGCTTTTGTTACTTCGTTGATTTTTTCGGCGCTATGAAAAGAATGACAGTGTAGTAGCGTTACGAGCAGACATCCAACCCTTCCGATGAACAAACCGTAGTCATAGATGTCAAAGAGAAAAATGTGTTGTGACACATTCATTCCTATCCTTTTTAGTCTACGTGGCAGGTTTCAGCATGTCGCTATCTCCTTGAGCTAGACATCAGAGCCACAGTGGCCACATTGTGAAGATACTGGTGGTCCATACACAGTTGCTGAAGATTATGTATCGCTTCTTCACAAAAAGATAACTGAAATATCTTAACAGGCGATAAAAATGTAAGATAGTTATATGTAAACTGTAATGTAATCTCTTCATTGTGGTGTACACTGATTGGCAAAACAGTGTACATTTGCCAAGCATAAAAATTCGGGATAGAATATTATGTAATCATGTAACTAATGTCAAAAAAAGCAAAAACAAAAACGCTTCGAAGAAATTTTTTTAAAAAAAGTGTTTTGAGTTGAAGTAAAAATGTTTACTGTATTCAGAATTGAAATTTGTATTATCGGTACTGATAAATATATAATTATTTAACTAATGTCCAAAAAACACTTCGAAGAAATTTTTTTAAAAAGTGTTGGAGTTGAAGTGTTAATCCTTTCTGTATTCGGAAATAGAAATCTTTATTATCGGGCACTGCATTCGAAATTAATGTCGGTAACGTGCGCGTGCATTGAGTCCATGCTTGACAGCTGTTTTCTGGAAGTTAATATTTGCCTTGCTCGAACTTTTGAGCCTCAGAGGACGACGGCAGTCAGAATAATTATCTCCCAGCGATGATTGATGAGGATAATGATGATGAGACATGATGTCGTAGGGCGATCCATTATGGTTTGAGACAACTTGACAAGGCTGCCTTCTACAGCTTACTGTCAAAAACTGGCGTCAGACAGGCCGAGGCAAGCAGACACCTACTGTGCTAGTCAATCGACACGAGCAGCACTCACTCGCTCATCCACAGAGTGGATGAGACATAGATCTGTGGTGCCAGCTTTCTACCTGGGGCTGTAACACACCATGGGAAGTAGACGACTAATCAAAAGCGACCACGTTGAATTTCAGCTGACCTGATGTAGATTCGAACCTCTATCTTCTGTCCTCTGGAAAAGAACGTCGTCATCATCATCATCATCATCAACATCATCATCAACAACAACAACAACAACAAAGATGTTTACAACTTGCATGAATTTGATATATTTGAAAAATACGAATAAGAGAGAGAGAGAGAGATCACCGAACACGTATCTTGGTTGAAAAGAGGCAGAGGGATGTAGGCATTCAGTAGTACACCACCTTTCCATCAAATTCCTGTTTGCTTGTTCACTTATCTGCAAGAAATAGAGCAACATTTTAATGACGAAGTATTTACACTGAACCTGACCTGATGGGGATCTCAAGTCTCGAGTTCAATTCCACTCTGCAGCATAAAAGTTTGATTGTTCACTCTCCGTCTTAATGCCTTAGTCCTTCTGGTGGTGTCACTGTTTCATAGGTACCGTTCCCCTATGTCAGGTTTCAAGGGGTTTGCCACAAAACTGCTGGTGGATTTGGGTAGATGGAGTGTGATGTATCCCTCTTAAAAAAACCCCAACTAACCTACCAACCGATCAACCAACCAAAACAAAACAAAAAACAAACAAATGAAAAAAACATTCCAGGCTCCAGACATCTGTCAGTATTACCGGAACAAGAGAAAACGCAGCTTTCGCTCCCAAGAACATGGTGGATACTTTTTAAGTTAAACTCATAGAGCCATAGATTCAGGATCTGAAATCTTAGGTTCAGTCCCAGCCCACATTGCAATTTTTGGTTTATATACAGCTCATCTGAACCCTTTGACTTGTGCACCCTATCCAGCAGCCGCAAAAACTTAACCAGTTGACTCCCTCACCCTGTCCACCAGCTTCCTGCAGGTGACCATGCAGGATGTTGATGGACAGGGTGCGGGAGGCAAAGGGTTCAAATACCAACCATGATGATGCTGGTTTCAGCTGGGCTGGATGTTTGATATCCGAATATAGCTTCCACCCACCCAATTTCATCTTAATGTTTCATGTCAGAATGTTGCTCCCATTCAACTCTCATTTATCTTAAGACCTCGTCCCATGAAAAGAGTATTGCAAAGGCTTATTGAACCTTTCATGTCATTACAGGCAGATTCATGCAGGCTTGAGTAAAACACGTATAGAGCTGACAGGAGTGCAGTGTATTCTTCATGAACAAATTTGTAATTCCTATGATCCCCTATAGATCCCTTCCATTTTCTCCTAGAAACACCGTATTGACTTTACCAATGCTTTCGACGCCTCACCCTACGCCACATTTATCGTGCATCTTTGTAAGCTGATTTCAGTTGGTTTTCATCGACCTAATCTGTTTTAAGCACACACATATAGCCTCTATAGAAACTATCTGCGTATAACCTCAGTTACGTGGTGCATTTCTGTCTTTATTATGAATTCGCTGTTCTGTTGTAAACATTTATTTGTATTATTTCTTGATGCGCTAATCATATTGAAAATACGAAGTAATCTTATTTTTATGAGGAAGTCATCTTTCTATATAAATATTGTAATTATTATGTATGCATGTGCGTACGTATGTATGTATGTATGTATGTATGTATGTATGTATACGCTTAGATTTATGTATGTATGTGTGTGTGCATGTATACGCTCAGCTTAGATTTATGTATGTAAGTATGTAAGCATGTATGTATGCATGTATACGCTCATATGTATGTAGGTATGTATGCATGTATACGCTCAGCGCTTAGATTTGATTTTGTCAGATTTTGCGCTATATAAATAAAATATATTATTATTATTATTATTATTATCTTTCTTCGTACAAATATATCATCAACATTAAAAAAAATTCCACTCTTACATGCACACACACACACACACACACACACACACACAAACACACACACGTACACACATACACACGTACACACATACACACGTACACACACACACACCTAAAACAACAACAACAACAGCAACGTCAAAATAAGAATAAATCCTATGATGATTTTGACCATTCTGATGGGATTCGAATCCCCAATTTTCCAGTCGGTAGTCCACTGCGCTTACCACCATCATCATAATCATCATCATCGTTGTTGTTGTTGTTGTTGTTGTTGTTGTTGTTAATATTATCAATTGTTTGATAATTTAAATTCACCAAGCAATGAAAGGAAGAAAAAAAAAAGGAAAAGAGAAAACCCACAGAGAACGGTTTTCTGCAAGTAATAGTTTACTTCATACTGGGTATTTGTATATGTGGAGAATCGTTTTCAAAGTATTTAAGTACAAAAAATACATAACATTATTGTTATAGTATTTTAGTACAAATGATTCATAACATTACTGTTATTATTATCATTGCTATTATTGTTATTATTATTATTATTTCTAATGTTGTTGTTGTTATTCAACAAGCAGTGGTTGCGGAACAAACATTTATATATATTGGCTTGCGACAACTTCTTTGATTCAAGCTGCTGTGCATATTTTGCATTTGTAGAGCTGTATGAATTATCTTGAAGAGTTATGTACAAAAGACTTGTTCAGTGCACATGTTGTAAAGTTAAGGCACATTTTTATTCACTGAGAAGTATGTACTTTTTAAAACGAGCAGAATAATTATTGTGATCAAGTACAATACTTATCATCAGTTTATTTACAACAGAACTGAGGTCTGTATTCAGCAAGCGGTGTGATTTGAACAAGTATTTTTTTGAAATGCTGTTTTGCAAATATTAGGAAGTTTATGTTCATATTTGTATCAGCGGAGCTGCATAAAATATTTCAAACATTCGCTTATGAAATATTGCGGTATGATATGACAAATACTGCAGAATATATCTATTCACAATTAAGTGCATTCAGTAAACAGGATATCTCGGGCAGTTACTAAAGTTGCTGTTGATGTCCATATGTGAGAAAAGTTATGTTCGTAATTGTGTCCAGAAAGAGGTGCTACCGACCAGTTACTTTGACTTCATAGATTTGATAAACTTATTGGAATGATTGTATATATATTTTGCGTCTTGGAACGTAGTAAACTATGTTGTGTATCTATGTGCTGACGATCAATTTACTTTACGAGTTGGATAGTTGATATTAATATTTACCATTCACAGAGAATCGTAGATCACGTGGAAGCGACCAGAATATTTCGAAAAGATTATTTGACTGTAAATATTGATCCTTTTATGTTGTGTTTTGCTTTCCTGAGCAGTAGTTGAAAAATTGTTCATTCATGCAGCAGCTTAATAATGGACTAATACTTTTTTTTTCAGGACGTGAAATCTTTTCTTGTTAAGTAAATCAGCTACAATGCAAGGACATAATTCATGCACAATCTGCAACTGGTTGGTTTATTTATTCAGTTTTTAGTTTGTTCTCATGTCTCCTATGTTACATTCCACACCAGTCCTTCTCACCCGTACACGCCCCAGGTCATGTTATATCAGAACTGGGAATGAAAAGCCTCGTGTGAATTATACATGTTTCATCTGCTATGATTTTAAAAAACAATTGTTAAAACGAAGACTACGTTATGTTTACATTGTGTAGTTTATCGTTGTGTGCCGCTTTATTCTGTATGTTTAAACCAGTCTGAATTACGAATCGAAGAAACAATTTATTTTTTTATATTCATCACAGGGATACTTTTTTTGTATTTAAAGAATTCCAGTTTGAAAAAAAAACAAACTAGAGTGCTGTATTCTATATTATCCGTTTTTATTTGTAGTTATATTATTGATGTCACAGTAGTGTAAGAATGATTTCTGCTGCGGGTGTTGTCATGTCCTTCATTACTTGTCTCTTGTGTGTGTGTGTGTGTGTGTGTGTGTGTGTGTGTGTGTGTGTGTGTGTGTGTGTGTGCATGCGCGCGCGCGCGCTATATAGTCCCGTGATGACTAAAATCGATTAGGAGTTTCATTATCAACCATGCTAGCAAAGCAAAACCTTAACCCATGACTCCCTTGCCCTATCCACCAGCTTCTTGCAGGAAGCTGGTGGATATGGTATCGTAGGTTAACTTTTTGTATTTGGATAGGGTGCAGGAGTCAAAAGGTTAAATAAATACTTTCTGAACGCCGTTTTCATTTAATAGGATGAAGTAACTCGATCAGTGTCTTTGTCATTTGCTTTTTATTGGTCGTGATTGTCTTCAATTTCACTGGGAAATTGTCTACGTACGAAATGTCTTTGGAAAACTACTAGCGACATATATTGCGGTCTTTTTTGTTTGTTTGTTTTATTTGTTTGTTTGTTTGTTTTTAAGTTCTACACCCAGATAATGATGACGATGAACACTGACGTTGCCATTTTTACATTTTCAATAATGATCATGATCATACCACACGATGGACTTGGTTGGGTGTGGTGGATGACGATAATATCGATCATGATGGTTATATTTGAGCCTCTGTGTGTGTGTGTGTGTGTGTGTGTGTGTGTGTGTGTGTGTGTGTGTGTGTGTGTGTGTGTGTTATACTCGCTTTTTATTCACGGGGGATTGTAGAATGGCTTGATCATCTTGTTTTGGTTTTTCTTTGTTTGTTTCTTTTACTGTCGTTGTTGTTACTTGTGTGTTTTCTCACTCTGATTGGTTGGCTGAATTATCTTATCATTTGGTGTCGTGATGATGATGGTGACCGTGATGTCCACGGCAACGGCGAAGATGACGGTGATGATGATAGTGACGACGTCCAAGAAAATGATTATATCAATCACACCAATAACAGACAACTTCCATATCGAGTCGATTAAATTTATCGTAACGTTAGATCATTTGATGGTTTTTCTGTCTAGTTTTGGGATGACAATGACGATGATGCTGATGATCAGTATGATGCTGACAGAAACGAAGGGATGATATATACTAATTTTTTATTGTTTGATTCTATGTGCAGCTTTTATTAGTATTATTATTGTCGTTGTTGTTATTATTATTATTGTTGTCGTTATTGTTGTTATCGTCGTCGTCATCAAATCATCATCATCATCATCATTATTGTTATTATTATTATTATTGTAGTTGTTGTTGTTGCTTCTGCTGCTGCTGTTTTTGATGATAATGATGTTGTTGCTATTGTATATGATTTTTGTTACGGTTGTTATTAATATTGTTTGTGATGGTGGTGGCTGAGACTGTGAGAGTTACAAATGATACAACAGATAGTCTATAAACTGAACTCGTTGCCACGGCGCATTAAGATGATTAACTACAATGACTTCATATTTTGTACAAAGATCGTTGTTTCTCCCTGAACGTATTCTTTTCCATACATGTATGATAAATAATATGATACAAGATTTTGTCGTGTCCTAGAATAAGACATCATGAATGAAATGCTGTACAGTCATAAAATGGGAAAACGTTTTTGTTTTCTATTCTATTCGTGTCTGATTCTGAAGCTATCCATGATATATTGTACTTGTAAGTGTTAACATTGTCAGTGCCATCGCGTACCTCTTGTGCGGCCACTCTTGTACGTACCTGTCTCTGTTTTTTTGTCGGTAAATAAAGATGTTGCTTTATTGATCCTGACTTTGTTTTATGTCTGTCATTGTTTGTTTTGATGGTTGTGTTACGTGGAACAGTGTGAGTGCGATTGACTAGTTAATGATATGTTGTAATCAATGTCATTTAACCCTTTGACTCCCGCACCCTACCCACTAACTGCAAAAACTTAACCTTTGATTCCCTCACCCCATCCACCAGCTTCCCGCAGGAAGCTGGTGGATAGGGCGAGGGAATCAAAACGTTAAGTTTTGCTTTGCTAGCATGGTTGACAATGCAGGATGCTAATGGACAGGGTGCAGGAGTCAAAGGGTCAAAAAGGATGAAACAGGATGTTTCGAGTTGCAGATGTTTTGTCAAACGCCTCTCAGATGAAGTAAAGGTGACGATGACACTTCTACAACACTCACTGTTTTCTCCCTGGCTTCAACATCTACAGAATCTGGCACTTGTGGTTGTCTTGTTAAAACATTTAGAGACAATCTTAATTCTTACCCGAATCTTTTGAAATCTGTGAAGTTCGTTTACGGTATAAAAACCGTTTATTTGTTCATCTACCGCACACCACCCAGCAGAACAAGTAACCTCACAGACAGAATGTGTATGGATGAGTTTCCTCATTTGCTCGATGCATATATTGCATGTGATAACCTTTTTGTCTTTAGTGATGTTAATGTTCATTTTGACTCTGCTTCTAACATACATGGTGCCACTCTAAAATAAAACTGATTGACAGTTATAGTCTAAACAGCTTATAACTATACCCAACTTGTGCAGTGGAATACTCTCCATTGGCTTATTAAATATCATGTTCCGCACGCATTGATAAACCAAGAGGATCAATAGAAAAAGTCAAGTCACGTAACATGAGAAGTTTACAGACTTGTATTTTCAAGGCTGATCTTGTCTCAGCCCTAACAACTGCAAGATGGGACTCATCAGATCTCGTTGACTATTACAACACCTGGGTCAACAATCTGCTCGGCATCCACCTTCTGTAGTCACACGTAGCATCACAGATAGCGTCTCAACACCGTGGATGTCCCTTGAAATCAAGCTGGCCGAACGAAAGCGGCGTCAAGCAGAGTGACGTTCGCTCAAAACTACCTTGACTATATACGAACAAATAATAAATGCCGAACACAGAAACTTGGTCAAAAGAATTAATTTTGAGCCACTCCCACCCCCCTAAAAAGCAATACATATGTTAACAAGAAACACCACGAGGGTGCGGATGGAACCCGGAGCACCAGTGCCTCACTACTCTTGGGACACTCACATCTCAAGGTCCCGACGCCAATCGACAGTCATTTCTTCAGCAATACGTACGTAACTAAACCACTGAAGATCTGAGGCGAAGAAACGTCATGTGATGTGAAGTTTTCTTTCACGCTGTTGATCCAGGTCTTCATTGGTCTGCTTCTTATTATGAATCCTGATATGTTTTTTGTTATATGCCTGTTGAGCCAGCTGGTGGGGTGCATTCCAGTCAGATGATCTCACCACTTAATTCTCTGTTGATGAATATGCTGGTGGACCGATATTATTCCCACAAATTCTCTGATCTTGATGTTTCTGATCATGTCGCGTTTAATCTTATTGACAGATCTTCTCACACAACGCGCTTCACGGGTGGTTATTTTGTGTTCTGGAACTTGGTCAGGGTGCGGGTCTGTGTGTTTGTCAGCATTAAGCTTTGTAGCAGTACACTGAACATCAAGCATTTTTGCTTTTTCCCAGCGAACTAGTGAGCCATCATGTCAACAGAAAGCATAAAACTGATAGCAATTGTGAAGGAGAAGAACACTTACCTTCTACCAAAGAAAAAAAATAAATGCTACTCTAAAATTTCGAGATGAATTCACAACACAAAAGGAATAGAAGGACCCCAAAGCACACAAAGCTGCAGTATAGTTATGAAAGGGAACTGAAACAGATTACAGCTGGAATTATCTACAAATTATTGCCTTGGACAGAAACTGATGGTGAAGCCTTGTGGACAGCATACATGTACATTCCCAAAGAATCTACAGCTTTTAGTCAAGTCTACAAGCGGCTGGGACTTTCTTGCTCGTAATGCAGGAAACACCACTGTTGATTACTAATGCTGCTCTCGCCCCTTTGCGGAGTGGAGAAATGCTTGTAAGCTTGTAAAGCCATGAATCCCGCAGTGCATTGCATCACCAAGTACGTATAAATCGTTCTTATATAGCGCTGTTCTTCAAATTTATTCAGACTTTCTGAACATTAGACATGATCAGACATTTCAGTAGATCACAGAGAAATCGAGCTGTTCAGTGAGCTGACCGCATTCCACGATATTGTTGCACAGTCTGGATGTGCATGCTGATTGTTTTTATGTTTACATAAGCCGGCCACTGATTTGACTTACATGATTTTTAATGTGCAGATTTGATATTTGACTTTGCCAGCGTATGCATGGGATGGACTGTTCAACATTCTCCTGAAAATAAGATGCCTTTCCAAGCTGCACAGCCTAATCAGATCATTCCATGACGATATGAAGGCAACCATCCAGTGTGATGGCAACATGTCCGAACCCTTTGACATCAGAAATTGGCTTCAAACAAGGCTGTGTCCTCGTTCCCACCCTATTCGGCATCTTCTTCTTCATGCTTCTGAAGCATGTTTTCGGGACTGCAATGGAAGGATTGTACCTATGCACCGGATCCAACGGACGACTCTTCAACCTTGTAAGACTGAAAGCAAAGACAAAGGTATACGAGGCCATTATCGGAGACCTGCTCTTCGCCGATGACGCTGCTGTTAACTCACACACTGAATAAAAACTCCAGTGCCTCATAGACAGATTTTTCTCAAGCCTGCAAAGACTCGGGTCTGACCATCAACCTGAAAAAGACGAACGTGCTGAGCCAAGACGTGGACACTCCACCTGTCATCACCATCGACAACTACGAACTTGATGTCGTCCACCAGTTAACATACCTCGGGTCCATCGTCAGCAACAATCTATCCCTGATGCTGAGATCAACAAGCGCATTGGCATAGATGCTGCAACCTGTGGCTGACCGACTGTTCGCGTCTGGGAGAATCCAAAGCTGACAGCTCCGACCAAGATGGCAGTATACAACGCCTGCATCATCAGCACTCTCCTGTATGGCAGCGAAATATGGATAACATATGACAAACAAGAGCGAAAGTTGAACAGCTTTCACTTGCGCTGCCTTTACCGCATCCTGGTTTGGCCATGTACGCCGGATGGAAGATGGACGAATCCCAAAGGATATCCTTTACGATGAACTATTCTCTGGCAAGAGACCTGTTGGCCCCCTCCAGCTACGATGCAAAGACGTCTGCAAGTGCGATATGAAAGCTGTGGACATCAACACGGTGAGCTGGGAAGACACATCAGCCGACCGCAACAGATGGCGCAGTATGCTCCAGAAAGAACTCAGGTTGGAGGGGGGGGGGGGGGGGGGGGGGAAGAAGACCCAGACCTTAACTGAGGAAAAGAGAGTCAGGCGGAAAGCATACTCCTGTGAAGGCAATCCCATGACCAGCATCCATACATGCGTCCAATGTCACAGAGACTGCCTTTCCCGCGTCGGCCTTACCAGCTAAAGCCGATGCTACTCCAGAGGCGTCAGCTCAACTCGACACGGCACTAGGGTGCATCATCCATAGTCAACGTCGACTGACAGAAGCCTTCTACTACTCTTACTATACTCTCAAAAGGGATTTAGACACTGGCATTGTCTGCACACGTGTTGGTCTGGGAAATCGGAGAAATGTCAATTTTCTATCCGCCAGGCGGAGGAGTCTCAGCGGATTGAACCTTAACTTTTGGACTGGAAGTCCGATGTTTGCCCACGTGACTATTGAGACCGTTAGTACATAATAACATGCCAAACATTTTTGTGTCCCTAAGACGTCAAAGTAGAAGCAGAACAACATCTGTCAACGAGATGTAAGAATGCTGTACAAAATATTTTAAGATAAATCAGTCTTCAAAAAGAAGACAGAGGTAAGACAGAGCATGTCAAATTGTTATTCTACGATGTAATGATATAAAAATGTGCTGCCTTAAAAATCTCATGTCCCCCGACTTCCACGGCTACCCCCTTCCTGTGTTGTCTTCCTTTGGATGGTTGCAGGAAGAATCGTCCGAATGAAACGGCATCGAAATTCGAGCTGTTATGCTTGGGCGCCTGTCGGTTGGCAGTTTTGTCGCTATATCCTACACTATTCCCCCTCTATGGGCGTTCTCTGGTCGTCAATGGATGCCATGGAGTTGTCAATAGTCGCTCTGCATGTTGTCAATTAACCGAGTCCAATGAAAAACGTCACCACCACCTTCTTCACTTTTCACTTCATGCCTGTCCACCCGTCTACCCCACCACGGGGACAAGGGAGGGGCAAGTGAGCAAGGTGAATAGTGCACGCCGCTCACCCGCCGGTTTCCCAATATCCTTATCACAACCGAGGACAAACAACTTGCTCCTTCACAAATAGCGGTCCCCTCGGGCGGCAAATTTGCCATCTCACCATCCTTTTTCCTGTCCGCCGACAAAGCTATGCGGGTGTGTTGGAAAATATTAATTGCTCCACCTGAAGATGCTTGTTTTCTGTCAAAACAACTTGTTGATGAGAACGTTCGTCAGTCTATCTGAAGAGGATGCAAATGTCAGTTGAGCTGAATGACGTTGATTGTATCGTAGGAAACGCTGGCGGCGACTTCACACCAGGCCCAAACCGACAGTCTGTATGGAGAGAGTGGTTCTTTGTTGTTGTTGTTTTGCTTTGTTTTCTTAACAGAATACACACTCATACGAAGTGGCAAATAACAACACATGCTCTTAGAAACAAGAATAGACAATGGATGGGGGAAACTTACTGGGCCCATTACACTATCTTTTTGCCAGTATGTATTACTGCCGGCGATTCAAGTTCAGTTCTTTCACGATGGCGTCTCCGTGCTCGGAATGAAACTCATAAGCACTGACGCCACAGATGACAGTTGGATGGCATTAAACCTTTTCACTGTCTCATCCTATCTTTCAGCTTCGTGCAGGAAACCAGTGGATATGGTGAGGGAGTGAGATATTGATGTACAAAGACATATGCATAGACGTAAACTAAGGCCTCATTGCAGGTGAAGGGGGAAGAGAGGGGGGGGGGGGGGGCGTCAAAGAAGAATGAAATGGTCAATTTCAGTAGGATAAGTAGATGTTAGAATGAAAGTATATCACTTGTCAGCACTAATGTAAAGCATGCATGGACACACACACACATACGAGCACACACTTAAAATGACTATGCATGAATTCATCAATTCTACACAAACCGCGAACATTCATGCATGGACAAATGATCACCAGCCTGTACACTCGAACAGACACGCACCCGCACATGTGCACACGTACAGGCACACATGCATGCATATAAAAGAATGATGTGTATATAAAAAATGCGAAAAAGTTGATATATGCGGAAAAAAGTGTACATAAAGTAATTGTCTTGCTTTCTGTAGTAAATATGGTTTGTTATTAGTAATTACGACCATATGGTTTGCGTGTTCCAAATTTTTCTATGAGATGGTCTTCCATGTCTTGAATGTCTGTTAAGCTGTTACTGCAAAGGAACCACAGACCTTTAACATGGACATCGTTGATCGAGTGGTCTGGCTGGTCGATATAGCTTCAGATAGTTTTGTCTCTGATGTTTGATATCAGCCAACTGTTCTCTGAAACCTGTGTCAAGGATATGTCTTGATGTCTTGTTTCACCAATATAAAGTTGACAGCATTTAGAGTAGTTGATCCCGTAGACAATGTTGTTGGTTTGACAACTGAAATATTTTATGATTTTCGCATGAGGTTTAGGACCTCTCTCTCTGTTGTGGTGGAGCACACAAAAAGGCATGTTTTATATTTAGATTTATTGCATGAGATTATTCATGGAGGATGGATAGTTGGTTCTCGTGAGTCTTGAACGTTTGACCAAGTCTCGGAGATTCGGGCCTCTTTTGTAGACTATTAAAGGTGGCTGGTCAAAGATTTCAGCTACAGTGAAACTAGACAGTAGAATGTCACAGCTGGACATGATGTCGTTTTCACACGGCGCACCAAAGGGTAGTAGAGTAAATTGAGAACAGGTCGATTTTTGCCAGTCATAGGCTCAGAACGGAGAGTGTCTGATCGAGGGACAGAGCTGACTTTTTAAAAGCTTCGTGAATAATTCTGAGCGGGCAATGCCATTTCATCTGTGAGAGGCTGCGCGATCGCAGGAGTCAAGGGTAATGGACGCTGTTTTTGGTGTTCGAAGTGTAAATCGATCAACAGTCCAAATAAGAATGAGAGTCTGTTGGTTTGTAGTGGACTGTAACCATCGGTTTTTTTATGTTGAAGTGAATCCTTAAAGTCTAGAAATCACACGAATATGCCTGAATTTCCATGTGTAAACGTGATAAATGGACGAAAAGTAGTGAATACATTCCAAGAGTTGGTCATAATTGATGGATGTCACATCGATGCCATCATCAGTGTATCTTGTGTAGACATCTATCTTTCAGGTGTTGGTTTCTTGTTTTTGTTGTTGTTGTTGTTTTTCCTGATCTTGCGTTTCATGGGGATGTTCCTGTTCTTCAATATATGTTTCGACTTAAGAAGTGTTTATTTTGTCTTTACTGCCCTCGAGAAGATTTCTGGTTTGGATCCCTCATTGTTGATGATGGACCCCAGGTAAATGAATTGCAGAACAATTCCCAGCTTCAAGTCCACATATCAGTGTTGTGGCTGGCATCAACTTGATCTTCTTGGTGCTGATTTCCATTCCATATCTTGTCGATGTATCATCTCGAGTGTAATAGTCTCACAGTACTGGATATATAATAGCATATTCACAAACGCAGGTCCTCCCTAGAACAATTCGCATGTATAAGGTTCCAGCATCTTATCACCGCCCTACACTATGAAAACTCAAAAGATAATCAACACAAACCCTCTTTGGTACAAGTCACTGAGTCTTCAGCAATTCGATTTTTGTATCTACATAAACTAAGTCGGTTTCCAAACTCTTCAGTAAACACACAGAGCTCTCAGTAGCAAAACTTATCCAACCTTTCTCGAAACTGTGACGTCAATATAACATGTAAATATATTTACGTCATTTAAGAACATGACGTACTTTCTACAAAAGAGTATCCTTACTGGGGAAAATTCGGCAGTGATAGTTGTAGACTGACAGGAATTCGAGCCTCAAACTTTCCAATCATCTTTCTGATGCATTTACCAGTACTCCACTATAAGTCACCATTTATTTATTCGTCTATGTATTTTATCTGTTTTATGGGACATTGGTCAATCTATTCAACGTGTAACCACTACGCCACGAGAATACGTCTTTTCCCAAAAATGAAAAAAAAACAACAACAAAAACAACAACAAATAAATAAATAAATAAATGAATAAATAAATAGATAATAATAACAAAAAAAGCTTCGATGATAACGCGAGAAAGCCGGTGTTTTTATTGCTCATTCTCATCATCTCATCCCTTGCGGGGTTGCATACCCCTTGCATTACAAAGATCCACAACCTGCTACCTCTCGAGTGTCCATATAATTAAATTATTTCATTGAAACTGGACGCCTTATTTCGCCTGGAGGCCAAGATGCAATCATAATGCAGACGAAGAAAGATGGGCAAGAAATTGGCTCTGGTAATGAATCATATTCTCTCTCTCTCTGTCTCTCTCTCTTCTCCATCTCTTTCTATGTCTCACTGTGTGTCTCTCTTTCTTTTTGTCTGTCTGTACCTCGATCTGTCTGTCTGTCTGTCTCTCTGTCTCTTTGTCTCTCCCTCTCTCTCTCTCTTCTACCCGGGTATGCTTTGTAGATGATTTTGATGCTGCTTGTTAATTTGTATGAGTGTGTTTGTTAGTTTGTTTTGTGTTGTTTATTTGTTTGCATGTTTGTTTAATGCTCTTTGATAATATGATCCCCGTTCTTGTCATTTTTCGCCCCCTCGAACCAACATGCAGCAGTTTCAGCACACACGACACAGTTTCAGTTTCATTTTTCATGATAACATCTCCACAGTCGAAACTGAATCGATATGCACTAACGCCACTGTTACCATGTGATAGAGAAGATCTATCTATCTATCTATCTATCTGTCTGTCTGTCTGTCTGTTTGTCTGCCTATCTATCTATCTATCTATCTAATCTATCTATCTATCAATCTGTCTGTCTGTCTATCTATCTATCTGTCTACCTATCTGTATGTCTGTCTGTCTATCTATCTATCTATCTGTCTGTCTGTCTGTCTATCTATCTATCTATCTATCTATCTAAATACAAATATACATATGTATATATACACATATATACATGTATGTATATATACATATATATATATATATATCTGTATGTATGTGTGTGTATGTGTGTGTGTGTGTGTGTGTGTGTGTGTGTGTGTGTGTGTGTGTGTGTGTGTGAGTGAGTGTGTGTGTATTTATGTGTGTATGTGGAGTTTCATGGAGAGCAAAGAAAACAAGCGAGACAGTCTTGAAGGAGGCAGACGCAAGAAGAACGTAATAAAGAAGATTAGGAGAAGACAAACAACATTAACAGAACATTTTATGAGGCAAGAGAAATCAGAGCACCTGGTCATAACAGCAAAGCCGGAGGGAAAGAGAACACCAGGTAGACCTAGGGAAAAAGTATTGGATGGACTTGCAGGATGGCTGAGGACAGAGAGGATGATGATAATGATACATATATACATATACAGGGGGGTGCAAAAGTAGGTATACAGTAAGTATCACATCATTATTATAATGCTTAATTCCGCTCTCGATTAGAGGAGTGTGTGAATACCGACGGCAAGCAGTTTGAGTATCTGAGGGATTAAGGCTGTGCTTGTTATTACATGTATATGCAATATTCATTTGTTTGTATAAAGAATCCAATGAGTATTGTACGTGTTTTCTTTTTTCATAAATATATACCTACTTTTGCACCCCCCCTGTATATACATATGTGTGTGTGTGTGTGTGTGTGTGTGTGCGTGTGTGTGTGTGTGTGTGTGTGTGTGTGTGTGTGTGTGTGTGTGTGTGTGTGTGTGTGTGTGTGTGTGTGTGTGTACAAAGTGGACCTCGCTTCAGTCGACTCACTGGTTAAGTCGACACAATGCTTTGATCCCGGCCAGTGGTATTTGCCATCAGTTGCTATAATTATCGTTCTTGTTGTTTTTGTTTTTCTTCTCTTCGTTAACATTCGTGGGCTGATTGGTTCTGAAGATAGAGCCGTGAACTCAAGATGTGATATCTGGAGTTCAGTCACAGCCCACAGTGTTAAAAACTGGCTCATTCGCTGCCCATTTTAATGTTTCTATCGTTCTGGTGGTATCAGCTTAATGTTTCATAAGTCCTTTCTCTTCGCTCCTCATTTCAAAACCTTATCAGTGCATAAAGTTTTGCACAATTACAGGAAATCTGCCAGATAATTCCCAGCAGATTTGGGTGGAGCACATATGGATTTGAAAGAGTGTGATAAAGCGGCTGTTTGAACAAACTCCAAACTCCAAATTTTTTGTTTTATCTGTACAGATCCTGCAGAAACTGGCAATGTAATCAGAAAAAACACGAAAATAGAATCAGAACGCGAATTTAATACAACCAGACAAGACACGCGCATATTTTCAGCCAGCTGACCTCTGTCAAGCGTAAACGTAAGATCACAAACAAACAAACAAACAAACAAACAAATACCAAATACAAGAATTACGAGAAAAAGACTAAAACTTCCCTGCTGCTTCGTCCAGTGGGAGAAAAGGACTTAAAACACCCACACTTGTTTTGGCCATGTGATGTTTTTCCATCTCCATGGACATTCAGCCATGGCTGCATAATCACGGCGCTATTCCTGACACGGCATCTGATCTTCGTCTTTCTGATTGTTAGCTTCCTATAGTTAATTCGGTTCACATCTGATTTTTGTTCTGCTTACCGTCACCAATCATCATTTCCATTCAGATATGGTATGCATAGGAACAGTATTTTGTGGTAGCCTACATACGTAATACCATGGGAAGCGTATTTTGTGGTGCATATGTAATACCATAAGAATCATATTTTGTGGTACACACGTAATACTATAGGAACTGTATTTTGTGGTACATACATGAGTGTAAAAGAAAAATATTTGAACCAAATGGACAAGTGTGTTTTATCATTTTCAAATAACAACTTGCCTCCGGTCATACGATCAGGAAAAAAAATCCTCCTCCGTCCAAATAAACGGTCACAGAGGAATTCCATTTCTCCTGATGATGCGTAGATATGAACATTATTTATCTATAGGAATAAAATGAAAAGATACCGCAAAATAAAAGAAATTTACTACGGGATTGAGACAGCAAAAAGTAACGCAAGGGAAATAATTTGTGCACTTTCTGCAATGTCATGGTTATTTCCCTTCATAGAGTATTCCGATTGTTTCGGTTTTGTAAAACTCTCTCTCTCTCCTCTTTCTCTCTCACGCACGCGCACGCGCGTACACACACATACACATTCACATACACACGCATGCACGCACACATACATCACACCACAACACACACTGCACCAAGTCTACAACTGTGCTGCCACCATGTCTACAAGTGTGCTGACAACTGTGCTGACCACCATGTCTACAACTGTATTGACAACTGTCTGACCACCATGTCTACAACTGTGCTGACCACCATGTCTACAACTTATTGACAACTGTCTGACCACCATGTCTACAACTGTGCTGACCACCATGTCTACAAGTGTGCTGACCACCATGTCTACAAGTGTGCTGACCACCATGTCTACGTGTGCTGACCACCATGTCTGCAACTGTGCTGACCACCTTGTCTACAAGTGTGCTGACCACCATGTCTACAACTGTATTGACAACTGTCTGACCACCATGTCTACAACTGTGCTGACCACCTTGTCTACAAGTGTGCTGACCACCATGTCTACAACCGTGCTGACCACCATGTCTACAAGTGTGCTGACCACCATGTCTACAAGTGTGCTGACCAACATGTCTACAACCGTGCTGACCACCATGTCTACAAGTGTGCTGACCACCATGTCTACAAGTGTGCTGACCACCATGTCTACAAGTGTGCTGACCACCATGTCTACAAGTGTGCTGACACTGTGCTGACCACCATGTCTACAAGTGTGCTGACCACCATGTCTACAAGTGTGCTGACCACCATGTCAACAACTGTGCTGACCACCATGTCTACAAGTGTGCTGACCACCATGTCTACAAGTGTGCTGACCACCATGTCTACAAGTGGACAAATAAAGTATTATCCTTTGCTGAGTTTAACCCTTGACTCCGCACCCTATCCACCAACTGCAAAAACTTAACCTTTTGACTCCCTCACCGTATCCACCAGCTTTTCCAGAAAGTTGGTGGACAGGGTGAAGGAGTCAAAGGGTTTTAGGTTTTTGCTTTTTCTAGAATGGTTGACAATGCAGGATGTTGATGGACAGGGTGCAGGAGTCAAAGGGTTAAATGTTATGTATACCAAGTACATGCCATACGTGGGACAGTCATTTGGTCATCTGATCTGACAGTACAGTACCCAGATCATTGTACAAGGTCCTGGTGTGTATTTCAGACTCGAGATGCTTTATTCATACAGTCCAAATCGCCTTAGAAAGTGAATTTACGTAATACCTGTATTTGGACAATCACAGAAACATCACCAAGACAATAACATTTCTTACTTAAAATACTTTGTTCAAATATATCGCAAAATTTTGTATGATTGTTTCATTTGTTGATGACAGTGTTAAGATTATTTTAAACAAAGGTCTTTTGAAACACTTTGGTACAATAAATTGTTCTTTGATTTCTTTCAACATTGAACTAGAAAGCACAAAGTGAATTCAATCCTCTTTTGCTTGCTGACATAATGGAGTTAGCATATTACGAAATGATGTTTATCTATATATCGATAACAAGAACAATGAAGTATATCTGATATCTGAGTGTGTATGTATGCGTGTATGCGTGTGTGTGTGTGTGTGTGTGTGTGTGTGTGTGTGTGTGCATGAATGAGAGAGGGAAAAAAGAGAGAGAGAGAGAGAGAGCGTGTGTGCATTTGTGTGTGTATGTGTGTGTGTGTGTGTGCATGTGTGTGCGTTTGAGTGAGTGTGTGTAAGCGCATGATGTATTTTTAATACTGTTATTATTGATACTGTTGTTCCCAAAGTCAGCACAGATGTCCGTTCAGTACGAATTACAACAGCACAGATGTCCGTTCAATATGAATTACAACAATGGGCAGACACATTGTTTTCTGTCCCACACAAAGCAGGCAGGCACACATAGCTCATCAGCAATGCACTTTAATGTTCTTGTTTCATGATAAATTCAAACGCTCAAATACAAATGCATGCACAAAATGTGATGTTTATATTTCCAAGTGTTGTTATATATCATATGTGTGTATGTACATCATGCTCACAAAAGCAGTATAAAGTACAGACGCAGCAACACAAACTTCGTTGCCTTATGAAAATTATTAATGGCATATTAATGATTAACACAATGTATTCAATATTGTTAATGGTACACTTATGATTAACAATGCATTCAATTCTTTTATCCTGATATACTGAATAAACGTACACACACACATTTATCTGTCTGTTCTTCCACCAATACTAATAAGAATACAAAAACATACTTGATGGCTGGGGCCACAAACAATTCAAAGTCACACTTAGAACAATTTTTCATACCTGAGCTTCTACAGTATACATCAACTTTTACTTTCCAGCACCTGGTCCCTCCTCCGTGTATTACTGACACAGCCTGATGACTGATGAAAAAATTAAGACCGTCGATAAGTATAGCCATAGAGACATCCCTATTTTCAGGCCATCACTATGAGGTCAGCACTCGTTATTCTGCTTTAATGCTACATTCTAGCTAACCATGAACAGGATAAGGCAGCCACTTACAATTTTGTGGACTGGGTGCTACAGACACAGATATTTAGCATGCTTCAAGGCAGACTCGAACCTGTGTAGCCTAAACAGATTCTCAAAGATGTACTCATCATCTAGATTTTTTTTTTAAAAGACCTGGAATAACAAATGAAATGTAACAATTTGTACCTGAACTTTTTGAGGTAGAACTCAAGTCAGTCAGGCACTTAATGTGGCAAACTTTTCTTCCGCATCAAAGCAAAGTTGATTAAGATGTTAGTGTATACATAATACTTTAGTCATCTGACCCACACTACAACATACATGTAACTGTGCAGACTGCATACACTTGTTTTCAGTGTGTAGAACATGCGACAAGCTTATAATCTGGCAATCAACTTTTGCTGTGTTTATTCTGGCTACCCAAGTAAAACTGGGGCATCCTGAAATTTATATCCTATTACCCTGATTATATTTTTTCTCAACACCATAACAAATTCTTATGCTCAATTTTGTGAAAGCATATCAAGCAGTTTAAAATGTGCTGAGGTGATGACTGTAACAATCATTAACATTACTCTGGTTGCAACAAAAAAGTGCACACACACACACACACACACACACACACACACACACACACAAGCTTCCCACCACCATCACCATTACCAACAAGAGAGAAGACCCTAGAAAACTGATGAGTCTTTTGCCTCTTCACATGACACAAAATGTATGCTACAATACAAATTTTATAAAACATTTACTACTGCCAAGGCAGAGCCATTGTGTATTGATGTTAACAGACTCATACTAAAAAACATAACTCCACAACTTCTCCCACAAAACAGGTGTTTCCATACTTACATCAACAATGTCAATATATTGATTTTCACAGAATATCAACAACATCTCAGACTACACCTAGACAGAAAAAAACCCCAATGGATATAGTAAAATACAAACTGATGATAACAATAATCTCCACCGCTAAACTATGTTCTTATGCTCGTGTTCGAGGAGATCATGGGTTCGAACCCCCATTAGTCTAAAAAATTATTGTGGAAGTTTGAGTTTACTGGGAACAGTGGGACCACACAGTTGAATCCCATTCAATTTACAGATATGTCGTTCAGAGTGTTGCTCAAATTTCCTGATCAACACCATAGGTGTTTGCATTTCTTGGGCCTGGTTGACGCCAGGATATATTATGAAAATAAGTGTAGAGTGTAGTGCTGTCATCACTTTCGATCCGATATGGAACTGCATAGTTTCTGCACTATTATCCTAATTCTTCTCATCATAACAGTGTAAAAAACTCTCCCAGATTTTGTGGCCATTCACACCCTGCTCTCACGATGACCTTAATGTCAGTGGGTTTGGAGGCATGTTTGAAAACCAAAATCAGCGGCATGGGGGGATTGGGTACTTCTATAGAAACAATACAGAAAGTAGGTCAGCAAGAGAAACAACACAAACAAGACAACGAAAATCTTCTGAATATTATACCATAAAACATCACATGAAGTATGTCAGCAAGAGGAACAACAATACAAATAAGACAACAAAAATCTGAATATTATACCACAGTTCTGAATTTTATACCATAAAAACTCAACCAACCAAACTGTAGTCCTACTTACACTGAGGGAAACTTGTAGACTAACATGTAAAACACTAAATGCAAACACTATCTCTGTATACTTCTCCTGTGCATCAGTTCATCTCAATCATTAAAATCTGACACCCCTGAATATTAATAATGTTGATAAAGTTCACAATTCATCAGACATCATTCAAAACTGAAGTAAAAACAACTGCTTACCAGTAAGACCAAAAAAGTACCTCCTTTTTTCATGGCAAAAAAGTTCCTCTCACACATAGTAAAAACATGTATGAGCTTTGATTTCTTGCAGATGGTAGCTAATGCAGAACTGTTGCACACTAAAAAAATGAACTGAAAACAAACACTACCCTTGCTCTCCATAACAATTTTTCTCTTCGAATTTTTTTGTGAAAAATAAATACTACAAATTTTTCAAAAGAAATATTTGCTAGGGTTCCATACAAATAAATGCTCACAAAGGCATAGAGGAAAATTCATTAATGTGCAGACTAAAACAAAACGGGTATATAATTTCACTGTATTCTCTTCCAAGATTGCAAATAAACATGAAAGCAACAAACAGGCAAGACCATCAAGTCCATGATGAAAACAAAAATAACAAATGTACTTCTCTTTGTTGGTGGAATGTGTCCAAGAGATGAGAGGTGAAGGGAGGTCTAACTGTCAACGCATGTCTACCTGATGGAACTGTTTGCTTTTCATCATATCTGTTTGTTTTCTTTTGCCTGACAGAATAAATGGAATCCACATATCTGGGTAAACATTTAATGAACTGAATCTGCCTATCAGGAGATTTATCTGACTTGTTGTTTTGTCTGTGATACTGAAGTGTGTGTGTGCATGTGTGTGTGAGAGTGTATGTGTGTGTGTTTTTTTTTTTTTATATTTTTTTTATTTTGGTTGTTTGGTCATTCATGTATGCTTAAAAAAAGGCCAGTTTGTCAAACATTTGTGTGTCTTCTTTCACCAAACATATATTCTCCTTCTATCCACCAATTAAACATATATTCTCCTTCTATCTTCAGGTATTTCTGGTTTTTGATAAGATGTAAATTGAGTGAACATCTTAAACCTTTCTCATCTCAAGGTTTGGTACATTCTGTTCTTGATAAGAAGTTTTTGTGACTTCAAAAACTGTATGTGGTGCTTGAAACACAAAATTTTCAATACCTGATGGTCCCTCAATTTGACATTTATTTAAGAATCTGAAAGAATTTTGTAATACCAGTTTCTTCCTACTAAAAAAGGCAGATTTAACTTCCAGAAACATTTCAACAGTATTTGTTTTGAAGATCACAACCTGGGTAAAAAACAGCCTTTTTTTTTCATTGTTAGTGATGAATTTACTTGAGCCAGTGGAAACAAGTGGTTTAAATTTTGGTAAAAGAAATGTTAAGTAACCATTTTTCTTGGATTTCACTGTATTCTCTTCCATGATTTTTATGAATGCTGGAACTGACACTGATTCAGATCACAACACATCATATTAACAAAAGCAATCACAACATTATTACTTCTGCCACTTGTTGGCAAAGAACCAAAGCAAAGCAAAGAGCATCCCCACTGGTCTGTTGACAGAGTCATCATCGATGAGTTTTCTCCCTTCTTCCACTGGCATATGTATGACTTCGATCATCTCCCCTTCCTCTTCCAGACCCCCACCTTTCCCCACACGCATGGCATCCGTCACTTCTGCGTAAAAAAGAACCTGCGTGGATCCTGCTGTTCCCACTCCACTCCTGAAACAAATGGCTATAATATTGCACTGTAACAAGACAATATTCACTATAACTGAATTATATGCATGTGCACTGTAAAAAGTGTGTCTGCGCATGTGCATGTGTGCATGCGCATGTGTATGTGTGGGTGCATGTGTAAAAAAAACAAAAACGACAGCAAGCATATTGATAAGATAATGGCAAGGATTATTGAAAGAAGCACGTAATTCATCTAAAATGTATAAACATCAACCGCTTGGCAGAACTACCCTGCAGATGAGACATTATCTGATTTCATACAAAAATTTACTGGTTTTTTATGTGTGTGTGTGTGTATGTACATTATCAGTCTACAAATATTTTGATTCTGATAATTTTTCTACAGGAATAAACCTAACAAGAAAAAGAAAAGTGCAGACAACAGTATGTCAGTGATCACACCACCTCATACATTATGATACAGTATAACAGAGATAAAATCTAAGAAATGGTACAACTGAACTGAGTTCAGAGTTCCTGCTGGTGTGCTCCTGGGTTCAGAGCTGCAGCCACTGTTTAATCCTGTTATCATACATTTCTCTGAGTTTGGTATTTCAATAATAATGATATTTTTATTTAAAACATTTTTAAAACACAAATTTCTATATCTACAAAATGTGATAGTATCATTTCTGCATGTAACAACACTCAGAACTGTCCAATTACAATCAGTTCTCTTCAACCAATTCTATGTGTTAATTCTAGCTGAGGAAAGACACCTAATGCTGTAGAAGGTTGGAGATGGTAAAGCAGAGAATGCAAAGAGCAGGATCCACCTTCATGATCTTGCAGTCTCTACCACCTCACTTCCTTATAACCTAGTTTAATTTATGACACTACTTTTACCTTCATTAATTTCAATTACCTGAAAGAGGTGATGCGTTGGATAGAGTCAAGAGGCACCTTGTAGCCACATTCCTCCATCAGTTCCATCTGTGCTGTCTCCTGAGGTGAGTGGTCCTTGTCCATAAGGCCTGCACACAGTTCCAGGCACAAACCCAAGGACCCAGGGTACTTGTCTGTGTCTATCCGTGTTTCACCCTTTTCATCTGTGTAGCTGTTGGCAGCATTGATGTAAACTGCTGCAATACACAAGAATATACAGATGTTAATTTGATAAGACATACATGCATAGGCATGTGTATGTACACCCACATACACACACACACTCTCTCACAAACAAACACATATGCAAAAACATTCAAATGTATACTGTATCGCGTACTATATGCATGCAATTCAACAAGTGAAATTCTGTTGTTGTTGGTCACATGCTTTACAGGACATGTGATAACAATGACTTTTCATCTTAGGAACAGAGCAGTTAGGAACACATGTAGTGACTGCCTTACAGTATGTTTTTGTCTAAAATATACTCAACTCATTGCATATGAATTCTGAGATAACTTGGAACAGCAGTGGGTCACTCGGTGCCAACATTGGAATGTACTTGTACTACAGATTATAGAAGCAATGTGATTTCTACGCAATTTTATACGACGTTGGTGAAATAAGTTTATAAGGTTAAGAGGCTGGTTGTTTATAATAAGAGGCTGGTTGTGTTTTCATTCTTTTTTCTTCTGTTTTTTTAACATTACTGTGAAGACCTATAAACATGCCATTATAATGTAGCCGAGATTGTTCTGATGGCAGACTGATACTACAATATTATATATATATAAAACCCAAACCGTCGGAAAGACCACATAGGGCCTATATGCAGGCTTTAGGCTTATGCCATGGTCATTTTGGATTTTCTCTATCACATGGCATCAGTAGTGTCCGAGGATACATAATTCATTCCGAGCACATATAGATATTATCTTGTGAAAGTGGAACTGTATGAAAGAACACTACTCACTTGGGAGTGAGTAGGGTTGTCAGGGAGTTGATGTTTTACAACAACAACTGTTCATGAAGGAAAGACTCGGCCTGCCACACACACGACTACTCCACAGAGATGGAAATGTTGCATTCTGGGCAAACTTAAGGACTAGATATACAAGGGCAGATCTCAAGAATAAGACTGCATTCTCAAAAGAACTATGTTACTGATTCACTTTAGCCATTTAGGTCAAGACCACTTACCTGGCCTAAACTGCCGTACGAAGACAAACTCCTTTTTTGTTGTGTTGTAGGTCAGAATTGCCACACTGCACACAAACACAGTTCCAATAGTGTGTGTATGTTTACATACATATATATCGCAATATAATACTGCATATGTCACTATGTGCACAGACACAAGGCACAGATACACAGAAACATGTACACACACACACACACACACATGCGCGCGTGCATGCACGCACATGCACACACTCACCACACATTTTCCCCCATATACATTCAGAATATGCTGAAGGAATCTGCTGATACAGTGATAGCTTGCTACGTTTTCATTCATTATTTTGATCACAGGTCTGTTTCTGTTGCTGTGTCTGTAGCTTTGCTCTGATTAACACACACACACACACACATACAATTATCAGAGTCATCATCATCATCATTGTCATCACCACCACCACCATGCCACCACTACCACTACCACTATCAACATCATCATTTCTAATTCTATGTTGATTGACTGTCATCATCATTATTTTCATTAAGTTTATACATGTAAATGAATAAAACTATTACAATAATTATAAGTAATGGTTCAAATCCTGAATTTATGCCTATATTTCTACAAGTAAAAACTAAAACAACAACAAGCCAAAATTTAATAAAATACACTGGAGAAATACAACTATATTGTGACATAAGTTTTGGTGGCAGAAAAGAATTGGATTCAGTTTGTTTTCTTGTTAATGTTGTTTTGTCATCGTTATCATAACAGATTTTTTTTTTTTCGTATGAAATGTGTGTGTGTTGCTCTCCAAGATAAACTATGTTACTACAGTACACCACCACCACCACTTTTATCCTTTCATGTGTATATGTATTTTTGGTAACCTACAAAGTGAACTTTTCCATAGAATCTTGCCAGATATATTTCTTTATTGCTGTGGAATATTTTAAAATTCTAAAATCCATACTGTCTATGGCATCTTAAAGTTTATCATTTTATCCAAAAGACCAGCACCCAGGCCACTACTTAAGGTCTTGAGGAGGCAAGAGAAAATCCCTGACCAGGAATCAAATCTAGGACTTTCACTTTCCAGGTACGTGCTCCAACCAACCAGGCCACACACACAATGGTGCAATAAATCAAGATTAAATAAAAGAAAAAAGGAAAGATATTAAAACATAATATGATTACATAAAAATGAAGTAAATCTTTCAAGCACAAGCACAAAAACAGACATATCATACAACAACAACAAACTTATTATATGTTTGCACATCAAACAACAAACTCAAAAGCACCCACCTATCATGAACTCTCAATGCATCCCAATCCTTTTGTATACCATTCTATAATGAAAAATGAAAACAAAACATGTCAGCTAAAATTCTGTAATAATTAAACAAATAAACACAGAACAGGAATTACACAATCTTATTTTCATGTAAAGGCAAAAGGTAAGATGGTTTTCATATAACCCTGAGGCTGTAGGGAAATGAGGACATAAACTTGATAAAGTTAAACACATCAACTTTTCTTCAGGTTAGCATTATAAGGGTGGTGCTGATCTCCTCTCTCCCACTATTTTACCTTTACCTAACTTTAAAGAAAGTCAGGTATCCATTCAGAGCTCTAGATAAACTGGAGGCTGCACATTCAAATAAAATTCCCAAAGCATGATTTGCACCTGTGCAAACTACAGCAGGCAGATTGGAAAGCATCTTGGTCTACCAACACTCCAATCAGGTCTCTTTTCATGTGATGTATTCAAAAGTGATAATTTACTTTTAATACAATAACAACAGCTAGAGTATACATAAATTTATGTAACACATGTATTTATATATTTTTTTTTCATTTGTGAAATATTTCATGAAACAATAGCATCAGCAATGTTTTAAAACTGTAACAACACATATACTGAAACCAGAAAAAACACGAAAGAAGAATATGAACGCGTATTTAATAAAACAAGACGAGACAGGTGCAAATTTTCGGCCAACTGGCCTTTGTCAAGTGTAAGATTACAAACAAACAAACACCAGACACAAAAATTTTGAGGAAAAGACTGAAACTTCCCTGCTGCTGTGTACAATGTGAGAAAAAAGTTTTTTTTTCTGGTTCCTGTTTGCTTGAACGCGGCAGTCACACTTGTTTTGGATTTTGATTTTTGAACATATATTTTCCACAAAATATTTCTGTACAAATATGTCCCTGATTGGTTAGCGATCTGGTTAGTTACTTTAAAAAAAATGCAAGATCTGATTTTGTTTTTTTGAAAAAAAATAAAGCGATTACATCTGTTTTGTTTACAAAAAATCGGATTCTTGAGAAAGCGTCTGTAGCGTTACTATCATGCTTCTTGTGGAAGAAAAATCTGCTGGTAGATTAGTTTGGTGCTTAGTAGACCAGATGATCTGTACAGATAGGTCCAAATCTATGTAGCACGATATAATTCTGTCATGTAGCATGGTCTAATAAACATTCAAACCCCACATACATTATATGCTGTCTCCAGTTCACAAAATTGCAAATGATTATCTGATCCTGCTCAGGCTGGAAAGGTAAAGCAGCATTAGACAGAAGTGGGCACCATCCTCTTAAACTTAAGACACTCAGAGAGGATTGCTTAATCCCTCAAATGGTTACAATGACCTTAAAGGTTTGGTTAAGAAGAATTACTTTCACTTTTCATGCACTTTAGTGTCTGCTGGTATTGCAAGAATCTAAAAATGAGTCTGCACAGTGCATGTGACTGCATGTCTGTGGGTATAATAAACCAGTTTCATGCGGTAAAACTACACTCTGTAAACCATATCTTAATGCTTATTTTATTATTAGATAAACATCTGAATGCTCAGACTTACTCATCATGTTCTGAGATGATGTCCCAAGTTTTCTTTGTATCATTCTGTTCGTCAGAAAACAGAAAACAATGATCAATAAACTATGGACATTTGGTGAGGTCGTAGTGGTGGTGCTATTATGGTGTGTGTGTGTGTGTGTGTGTATGTGTGTGTGTGTGTGTGTGTGTGTGTGTGTGTGTGTGTGTGTGTGTGTGTGTGTGTGTGTGTGTGTGTGTGTGTGTGTGCGTGCGTGCGTATGTGCATGCGTGCGTGTGTACATGCATGTGTGTGTGTGTATTTGTGTGTGTGTGTGTTTTGTGTGAGTGAGAGAGAGAGAGAGAGAAAGAGAGAGAGACAGACAAAGAGAGAGACAGACACAGAGAGAGTGAGAGAGAGAGAGAAAGAGAGAGAGAGAGAGACAGACAGACAGACAGAGAGATAGAGAGACAGAGCATGCTTATGTGTATGTGTGGTTTTGTGTGTGTGTTTGTGTGTGTGTGTGTGTGTGTGTGTGTGTGTGTGTGTGTGTGTGTGTGTGTGTGTGTGTGTGTGTGTGTGTGTGTGTGAGAAAGACAACTGAGTGAGAGAGAGAAATGATATGAAACAGAAAGGTATTAAATGTAATTTACACTAATGAAGTCTTTCACAAACCACTCAATAATTATGGGTAATTTTGGCCCTCTCATGCTGACATGATTCCACTGAAATTTGGCAGCTACACAGTTGTGGCACAAACCCACTTGTCATGTAACTTGGTCATTAGGTTAATGAAAACTAAACGTAAACTGTTTGAGATCAATATATCAGCTAAAACTACAAACAGCAAAAACAAGCTGTAAGGTACACATATGAGACAGCAGAACAAATGTGTATATTTACATTTATGAACAGAGTCTCACAGCACTGGAATGTACCACCTAGTCGCAGGCTATAAAAACATTTACTAACTTGTCTTGAGTCCAACAGCACTGGAAGTTGGAATGCATTACCCAATTATAAGCTGTGAAAATACACATAACCTCAACTTTTTTAAAAGTCTTTTTGACCCACACATAAAACTCAAACTATCAAAATGCAGCTCTGATGAATTATTGAATAATGTAGGCTTCTGGAGATATATATAATATATATATATATATATATATAGTTTCAAGTTTGGTAATTTAAATCAATAGGCCAAGACTATACTTCCACAGTAGGCCTGTATTGCTATAATCTAGTATGCTGATAACTTATTAAAGCCACACATCATTACATGTGCTTGCATAATGGCCCATACCTAGTCAAATCCATACATCATTACGTGTACTAAAATTAAAAAACAACAAACAGCACTGAACAAAAACTTTGGGGCCGATACTATTTATTTCCCCTATTGCTATCACTACTGTCGGTACTTCTAAACACCACGACATATCACAACTACATCTCCGTAACTCACAAACTGATCAAGTTACACAACACACACAGAGGATAATAATATAAACTGGTAACAAACATGATACGGAAAATAAAAAAAAAAAGACAAAAGTGACATTCGTGCGTAACTTACCTGGGAGTAGTGAATCTTAAGCGGTTTGATGTATTTGGATTGATTGCACGGACCGACCGTGACATCGGTAATTTTGTCCATCTTCAAACTAAATGGGTCGGGACTATGTTGTTTGACCTTTAAAAAGTAAATTTGCCAAGCGTAGCTGGGTGTGCTGCCTGTAAAGATGAGAAAAACGGGAGATCACTGTAACATTGATTTATGCCGGTTGTACTAAATACAGAAATTATCCGAAATAACCCCAAATACAAAATCGTAGCAGTTATTGTGGCAATGACATCTCAAACGTATTTTGTAATCCTTGAGCAGGTCTAACACATCTTATGGTATTACAGGAAATACACTCAAATGGATCCAAAATTTTTTGTATGATCGAAAGCAGAGGGTAATGGTAGGAAATGCTGAATCAGAAGAAACAAAAGTAAAAAGCGGGATCCCTCAGGGCAGTGTACTGGGTCCAATCTTGTTTACAGTATTTATAAATGACTTACCTGATTCACTGCACTGTACTTGCAAAATTTTTGCTGACGATATATGACAAGGTTGCCAATGTTAATTTAATTCAACAGGACTTGTTAATACTACAAAACTGGTCAGATACTTGGAATTTATATTTTAATGTTTCAAAATGCATGTAATGCATGTTGGTAAGAAGAATATTAGACGAGAGTATTTCATGAAAATTTGAAATGATGTACAGAAAATTAGTGTGTGTGGAGAAAGACTTGGGAGTTACATTTCATAGTGAATTATCTTTTGACCTGCACATTAAAAGAGTAACAAATAAGGCTAACCAAATGATAGGAATTATCAAAAGAACATTTTTGTACATGAATAAACATACATTTTTAATGTTGTATAAGGCTTTTGTTAGACCACATTTGGAATACGCAAGTGTTGTTTGGAATCCGTATTTGATAAGACAGTCAAAAATGATTGAAAATGTACAAAGAAGGGCAACTAGGTTGCTTATAGAGTGTAAAAATATGAGTTATGAAGAAAGGCTTAAATTTTTAAAACTTCATTCACTGAAAGGTAGGAGGGTTAGGGGGGATTTAATACAGGTATACAAAATAATGAATGGGATGGATAAGCTATCAGTTGAAACATTTTTTCCTTTCCACAAGCTAGAATAACAAGGAATGCTGAAGGTAAAATATTTGTTAAACACAGAAATACTAACACAAGAGCGTTTTGTTTTTCTAACAGAATTGTTAAATTGTGGAATAAAATTCCTTTTGAAATTAAATTTACTAACAGCATTAACAAATTCAAAAATTTCCTGGACGATGACGCAGAATTCAAAATTTTATTTAAAAAAATAGACTGAAGCAGATTTGCTCAAGTATGAATATTAAGGCATGCTTTTCAGACCCCGAAGAAGAAAGCGTAAAACAAAAAAGATAGGGCGTTAAAAGGCCATAAGGCCTAGGCTACGAGCCAGCCCTCAGCTACTACTACTACTACTACTACTACTACTACTACTACTACTACTACTACTACTACTACTACTACTACTACTACTAACTACTAACACAGACGCCCACTGAATACGGACGTATGACTTTCTGGAACCATCCCCATGGCTGAACTGAGGTCATATATCGCGAAGAAGCTCCCCCCCCCCCCACCCCCCCCCCCCCAAAAAAAAAAAAAAAAGACAAAAGACATCAGATTTCACACTTCAGTTTAGAGTTCTTTGTTAAAGAGGGATTTATTGCACTCGGACAGTTCCATATGCGCTCCACGCAAATCTGCCAGCAATTACCTGGCAAAGTCTTAGATTGAGAAGCGGATGAGAAGACCTTTGAAACACTAAGCTGACATCGCCAGAATGATCGAAACATTAAATTATGATGGGCAGCACAACAGGCCAATTTTTAATTTTGTGGGCTGGGGCTGAACTCAGGATACAAATCCTGAGTCAAAGAACCAACCATCCTGCATAACAATTATGGCATGCCGGATGGTCGAACCTACGATCCCTGTCATAAGCAAAGCGCTCTAATCAACTGAGCTAATGGGGACGACGGGCCTGATTAAGAATACCTTATTACCCAAGGACAGTAGCAGCAGGTCCCACTGGATCCGTCTTGTCCTTGCTACTCCACACACCAAATATGACCATAAAAAGATGAACCTTGTTCGATTGGAGTATAGACTATGTGGAAATTGGTGTTTCATTAAAATTCTTGTTTGCAACTTCTGTTACGTGGCATATGTTATAGTTAAAAATCTATTTTTCATCATTACGATTGCTAATATGTCTTCTCTCTCCCCCCCCCACCTCCACCCCTTCCCTTGTTTGTTCTTAATGCTTCCTTTGATTTCTTTTTTTTCCCGAGTCCTTCGGTTGTATGTCTTTAATTTGCTTTTTAAAGAATATTACTACAACGGCTAGAAATATTATTATTGTCATTGTTCTTGTTCTTATTGTTAAGAGTTGACGTATGTATTTTTACATATGTCTGCCTTTGTCTCTCATGCTTTTGCAAAGCGCATGAACTATTGGCATATACTCAAAAGCTAATATTTTATCACAAAGAAGAAAGAAAGAAGAGGAAAGAAGAAGAAAAGAAAAAGAAGAAAAAAAAAAAAAGAGAAGAAGAAGAAGAAAAGAAAAAAAAAAAAGAAAAAAAAAAAGAAAAACAAACAAAAAAAAGAAAGAAGAAGAAAGAAGAAGAAAGAAGAAGAAGAAGAAGAAGAAGAAGAAGAAAGAAGAAGAAGAAGAAGAGAGAAGAGAGAGAGAGAGAGAGAGAGAGAGAGAGAGAGACAGAGAGAGAGAGACTTTCCACTTTTGGTTGGAGCGTCAAAATTAATTATCTTTCTGAACAATAAATGTCAACATTCATAATCCTTAAGGATTAGGGGAAATGATCGTGAATTCCTGTCTTTAGTGCATTGTTTGAGGGTGGATGTGATGCGTCTAGTGTGTCGCCTAGTGACTAGTGACTGGGTGCTTGTCACCTCTCACTTTCACAGCCTACACCGCTGGCTAGCAGCTATGCGAAAAGAAGAGCAGAAGGCGTAAGTCTCTTCCTGTCAGTACATAGCCTCTCCATCCGCAAGCCCTACGTTGTGCCTCCTCGTGGCGACAGGCAGTAACTGAGCACCTCACGGACTCAGGCTAAATCTCGTAGGACTCGGAGGACGTCTGGCCCCCAGACGTGTGGCATGCAGGCCCACCGGCGTGTGGATATGCCCTGGTGCCCACGAACCAGATCCCCAAGCTATGGGTAAATCGCTCCACTGCCTTGTGGACATCTCGGGAGAAAGTAAGGCTAAGGGAGTTAACCCTGAAAAATAAACTGATGGAAGGCAAGGGGAAACCACCATCGTAGTTTTCCCCAGGAAAACCATGGACAAAAGAAAGAGGAAGAAGAAAGTTAACGATGTCAATAGGTGCTCCTGTGGAGCACCTTCGTCCGGTAGGGACTGTTATGCGGCACAGGTGACACCAGACCGTCAGCCAGATACTGCGACCAAAACCAAACCCAAAGTCAAACTTAGAAACACCAAAATAGCAACATGGAACATCATAACACTGTTGCAGAAAGGTAAATTAGACAACATCAAAATGGAGATGGAAAGGCTTAACATCAGTATTTTAGGACATGGGGAAGTGAGATGGAAGGGGGCAGGCATGATAACATCAGGAGAATATACAGTGATATACTCTGGTGATAATTCACATGAAAGAGGAGTAGGCATCATAATGGACAAAGACAAATCAAAAGCAGTTAAGGGATACTGGGCAGTGTCCGACAGTTTTACTGGTCAAATTGGGAGGCAAACGATTTGATATCAACATCATACAGGTGTATGCACCAACATCCGCAAGTACTCAGGAAGACATCGACAACTTCTACGAAGTTTTAGAGATGGCCAAGGTCCAATGTAAATCACAAGAAGTTACAGTCATAATGGGAGATTTTAATGCGAAAGTGGGACAGGATAGGGTGGAGGATATAGTTGGACCTCATGGCCTTGGTACACAAAATGAAAGGGGAGGGAAACTTGTAGAATGGGCACAGATGAATGAGTTCATAGTAGGAAACACCTGGTTTGAGCAGCCTAACAGAAGAAAATGGACTTGGATGAGTCCAGGAGATAATACCTAAAATCAGATTGACTACATCCTGATCAACGAAAGATTTAGAAATTCTTACTGTCAGCAAAAACACTATCAGGCGCAGACTGCAACAGTGACCACAATCATGTAGTGGGAAGGTTTAGGTTGAAATTGAGGAAAAGGAAACAGACCAAAAGCAACATCAAACTAAACCTTGGACTCTTAAAGACAGATGAAATGATACGTCAAAAATTTAATGTACATGTTCAAAACAAATTCAGTGCTCTGGAAGACGCTGGTGACAGTGAGGAACAATGGATAAAATTGAGAAGTTCGATAAATGAAACTTGTGAAGAAATCCGTTAGGGAAAAAGAAAATCAAAAAGAGCTGGATGACTAATGAAATTTTGGGCTTGATAGAGGAAAGGAGGACGGCAAAGAGCAACGAGGAGATATACAGGAAGATAAACAAAGAAATCAGGTATAGGTGCAATGAAGCTAAGGAAGCTTGGCTGAACACAAAATGCAAAGAGA
>JAPXFY010000012.1:44780843-44783343 GCA_030674185.1 Monoplex corrugatus | reverse complement strand
CTTACGAACAAACACCATTAACAGAGTACAAGGTATCATTAGACAGCAAGACAATGTACACAGCATGAAATGGGAACACACACTCAAACTTCTTCTTGAGGCAAACTTCCAGTGTACCTGAGTCGTCAGATGAGAAAGCCTCAGGGTATATGCTACATCATCATCGTCATCATCAGGTGCCTTGCCGCATGGCGTTGGCGATTATGGACTTCCATCTGTCTCTATCTCTTGTTGCCTCAAGCATCTCTTCCACCTTCCCTGTCTTCAGCCACTCTGCAAGTCCGTTTAGTATCTTCTCCCTGGGTCTACCCAGTGCTCTCCTTCCCTCCAGCTTTCCCGTTGTGACCAGGTGTTCCAATTCCCCTTTCCTCATAAAATGTCCTATAAATGTTGCCTGTCTTTTCCTAATCTTCCTTATGAATGATCTACTTGTGTCTGCCTCCATCAAGACTGTCTCGTTTGTTTTCTTTGCTGTCCATGCAACTCTCAACATCCTTCTTAGAAACCACATCTCGGCTGCCTCAATCTTGTTCTGGCTTTGCTTGTTGACTGTCCACGCCTCGCAACCGTACAACAGTATTGGTTCTATATAACATTCAAGAACTCTCTTCCTGATGTTAATTGATAGGCATTTGTTGGTAAGAATGCTTTCCATCTTCTTGAATGTTGTTTTGGCTTGGCCGATTCTGCTGGCTATTTTTGATGTGCATCTGCCGTCTGGTGAAATGATCTTTCCCAGGTATTTAATCTTATCAACCTATCTGAAGGTTGTGCCGTTTGCTGTTATTTTGCATCAGGGGATTTCATGTTTTTTACTGATCACCATGACTTCAGTCTTCCTGCTGTTTCGTTCCAACCCCTTACCTTTGCTTTCTATTTCAAGTATATTCACAAGGTTTTGTAGGTCCCTTTCACTTTCTGTAATTAGCACGGTGTCATCTGCATATCGAATGTTGTTTATCATTTTTCCTCCAACCTTTAATCCAGGGTCTTCCTCTAGGTTTCTCATGATGTTTTCGCTGTAAAGTGAAAACAGATCTGGTGACAAAACACAACCCTGTCTGACTCCTCTTTTGAAGTTTTGGAAAGTCCTCATATCGTTTTTTATTCTCATTGCAGCTGTTTGTTCCCAATACATATTTCTGATTATTCGTAGATCTTTTCCATCAATATTGACTCTTTCTAGCTTGTTGATCAATTCTTCATGTCGTACCTGATCGTAAGCCTTGGTATAGTCAACAAATCATAAATATAAATCCTTGTTCACCTCGATTGACCTCTCTATGATAGTTCTTAGGATGTATATGGCATTAATAGTTCCTTTCCATTCCACAAATCCACACTGTTCATCTGCCATTTCTCTTTTGATTCTATTCCTTGTCCTCATCATGATTATTCTTAATAGGCTCTTGGTTACATGACTCATCAAACTGATTGTGCGATGGAGTTCGCATTCTATAGCCCCTGTCTTCTTTGGAAGTGCAATGAAAATTGATTTTGACATATCTTTGGGGATTTTTCGTGTCGTAAATTTCATTTAGGAGGACTGTTATTTTTTCTGTACCGAATTCCTCCAGGGCTTCAATCATCTCTGTGGTAATGTTGTCTGGTCCTGGGGCTTTTCCTGGTTTCATCTTTTTCAATGCTGCTCTAACTTCATCTTTCATTATGGGTGATCCTTCAAAGTTCTTTCTTATAATGTGTTCTTCGTTTCTGTTATCTTCAAAAAGGTCTTTAATGTACTCTCCCCATCTGTCTAATATTTTGTCTTTTTCTATGAGAATCGTACCATCTTTCGATTTTAAATTAAGCAACCAGTTGATGTGCATGTATTTTTCCTGTGGACAATTTCTTCAATTCGTCTGTACATACCCTGAGGATCCGTTTTGTGTTGGTCTTCTATTTCTTTGCATTTTGTTTTCAGCCAAGCTTCCTTAGCTTCATTGCATCTATTCCTGATTTCTTTGTTTATCTTCCTGTATATTTCCTCGTTTCTCTTTGCCTTCCTCCGTTCCTCCATTAAGCCTAAAATTTCTTTTGTCATCCAGTTCTTTTTTGCTTTTCTATCTACTACAGGGATTTCTTCACAAGCTTCATTTATTGAATTTCTTAACTTTGTCCATTGTTCCTCACTGTCACCAACGTCTACCAGAGCACTGAATTTGTTTTGAACATGTAGATTACATTTTTGACGTATCACTTCATCTGTCTTTAAGAGTCCAAGATCTAGTTTGATGTTGCTTTTGGTCTGTTGTATATGCTACACATGAGCAAAATGGGAGTGCGAGAGAGAGAGAGAGAGAGAAGAATAAGAGGAGGAAGAGGAAGATGAGGAGGAGGAGGAGGAGAACGAAAGAAAGAAGAGAGAGAAAGATAGAGAGACAGAGAGAGAGAGACAGACAGACAGACAGATAGAGAGAGAGACAGACAGACAGAGAGAGAGAGACAGACAGACAGATATATATATATATATATATATATAGAGAGAGAGATAGAGAGA
>JAPXFY010000012.1:44758343-44775843 GCA_030674185.1 Monoplex corrugatus | reverse complement strand
ACACAAAACAAAAACAAAAACAATAACAATAACAGTAACAGTAACAGTAACAGTAACAATACAATAACAATAACAATAACAATAACAATAACAGTAACAATAACAATAACAATAACAATAACAAAAACAATAACATAGCAATAACAATAAATAACAATAACAATAACAATAACAAAAACAATAACAATAACAATAACAATAAATAACAATAACAATAACAAGCAACAGCAAAGCGCTCTTTCCCCTGTCCATCCACACCTTGTCTTTTCACTTGTCACCTCTTCTCTCTCATTTTTGTTCGCTGTCCCACTTTTTCATCTTTTCAGTGGCATTGATTCGGATCATTGGGCTGTCTGTCTGTCATGATACCTTGCCCATGTTTGTTCAGATGTCTTTGAAATTGAAAAACAGCCCGAAGCAATTTTTTAAGGAGAATGTTTCATGGAGCTGGAGACCGGACTCTCTTTCTGTCTGTCTGTGTCTCTGTCCCTGTATGTGTCTCTCTCTCTTTCTCTGTCTGTCTGTTTGTGAGTCTGTCTATGTCTGTATCTCTCTCTCTCTGTGTCTCTGAGTCTGTCTGTCTGTCTGTCTGTATCTCTCTCTCTCTCCCTCCCTCCCTCCCTCCCTATAATTGAAAAAAAAATATGTAGACACGACTTTGTCATCTGTGTATGGGTGGATCTCTTGCAGTTTCAGTTTCAATTTCAATTTCTCAAGATGACGTCTCCGCGTTCGGAACGAATTCCATATGTATTAAGATCACATGTGCCATGTGTGTGGTGATCATGGCACGTGCCTTAAGCCTGCACATAAACCCATGAGCTGGCCAGGTCCTGAGGCCATACCTAGACTTTGTTTTACCTAGTCTATATTTTATACTGGTATTGTATCAGCCCATCACTGGAATACTCTCTTACAGAATTGTGTCAGGGTGTGGACTGTTAACTTAAGGAGTCACGAGAGGATGAGTTAAGAAGTGAAGCCCCAATGCCAAAGTTAGATGGAACTAAACGCTGCCGAAAAAATCGACTCTTTTCGAGGAAAGTGTGTCAACACTTTCTCAAGAACCTCTGACAATATTTCAATTCTGCTTTCACTGTTGTGGTAGTCAATCAATGTCACGCCGTCCAGTTTGATTACATTTGAAGTTTATTCAAGGTTACAATGACTGAGATTTACAGTCATAATTACACAGTATTCAACTGAAATTTGTTAACGTTCAAGGAATCTACTTTCTCTACAAGCTTAAGTACAAAAAGTATCTATTGTAATTTCACCTATTTTTCTTCTTCAAAATGTAGACATTGATGTGCAACGGTTTGCCTCAGCGGCCGAAAAAGATCAAAGTACATGAAAAATGTGGTTTTGAGCATTTTCCACCGTCTACAGTAACGTAATTTAAACATTCTGATAGATACAGATTGAAGGGAAAAGATTGACAATACTGTCTAAGATAAATATTGATGTTACATTTGCGTAAAAAAACGCGTGTGTGTGTATGATGTGTGTGTGTGTGTGTGTGTGTGTGTGCGTGCGTGCGTGCGTGCGTGTGTGTGTGTGTGTGTGTGTGTGTGTGTGTGTGTGTGTGTGTGTGTGGAGCGCGTGCGTGTGTGTGTGTGTGTTGGTGAGTGCGTGCGTGCATGCGTGTGTGTGTGCATGTATGTGTTGTGTGTGTGTGTGTGTGTGTGTGTGTGTGTGTGTGTGTGTGTGTGTGTGTGTGTGTGTGTGTGTGTGTTGCTTGCTGTTCCAGCTTCTGTGCTGACCCAGTGGTGTTGATCCACAACAAACAAAGCAGAATTTTGAATTTATTCCATGCTCATGATCAGCTTCAAAAGATAACAGATGTGGAAAGACAAATACACAAATCTATTGGTGAAGGACATCAGTTGATGTGCTCACTAAACAGCATGTAACGTTATTAAATGATATAAGAATAAAACAAAAATGACGTTATATTCTGTAAGTAATACCATAATGGGCCTGCTGGTGATTTTTGATACAATGCTTTATTTTCTCAGCTGCACGAGGATTTAAATAAGAAATTTAAATTAGTACAATATGTACAGAAGCACTGATACATATTTTTATGAACAGACACATATCAGAATACACATTAATAAACATGCACACATCAATCTATATTGACACTGATTTCCATAGATACACATACCCATGGTCATAAACATATACATAGATGACTGATTGCATGATATCAACAACATGACTGGTAGTTATAAGTGGATATGCGTATTGGCGGATATGATATCAACAACATGATGTATGGTGGATATGATATCAACAACATGATGTATGGTGGATATGATATCAATAACATGATGTGTGGTAGATATGATATCAACAACATGATGTGTGGTGGATATGATATCAACAACATGATGTGTGGTGGATATGATATCAATAACATGATGTGTGGTAGATATGATATCAGTAACATGATGTGTGGTGGATATGATATCAACAACATGATGTGTGGTGGATATGATATCAATAACATGATGTGTGGTAGATATGATATCAGTAACGTGATGTGTGGTAGATATGATATCAGTAACATGATGTGTGGTAGATATGATATCAATAACATGATGTGTGGTGGATATGATATCAACAACATGATGTGTGGTGGATATGATATCAGTAACATGATGTGTGGTAGATATGATATCAGTAACATGATGTGTGGTGGATATGATATCAACAACATGATGTGTGGTGGATATGATATCAATAACATGATGTGTGGTGGATATGATATCAGTAACATGATGTGTGGTGGATATGATATCAATAACATGATGTGTGGTAGATATGATATCAATAACATGATGTGTGGTGGATATGATATCAGTAACATGATGTGTGGTGGATATGATATCAGTAACGTGATGTGTGGTGGATATGATATCAGTAACGTGATGTGTGGTGGATATGATATCAGTAACATGATGTGTGGTGATATGATATCAGTGACATGATGTGTGGTGGATATGATATCAGTAACTGATGTGTGGTGGATATGATATCAGTAACGTGATGTGTGGTGGATATGATATCAGTGACATGATGTGTGGTGGATATGTATCAGTAACGTGATGTGTGGTGGATATGATATCAGTAACATGATGTGTGGTGGATATGATATCAGTGACATGATGTGTGGTGGATATGATATCAGTAACATAATGTGTGGTGGATATGATATCAGTAACATGATGTGTGGTGGATATGATATCAGTGACATGATGTGTGGTGGATATGATATCAACAACATGATGTGTGGTAGATATGATATCAGTGACATGATGTGTGGTGGATATGATATCAACAACATGATGTGTGGTGGATATGATATCAGTAACGTGATGTGGGGTGGATATGACATCAACAACATGATATGTGGTAGATATGATATCAATAACATAGTTTACATGTGGATTTAAATGAATACCACACATACAGAAGCATTGGTATATTATGCACATACACACATCAAAATACACAAAAGTTTCAGTTTCAGTTTCTCAAGAAACGAATTCCATATGCACTAATGTCACAGGTGCTATGTGTATGTTGATCATGGCACAAGCCTTAGGCATAATCATAAACCCATGAGCTGGCCAGGTCCTGAGGCCCTATCTAGACTATGTGTTACCTAGGTCTATATTTCATACTGGTATTTTATCAGCCCACACATTAATACACATGCACAAATTAATAAGTATTGACACTAACTTCCATACATATACATACCTATCGTCATAAACATTATATATATAGTTAACTGACTGTATGATGACTGCATAATATCGACATCGAGACGTCCTGGATTGGTCTCCACATCACCGGACTTGCTCAGTCGGAGGGACACCGTGTCTGGCCGTTCCACGACGTCCCACAGCAAAAACCCGTCCCGTTCGGTCCTTTGCTGTGACCTGTTGTAGTCTTCTTCGCCACATTGCTGCGCCCGCTTCGTCCCGCGCGGAGGGGAAGACATGGAAGAAAGATGGAAAGTGACGGCGAACACGGAGAAAACCAAAGTCCTTGTGATGTCTTGTAATCATACAGATAGGAGCCGTGAAATCGTAGCCAGGGCGGATGATAAAGAGATAGAAATTGTTGAAAATTATAGATTTCTTGGAATCACAGTCGATGGTGGACTCCGATTCAGTGAACATGTTAAGAGTGTACATGTAGTAAACAAATGCAAACAAAGAGTCAAGACAGTGCAGTATTTGGCATGGAAGGACTGGGGATGTTCACTGGAAGTCGAAAGGACTCTCTACTTACAGTACATCAGAAGCTGTATGGAATACGCATCTCCGAGCTGGGCTCCCTGGATTTCGGATACAAACATGAACAAGCTGGAAGCAGTACATAATGAAACACTGAAGGCAGCAGTAGGGCTAGCACGACGTGCCCCACGGACTTTGTTAGACTAGAAACGAATGTTGAACCAGTGAGAATGCGGATGCTCTAAAACGACATGATCCAATGGGACTAAATGCATGAAGCTTGAAGAAGATGATGACAGATATGCAATGGTGGAGAGGGACGTCCCAGCCCGTCTTAAGACTCGTGCAGGTTGGCGCAATCGAAGGAAAAGCTGCATTATAGAGAACACATTACTGGATATACCAAGCAATACGACTTCGAAGATGCAACCCCCATGGATGGAATGGCATAATGTTAAGATCGAATATGTGACAATAAAGGGAAGGAAGCAAGACTGTACACAGTTGGAATTGAAGGCGCTTACACTAGAGAAGATACTATCTATAGAGGCCGATTTCATTGTCTACACTGATGGTTCAACGAATGGCAGACAACAAAATGGAGGGGCTGGAATGCTGGTGACAAATAGAGAAAAAAGAACGGTACTGGCACTCAGTGAACCAGCGGGGTTGTACTGTTCGTCGTACTCTGCGGAATGCGTAGCCATGTTGAAGGCTATAGAATGGATTGTGCTCGAAGAGGAAATGACGGGTGATATGTTTGATGTGACGATATGCACAGATAGCATGTCACTCGTCAATGCGATGGCAAACAACGACTGGAAGGATACCAGCTACTGGCTGAACGAAATCAGACATGTCATGCCCAGAGTCGATTCAACGATAACACTTATGTGGATACCAGCCCATGTTGACGTTGAAGGAAACGAGAAAGTTGACGAGCTTGCAGGGACGGCTCGAGAAAGCGCCAAAATGTGATCCCTGTCACGAGAGAAATTGTTAAGTCGAGGATAAACAGAGAAAAGTGGGATGTTAAGCATGATAGAGCGAGAGTAACGTATGGTGACAGAAGATCCCGAAGTTTGAGGTAGAGAACAAATGGCCAAGATCTGGACGAACACTGTATGCCTGGCTGCGGACTGGTCACTGCAAGCTGCTCAAGGCCTACCGCCACTTCATCGAAACTGAGAAGGATGGATTGTGTGAATGTGGATCAGGAGCGGACGAAAACATCCATCATGTCCTCTGCGAGTGCCCAGAAACCGAAGATGCAAGGGTTCGATTCGGTGGGGAGGGAAGGGGAGGTGGACGTGGGAATGATGGTCTCAAAAGCGGAAATGTGTAGGCGCATCCTACTCACAAGATTCAAGGGATTGGAGATCACCGTGGAAGATGACGAAAACTCATGATGAAGGGGCGTCCAGACAAACGGGGAGAACGGAGTCTCGGAGTGGGTGATTGATTGTCTGGACGCCAAAGGATAGATGGGGTGTAGTGCGATTGTTCCGAGGCGCCGATGCAGCATTGAGTAACACACTTTGTTCGGCCCCAACTGTGAGTCGCCACCGCGGCAAGGTGACTTCCATGGGCTTCGTGCCCATGTGTGCCTTTACCTGAAAGAGAAGAAGAAGAGAAGAGACAACGGGACGTTATCATTAGTTATAAGTGGGAACGCTTATTGGTGGATGAGAAACTATGATAACAATTTTGAAAGCCTTGGGTAAATAGACAAGTCCAACTATGAGTTGAAGCAGAAAGAGTGGACAGATCCCTGTAATCGGCAAGCAGTAAATCCAGGCATAATTATGGCGAGATGAAAGTCAAAGCATGCCCACCAGCAGATTTAATTAAGATGGTGTTTTGGCTTCAGCGGAAGATTTTGTTTGGAGGACTGCAGGGTGCATGATATTCGATGTGCGTAGAGACGATCTGAAAGGTAAGGTATGAAAGATCTATCAAAAGCCGATATGCAAATCTATTTGATCTTGTACTGTCAGCGAGATATGATTTGCCATCAGAGTTAAATATGCTAACCATCATGTTCCCAAGCACGTAAACATGCCAATACATTAGCAACCTCTTCGAAAATAACGCTTGGAATGAAATTCATAATTACCTGAGATATTCACAACATATATTCTGCCACAGAAATAATTGACAAGCAGGCAGTCACACACACACAAAACAGACAAAACCCAGACATGCAAACATGACAAACACGCAGACACGTAAACAAATCTTGCCTTTTGATCTGAAATTGACATAATCAGAACACAGTTTATATATTCCATGCCCACTCATTGGACTTGTTTAGTTTTAATATGTTGTGTGTGTGTGTGTGTGTGTGTGTGTGTGTGTGTGTGTGTGTGCGTGCGTGTGTGTTGTGTGCGCGCGCGTGTGTGTGTTTGTGTGCGCGTGCGTGTGTGTGTGTATGTGTGTGTGTGTGTGTGTGTGTGTGTGTGTGTGTGTTGCGTGCGCGCGCGCGCAGGTAGAAGAGACGCCATGAAATAACAAATACACTATAATTTAATATGCGTGCTAGCCACAGGCACGCAAACTCGCCCGAAAGAACACACAGGTTTTTCATTTCATTTGCGAGGGACTGCTGTATTCCTCTCAATAGAAAATCGACCCGTGGAAAAGATTTACTATTAAAATCATAGGTGATTAACAGTCGTTGCCTTCGGCATGATAGACATAGACATGCAGACACACAACCATAGACAAACGGACACAGACAGACAGACAGACAGACAGACACAGAGAGATAGACAGACAGGCAGACACACATACACGCATGCGCACGTGCACGCGCGCGCACACACACACACACACAAACACACACACTAACACACACACACACACACGCACACACACACACACACACACACACACACACACACACACACACACACACACATTTCGAGCGAAAACGTTCCGTTGTGACCAACTAAAAAATTCAACACACATACACAGACAAACACAGACGCACACTCACACACACACACACACACACACACACACACACACACACACACACACACACACACACACACACACACTCTCTCTCTCTCTCTCTCTTTCTCTCTCTTCTCTCTCTCACTCTCTCTCTCACACACACACACACTCTTTCTTTCTTTCTCTCTCTCTCGCACGCACACACACAACACACACACACACACACACACACACACACACACACACACACACACACACACACACACACGCACACACACACACACACACTCTCTCTCTCTCTCTCCCTCTCTCTCTCTTTCCTCGCATGTCTGCACTCTCGCTCGCCCGCCTGCATTCATCGATGCATATAACCCGCCAATCAGGAAGTCTGAACTGCCGCGACAAGTGAAACAGGTTGGTAAAGGTGGTCAGATCGTAAGTCCTGTGTGTGGACGGACGACGCAATCCGCTGTTCTTTCCAGTTCCTGACTTGACCCATAAAGCTGGACAGGTAGCGGTGTGTCCTCTGGTCAGATGGTTCTCCTGAAGGCGTTGAAGTTTGGATATTACTGGAGAATGTGGTCTGTTGTCTGGTTGTTCAAGCCACTTTGGCGCAAAGGAGAAATCAGCGGCTTCAGTCATGTTGATATGTAGTTGTTAAAACCTTTTTTTAGTGCTAGTCATGTTGCCATGTAGTTGTTAAAACCTTTTAAAAGTGCTAGTCATGTTGCCATGTAGTTGTTAAAACCTGTTTAGTGCTAGTCATGTTGCCATGTAGTTGTTAAAACCTTTTAAAAGTGCTAGTCATGTTGCCATGTAGTTGTTAAAACCTTTTTAGTGCTAGTCATGTTTTGCCATGTAGTTGTTAAAACCTTTTGAATGCCAGTCATGTTGCCATGTAGTTGTTAAAACCTTCTGAATGCCAGTCATGTTATCATGTAGTTATTAAAACCCTTTGAGTGCCAGTCATGTTGCCATATAGTTATTAAAACCTTCTGAATGCCAGTTATGTTGCCATGTAGTTATTAAAACCTTCTGAATGCCAGTCATGTTATCATGTGGTTATTAAAACCCTTTGAGTGCCAGTCATGTTGCCATATAGTTGTTAAAACCTTCTGAATGCCAGTTATGTTGCCATGTACTTATTAAAACCTTTTGAATCCCAGTCATGTTGCCACGTAGTTATGAAATCCCTTTGAGTGCCAGTCATGTTGCCACGTACTTATTAATGTTGCCATGTAGTTATTAAAACCTTTTAAGTGCCAGTCATGTTGCTATGTTGTTATGAAATCCCTTTGAGTGCCAGTCAGAATCATATTCATTTTATAATTACGTCTCAGAAATTTACCATTCAAAATGAGAAGCAGCGGCAACTTCACAGTAACAGTTTTATTCTGTATAAAAGTTGCTTCCTTGTCAAATCTTGCTGACTGTTTTCTTGTGAGAATTTTTGCTGTTAGGTGATGAGGTTTTTCATGAAAGAAACAACAACATACAGGGTGTTTCAAAAAGAATACGCCAAAATCATCACGTGATGTGTCAAAAATGAAAAAAATTACAAACCTCTAGCATGAACACATGTGTTGTATATACATTCAAGTTTCATTTCATGTTTTATAAGTGCTCAATGTGGCCACCACCGGCAGCGCGGACAACATCAAGCCGATATGAGAATTCCTCCCAAACGCGCCTCAGCATGTCACGGTCCACCGTGTTGATTGCAGCTGTTATTCGATCTTTCAAGTCATCGATACTTGCTGGAAGTGGTGGAACATAAACTTGGTCTTTAACATACCCCCACAAGAAAAAGTCACACACAGTGAGGTCCGGGGATCTGGCAGGCCAAGCACAGAGAGCAAGGTCTTTAGCACCTCTCCTCCCAATCCATCGCTGAGGCACGTTTTCATTCAGATAAGCTCTAACCCCGAGATGCCAATGGGGTGGTGCTCCATCTTGCTGAAAAATGAAGTCATTCGAATCTGCTTGCAGTAAAGTGAATAGCCAGTTTTGGAGCATTTCGAGATAGGTTTGTCCTGTAACGGTGTTTCCTTCAAAGAAAAAGGGACCATAGACCTTGTCTCGAGACACAGCACAGAAGACGTTCACTTTAGGGGAATCTCTTTCATGCTCAACAGTTTCATGTGGGTGATCTGTTCCCCAAATGCGCACATTGTGACGATTGAATGTGCCGCTCAAATGGAAAGTCGCTTCGTCACTAAAAACTAAACGTGAAAAGAGAGTTTCATCACCTTCCTCCATCTCCAGCATTGACTCACAGAATGTCCTCCGCATCACCTTGTCATCATTAGTAAGTGCTTGGACGAGGCTTAGTTTGTATGGTTTCATGTGTAATCGTCTCTTTAACACACGCCAGACAGTGGTATGAGGGATGGCAAGCTGAAGACTTGCTCGACGTACGGACTTACGTGGGCTGCTCTCAAATGCATCATGAATCCTCTCCACTTGCTCCTCTGTAACACGTGGTCTTCCAGGACTCTTTCCTTTGCACAGACACCCACTCTCTTTAAACTGTCTAACCCACCGTCGAATGCTCTCACGATGGGGCGGATCAATGCCGAATTCTGTTCTGAAGGCACGTTGCACCGTGACAATGGCGTTTGTTTTCGCGAACTCAAGCACGCAAAACGCCTTCTGCTGAGGAGTCGCCATTTTGATTGATATTCCCACAATTCAGCTGCACCGGAAGTTATACTAACGACAGCGGTGAAACTGACACCCAATCAAACTTTGATAACTACTCTATCAAATAACCACTGATTCAGTCCACTACAATGCTATAGACCTGAAAAAACTGCGTAATGATTTTGGCGTATTCTTTTTGAAACACCCTGTATATTTCATTGTGCAAACGAATTTTCGGTCAGAAGCACACTGTTGTTTTAGAGCGAAATCTGAAAAATAAACACGCCCTTCTCGGTGAAACAAACGCTAGTCATCCTCATCCTTTGCGCTAGCTCGTTTGTTTGTTTGTTTTTTATTTTTTATTTTTTTTTATATTTTTTTTTTATAGAGCCGTGGATTCAAGATCCCATCCCGTAACAGTAAAGTAAGCTGGCTAAAGTTAGTTGCCGTGATTTGATTCTCTAATCATTCCTGGGGCTATCAGCGTTTTATCAGTCCAGTTCCCCCCCCCCCCCCCCCGCCCCAAACTTTGCCACTACATACGGTTTTGCGCAAGCTTAAGGAGTCTGCCGGTTAACTGCTGGCAGATATAGGTGGAGCGCACGCGGAATTGTCAGAGTGTTATAAAACCTTTTTTTTTGAACGAATTCCAATCTACAAATTGATGGAACGTGAAACAGATTAATATGAAGCTGGAGGGACTGATGTGCCTTTTCTTAACGGTGGGGATAGTGGTGATGATGGAGATGTGTCCTTCTGTGGCCTCACTGACCAGAACGTGTGGTCAGTCTGAGCTGAATAATAGGAACGTGGATGCTGCTACTTCTTGTGAGTAAACATGTGAGTGTGTGTGTGTGTGTGTGTGTGTGTGTGTGTGTGTGAGAAGAGAGAGAGAGAGAGAGAGAGAGAAAGAGAGAGAGAGAGAGTGTGTGTGTGTGTGAGTGTGTGTGTTTGTGCGTGTGCATGTGTATGTATGTGTGTGTATGTATGTGTGTGTGTATGAGAGAAAGAGAGAAAGAGAGAGAGAGACAGCGAAAGAGAGAGAGAGAGAGAGAGAGAGAGTGTGTGTGAGTGAGTGTGTGTGTTTGTGTGTGTGTATATGTATGTGTGTGTGTATGTATGTGTGTGTGTATGAGAGAGAGAGAGAGAGAGAGAGAGGGGAGAGAGAGAGAGAGAGACAGAGACAGAGACAGAGACAGAGAGCTTAACTTATGGCTAATTTTAATTAACTAAACTATTATGGGGAAAAAATAAACAAACGCTGCTACCGTATTCGAACGATTCGGCTTTCCAACGATTTTTTTTTTGGCTAATCTCCTGATCATTATCAAGAACAACAATCAGAAAATATAAGGATAAACGAGCTACTTGTCTCTTCAAAAATTTCGCTTTACGAACATAAACATTTATAGGGCATTTGACTGCTTTTATTGTTGTTGCTGTTGTTGTTCATGAATGTTTTGTTTTTGTTTAAATATCATTGGCCTCTTTTAGTTGGAAACAAAAGGTACTGCTTGACAGAATTCACACCTGTGCACGTCATTAATTTTTCCATTGTAGCATCATGTCAAAATAACATGTTGAAAAGATAATTATTGTGTCAACAATGTTGTCCGAAGATTTAACACAAGTAGATAACTCATTTCCCAGTCAAATACTCATAAATGTGTTCTGGCATACTTGTTTTGTTCTTTTCAGATGTAGATTTCATGGTAAAAATCGTCCGAGCATTGAACTGGTCAAACGTCATTATCATCAACGAGAAATCCGAAGGTAGCCTCATCTCTTTCTGTCTGTCAATTTTTCTTTCATCAGTTTTTCCCCCTTCATTTACGAAATGGTAGGCCCTACTACATTCATTTTGTCTGCCTGCTTCTCTCACAAACATACACACACGGACACGAACAGCATGAAAAAAATCAAAAAGAAGTAAGACTGGAAAATCAGAGAGAGAGAGAGAGAGAGAGAGAGAGAGGGTATTTTAACGTTTAGTAACCGCCACCATTACCATTACTGTTAGTTTTATGTTTTGTTTTGTTTTAGTATTAAAACAAAGATAATTCACATGAAGTGATGAACACACAAAATTTCGACACAGACATAGAGGCAGATAGACAGACACCTACACACACAGACACCGCGCGCGCATGACTGAACACAGACTCTTCCTTCCAACACCCTCCCTTCGCACACCACACACACACACATCGCGCACTCGTGCATCGTTGACTCATTCAGCCAAGAATTCAGACGTTTGATGAATCTGTGCAGCGTTTGATGCCGACCCAATCATTCGTGGATTGCATACGCATGAAATTTCTACGTCACTTATAGAGATGAACATCACGTGGTCAACAAAAAGCGACACGTCATGGAGGATGGTAGCAGACGACATGTTTCGGCCAATTCCATCGTCGTCTACTGTCGGCTGCTTCCTCGTTCTGGGCGGTAACCAGTTTGCGTGGTATCTCTTTCATGAGGTAAGGTATCCTGAAAATCTCAGTATAAAATAATTCATTCAAATAGACGTAACTGTAGAGCACAACAACAAAAATAAACGCTACAGTTCCGTACCTGTCTCTGTATCATGAACACAAAACCACATGAACCGGACAAAACAGTCGTAATTCTGACGATTAACATGAAAAGATATGGACAATTTTGAAACACATTTTCAAACCTTGCACGAAAACATTAGCAGAGAATTGAGATCTATCACATATTATCAGGCTTTATTTCGTCGTACGATAGATTTTTCAAAGCTTGCACGAAAACATTGGATGAGATCTATCATATGATATATTCATATATATGTAAATGGTTCTGTACCTGGTGCGATGATGGAGGACCTTATTAAATAGTGGCTTGGAGCCTTGTCTTAGGTTGTGCCATTAACAGGAAAGTATATTTACTGAGAAGCACTCATGCTTCCTTTGAGGATATGCAGTTGGGACAAGATGTAATTGGTCCTACTCTTATTCCTAACACTAGCCCTAAAACCTTATCTTCAGGATCAGTTTTTCTGCGAACAGATTGCAGCCCAAGAGGATGAGGGTTAGACGAAAGGCTAGGTTAGAGTTTGTATGAAGTAGTGAAGTCACAAAATGTACAGGATCGAGAAAGACCTAAACCTACACCAAACCTGATACATTAAGGTAAACAGAAAACGCTGACATCTTACATATCTGTAGATATGATAAGATTTACTTCCCTTGAAATTTTCATTTTACGACACATTTCCAAAACTTAACTGTAGCTCGAAAATAGTAAACACAGTGTCGGGTTTGAGCAATCACTGTTCGAGTGTGTACAAAAATTACATACACACCTTCATCGATAGAATAATTCACAAACATAACAAGGAAGATGCGGGGTATGACTTACTAGTATTATGAAACCCTTAAGACCAAGCTGGTTGGAATCTCATACCTTGCAGCATGACATCGGGTATGATTATTTTGGATATAATCATTCACATAATCATTCTTGTGCAGCGCATATGGAGCCATCATCGCTCTTGTAACGCCGTCTTGAGCCAGCAGAACAGTTTGTATCCTTCATACAGACATTTGTTCCCAAAATAAGGATTTTAGTGAATAAAATAAACGTGTTAATTCATTCATTTGTGCTCTTGAGTTTTTCAGTTTTCGTTACAGGGAACTGGTTCCCGATTGTTCCTGCTCATACTTTGTTTACCACAGCAAACAAAAAACAAAAGACTACAACCAATAGCGCTCAAAAATAAAAATAAAAAAAAACAAACAAACAAACAAACAACAAACAAACAACCAAACAAATCTTCACAGTAGCAGGACATTTAAGATTCAGCACGGCCACACTGAACAATATAAAACTGTATTTTGCGTAAAAACAGCAATAGATTGGAACCAACTTGAAGAAGAAGCAGTGACCCTGATATGGCCCTTATGGTCGGCAAGGCATAAACACAAATTGAAGAAGCAGTAACAGCACTATTCACTGATTGTTACCACACACACGTATCGGTACCTGACCTGCAAAGTACACCAAGAGTAGGATTTTTTTCCGTCATGTTTATGCTACATGAGTTTTGTACACATAATATCAAGATCAAGAATCGGATTACTGCAGTAACCAACCCGTTGTCTTCGTTCCCAGGTATTCCTGATGTATAACAACATCACACACACTAACCCACTCACGCCAGACAATGCACAACGTCGGCTCTCGGTGATGACGTCAGAATGGCTGGCTGTAGGTGAGTGAACGATGTTGACAAGTGGAATGACGTGCTGTCTCCTTTAGAGCATGTTGTCGTCATTGACACGGCACAACAGGTACGTTGTGTATATGTTGTCTGATGCTGCGTGCGCGTGTGAACGTGCGTGTGTGAATTTGGTTTTTGCAGGTAATGATCACTTTAACCCTTTGACTCCCGCACCCTGTCCGCCAGCCAGCATCCTGCATCGTCAAGCATGCCAGAAAAGCAAAAACTTAACCTTCTGAGCTGGTGGATAGGGTGAGGGAATCAAAGGGTTAAGTTTTTGCAGGTAGTGTATAAAGTGCAGGAGTGAAAGGGTTAATGTCTGTTTCTGTCTCCGTCTACAGTCAATGTCTGGTCTGTCTTTGTTCTGTGTGAACAGTCTGTGAAGACTTTGTCCAAAAGGGATTCATCGCACTCGGACAATTCCATATGCTTTGCTTTATAGTTTGTTTTAACAGGGATACATTACAACTTGGACATTTCCATACGCGCTCTACCCAAATCTGCGAGCAGTTATGCGGCAGACTTGTTGAACCTACGCAAGACCCTTTGCCATGAAAGATCTTGAAATTAGAAAGGTAGGCTTGGGACTTTAAGAAATATTAAACTGACTCCATCAGATTGTTTTAGCACTAAGTTGGGCAACGAACAGGCCAATTCTTATATTGCAGGCTGAAGTTGAAGACAGGCCATCACATCCTGAACCCATGACTTGATCAACAGAGCCGGAGCCAGCCCACCAGCACAAAAAGCGATAAGGTCTTGATGATCGAGTTACAGAAAAAGTGCCTACCCCTCTGCTGTGCACATACTAATTGCATATAAACAGATTTTAAACATTCTTGTCAGTGATGTTATCTAATATGGGCTTATTGCAACTGGGCGGGTACCTTGAAATCCAGCTTTGTCATTCAGTATTCTCATGATAGGTGTAGATTTGTTAAAATTTTGGTTATCAGTTGTCTCATTGTGTATTTCAAAAGGAAGTTGATGCTTTGAAAAAAAAAATTATAAAAGGAATGCACCCATAAAAGTTTACAATTCATTTTCTGTAGCAGAGCCTTTAGTTTAAGGGTAAAGTTCCCCTGGACATGGATTAAGCATGCCGATGAATTGATGTTATTGTGGAACAGGACATAGTCCTACTCCACCATGGAAGTGAGATACAGATTATTTATAGTAGATATTAAAAACGTTCACATGAACTATATATACACTGTAGAGAGGTTTGAGACCTTGAGGGGAAAAAATATGTGCTGGTGTGTGAATGCAGGAGTGCGTGTGTGGTGCTGGTTATTCCTTTAATGTCTAAGTAAATTTAGAGCACACAGAGAGAAAATGAATAAATGAATAAATAAATACAAATGAAAACAATCAGATTATACAGATTGAAAAAAAATTAGTTTGAGAATGTGGAGGGAGGGGGAGTGGCGACTTAGACGGTGTTATCTCGTGTGGGTGAACGCGCATGCTTGTTCATGCATACAACACATGTTTGAGTTTGTGTGCAGGCACATACACTTGTGTCTGTGTCCATCTATCCACGTGTCTGTTGTTCTCACCTGTTTGCTTTCACCAGTTCCAGTGGTCAGTGTGGACCTCGCGACAGACGGGTGACAATAAGGAACTTCAACAAGTGGTAACTTTAAAACCAGACTACTCCACTACTTGCGTCCAAAGCCTTCTCAGCAGACTTGTTCTCTTACCCAACCTTTCTCAGGGACTTGGCGGACGAACGTTGAGAGTGGTTGTCAAAGAGGTGTGTACCTTTGTATGTTTTATAGTGGTTGTTTATTTATATCTTTTTTATTATCATGTGCCCTGCCGCAAGGCGTTGGCGATCCCTTGTTGCTGCTCGTACATCTCCCCCTCCCAGCTCTGTCCTTAGCCACCCAGCAAGCCCGTCCAGTATTTTCTCCCTGGGTCTACCTGGTGCTCTCTTTTCCTCCAGCTTTCCTGTTGTGATCATGTGCTCTAATTTTTATTATATCGTAAAATGACCTATAAATGTGGCTTGTCTTTTCTTAATCGTCTTTATCAATGATCTTGTGTCTGCCTCAATCAAAAGTGTCTCATTTGTTTTCTTTGCTGTCCATGGAACTCTCAACATTCTTCTTAGAAACCACACTTCGGCTGACTGTCCACGCCTCACAACCGTATAACAGTACTGGTTCTATATAACATTCTAGAACTGTTTTCCTGATGTTAATTGATAGGCATTTGTTGGTAAGAACGCTTTTTGATGATGATGATGATGATGATGATGATGATGATGATGATGATGATTTTTAGCGTTACAATGTTTCTGGGATGTGTGTATGTACATTACCCCTGTGGGGATGCCGGGGGCTCTTTTAGTATAAACAGTATCCCCACCTTCTGGACATTCTGTGCTAGGAATTCCTCTTTTCTGTCACTCATATTTTTCTCTGCGTTGCTTCTTAGCTTGAGGTCATTTCTTCCTATCATTTTCTGCCTTGCTGGTCCATTCACCTGTATGTGTTCCATAAAGTCTTACGTACTTTCTCTCAGGATTGATTGTTGGGTGTATGTATCAAGTGCATTTTTGGCTTTAGGGAAATGATAATTACGTGCGGAAGTAATTTTCGGTAATTTAGACCTGTTTTTATGTATGATCTAGTGTCCTTAGTTATGTTTAGATTTGTATTCAGATATGTTTTTTTTAAATCCCTTGTGTCATAAATTGGACGGAGTGGTCAGCGCTAGGGGCATTTCCTTAGATTATGTGTGCGAGTGTTTTGAAACGATTGTAGCCCTGATCTGGCTCCACACAGTCGGCTTGGCTTTAATAAACAAAAATAACAATAATTGTATGCACGTTGTTTTACCCACACTGTGCAAGCGGTATATTGCTGCACAGTCTGCATACTCCGTCTTAAGTGCACGTGCATGCTGAGTGTTTTCATGTTTTCATAAGCCAGCCATTGATATGTTTTATAGAAATTTCAACGTACATATTTGATATTCTGCTGTACCTATACATACGCAGGGGGTTTAGACACTGACAGGTCTGCACACATGTTGATTTGGGAGATGGGAAAAATCTGCCCCCTTTACCTACCAGGTGGAGGTGTCAAGGCGAATCGAACCCAGGACCTTACGAATACAAGTCCAACGTTTACGCACTTGACTACTGCGCCCGTCATATCGGTTATGTGTTATGGATGGATGGATCATCATCATCATGTGCCCTGCCACATGGCGTTGGCGATCATGGCCCTCCATATGCATCTGTCCCTTGTTCGCTGCAAGTACATCTTTCACCCTCTATGTCCTCAGCCACCCTGCAAGTCCGTCCAATATTTTCTCCCTGGGTCTACCTAGTGCTCTCTTCCCTCCAGTTTTCCTGTTGTGACTAGGTGCTTTAATTCTCCTTTCCTTA
>JAPXFY010000012.1:44748343-44753343 GCA_030674185.1 Monoplex corrugatus | reverse complement strand
AAACAAGCGCAAATTTTCAGCCAACCGGCCCTTGTCAAGCGCGAACGCACGGTCACAAACAGACCACAAACACCAAACAACGGATAATAAAAACAGGACTAAAAACTTCCCTGCCGCCTCGTCCAGTGGATAAAAAGGGACCAAATGGAATGCCCATGTCTACAGACGGATTCTTAGAGTCAAATTTTTTGTTTTGTTTTGTTTTGCCTCCCCTCTCCCCACTTCTTACTACTGCTCATGAAGAGCCACTCTTCTGCTCTTTCGATCTTATTTTCATTTGCTTTTCTGTATGTCCAAGGTTCACAATATAGCATTACTGGCCAGATAAGATATTTTAGAATTTTGATTTTTAAGGGCTTTTGGTGTTCGTCTGTCTTTCCAGTTGTTGTTGAACTGGGTCATTTACGTGTATGCACGCTGTTCTGATGGGTTGGCCTATACTGTGAAAGCAACATAAAAATGGTGCTAAACAGTCGGCACACTCAGATTTGGATGGGAAGGAATGAGAAAAGGAAGTAGAAGAATTCTTTAAGCAAATACGGGCGGATGAATTGTTAAGACAGAAAAATAAAGAGTAGGCGACAGGCGGAAGAGAAATGAAAAAAAACACAGAGAATAACAAAAAGAGAACATTTTGGGTGCAGAATTTTCAGAAGGTGGTGTTCTCTGCATATCAAAGGTCCTATGCATGTATCTAAGCTCTTTGTTCACACTAAAAAGACCCTGGCTTGGCAGTTCGAGTGCGACAGGTATATAGTCCTGAAAGTTGCAGACATGCAGTCGCAAGATGACAATTAAGCAAAATGTTTGTAAAGTCATGTGCACGGGGAAAAAAAGAGATCCATATAGTTTATGCAGAATCATCAATTCAGTTTATGGTGTAGAAAATGGGACAGAAGAGAAAATGCTTATTTGAACTAAATACTTGATCACGACCAGTTGCCGTGGTGTTAGTGGTTAGCGCAACGGACTACCGACTGGAAGATTGTGGGTTCGAATCCCCGTCAGTCCCTTCAAAAATATATCATTGTGGAGTTTTTCGGCTCTAACCGGCTCCTATGCAGAGTTGGGCGTGCTATTGGAAGACTGGGACCACACAGTCGCGTCTCATTCCACTTCACGGATGCGTCATTGAGGGTGTTGCTCAAACCTTTTGACCAGAACCACAGGTGTCTGTATCTCTCAGCCTGGTTGACGTCAGGATATATTCTGATAGTAAGCCTAGAGTACAGCCCTGTCACGCAGTCTCAATCGTAAACGGAACTCCGTAGCATCAGGATTATCATCCTCATCGACATCATCATCATCGCATTGTAAAAACTGAGTCAGCTTCTGCGACCGTTAAGGTGACATAGAAAATGGGTCGGGGAAAAAAGGTGAGCTCAAAGGTTAATTCCTTGAGTGCGATGATCCTAAAAAAAAATTACTGTCTTTGTATCTTAGTGTTTCACATTGAGATTGAGACTGAGGAACTTCATTTGAGACTGTGTGAAGAGTAATACAGTGCAATTTTCTACTTCCAGGAAGCTGACCTGGTTATAGGCCCGTACCGTATGACCAGCGAGCGTAAACAAGTTGTTGATTATACCACTCCGTACGATTTTGAATACCCCTTGCTTGTTTACAAAACAGACGAAAACGATGAAAGCAATGAGGTTAGCTTTTTTTTACGCCCGCTGCAAACCACAGTATTCATCGCACTGGCAGTGTGTTTGCCGTGCGTGGTGCTTCTGCTGACTTTGAGTCGTTTGTCTCACTGGCTAAATTTGCACGCTGGCGGAACTGATAAAAAAGCGGAAAAGATGTTGAAGGCGGAAGTGACGTGGTGGCTGATGGAGGACGCCCAAATTGTTGTTGCTGGGTTTCTTAATCGAGGTGAGTTTGTTACGAGTGAGTACGGTTCTTGGTGTTTGTTACGAGTGAGTACGGTTCTTGGTGTTTGTTACGAGTGTATACTGTTGTTGGTGTTGATGTTTGTTACGAGGTTACTGTTGTTAGGTGTTGTTACTGTATACTGTTGTTGGTGTTTGTTACGAGTGTATACTGTTGTTGGTGTTTGTTACGAGTGTATACTGTTGTTGGTGTTGTGTTTGTTACGAGTGTATACTGTTGTTGGTGTTGTGTTTGTTACGAGTGTATACTGTTGTTGTGTTGTTTGTTACGAGTGTATACTGTTGTTGGTGTTTGTTACGAGTGATACTGTTGTTGGTGTTTTGTTACGAGTGATACTGTTGTTGGTGTTGATGTTTGTTACGAGTGTATACTGTTGTTGGTGTTGATGTTTGTTACGAGTGTATACTGTTGTTGGTGTTGATGTTTGTTACGAGTGTATACTGTTGTTGGTGTTGATGTTTGTTACGAGTGTATACTGTTGTTGGTGTTGGTGTTTGTTACGAGTGTATACTGTTGTTGGTGTTGATGTTTGTTACGAGTGTATACTGTTGTTGGTGTTGGTGTTTGTTACGAGTGTATACTGTTGTTGGTGTTGGTGTTTGTTACGAGTGTATACTGTTGTTGGTGTTGGTGTTTGTTACGAGTGTATACTGTTGTTGGTGTTGGTGTTTGTTACGAGTGTATACTGTTGTTGATGTGTTGTGTTTGTTACGAGTGTATACTGTTGTTGGTGTTGGTGTTTGTTACGAGTGTTTATTGTTGTTGGTGTTGGTGTTTGTTACGAGTGTTTATTGTTGTTGGTGTTTGTTACGAGTGTATACTGTTGTTGATGTTTGTTACGAGTGTATACGTGTTGTGTGGTTTTGTTACGAGTGTATACTGTGTTGTTGGTGTTTGTTACGAGTGTTATACTGTTGTTGGTGTTTGTTACGAGTGTATACTGTTGTTGATGTTTGTTACGAGTGTATACTGTTGTTGGTGTTTGTTACGAGTGTATACTGTTGTTGGTGTTTGTTACGAGTGTATACTGTTTTGTTGGTGTTTGTTTACGAGTGTATACTGTTGTTGGTGTTTGTTACGAGTGTATACTGTTGTGTTGATTGTTTTGTTACGAGTGTATACTGTTGTTGGTGTTTGTTACGAGTGTATACTGTTGTTGAGTTTGTGTTTGTTACGAGTGTATACTTGTTGTTGGTGTTGGTGTTTGTTACGAGTGTATACTGTTGTTGGTGTTTGGTGTTTGTTACGAGTGTATACTGTTGTTGGTGTTTGTTACGAGTGTATACTGTTGTTGGTGTTTGTGTGTTTGTTACGAGTGTATACTGTTTGTGTGTTGGTGTTTTGTTACGAGTGTATACTGTTGTTGGTGTTGGTGTTTGTTACGAGTGTATACTGTTGTTGGTGTTTGTTACGAGTGTATACTGTTGTTTGGTGTTTTGTTACGAGTGTATACTGTTGTTGGTGTTTGTTACGAGTGTTTTATGTTGTTGGTTGTTTTGTTACGAGTGTATTATCGTTGTTGGTTTTAGGTGTTGTTGTTGTTGTTACGAGTGTTTATGTTGTTGGTGTTTGTTACGAGTGTTTATTGTTGTTGGTGTTTGTGTTACGAGTGTTTACTGTTGTTGGTGTTTGTTACGAGTGTTTATGTTGTGTTGGTGTTTGTTACGAGTGTTTATTGTTGTTGGTGTTTGTTACGAGTGTTTATTGTTGTTGTGTGTTTGTTACGAGTGTTTATTGTTGTTTGGTGTTTTGTTACGAGTGTTTATTGTTGTTGGTGTTTGTTACGAGTGTTTATTGTTGTTGGTGTTTGTTACGAGTGTTTATGTGTTTGTTTTGGTGTTTTTTTGTTACGAGTGTTTATCGTTGTTGGTGTTTGTTACGAGTGTTTATCGTTGTTGGTGTTTGTTACGAGTGTTTATTGTTGTTGTGGTGTTTGTTACGAGTGTTTATCGTTGTTGGTGTTTGTTACGATGTATCCTTTGTTGGTGTTTGTTACGATGTATACGGTTGTTTGGTGTTTGTTACGATTGTATACTGTTGTTGGTGTTTGTTACGATTGTATACTGTTGTTGGTGTTTGTTACGATTGTATACTGTTGTTGGTGTTTGTTACGATTGTATACTGTTGTTGGTGTTTGTTACAATTGTATACTGTTGTTGGTGTTTGTTACGATTGTATACTGTTGTTGGTGTTTGTTACGATTGTATACGGTTGTTGGTGTTTGTTACGATTGTACATGTATACTGTTGTGGGTGTTTCATTTCTTTGGTAGTGCATGTGTAGTTGATCTTTTTTCTCGGTCAGGGAAACGTGTGTACTTTTGTGGGCCTGCAGAATCAACTGCTTCTAGAAGCACGATGCTTTATGGGTTTGGCGACATGACCTAGCAGAGCAGATTGTCGAAAACAATTTTGAGGTTGACCTGAAAGTGGGCAGTTGCCCATGTCGACAGAAGAGTTGGATTAGAAATATCGAAGACTGGACCAGAGGAACCAGAAAAAAAAAAAATAGGAATGAAGAATCAGAACGCGTATTTAATACAACCAGACAAGACAGGCGCAAATTTTCGGCCAACTGGCCTTTGTCAAGCGTAAGATCACAAACACCAGATACATAAATAAGGAGAAGAAGACTGAAACTTCCCTGCTGCTCCGTCCAGCGTGAGAAAAGGAAGTTTCAGTCTTTTTCTACTAATATTTGTATCTGGTGTTTGCTTGTGATCTTACACTTGACAAAGGCGCCTGTCTTGTCTTGTTGTATCAAATACGCGTTCTTATTCTGTTTTCGTGTTTTTTGTCTGGTTCCTGTTTGCTTGAACGTGGGCAGTCATACTTGTTTTGGATTTTGACCCAGAGGAGGCATACATCTCACCATGTCTCCGGACCGACTTCAGAATGCCAGAACTGCTTACTGCCACGCTCAAGAGACAAAGATGGAGCCAGTGCTGGATTACATGATGATGATCAGATGTGGTAAAGGCGTTGCTGTTCTTGTTATAATTTGTACATGTTGTAGAATTTTTGATGTTTCAGTCCATGAGATCGTTCTGCATGTGGCAGTCACTACACCTGTGGCATTACGAATGTCAGTAGATGAGAGAGTTGGGA
>JAPXFY010000012.1:44735843-44740843 GCA_030674185.1 Monoplex corrugatus | reverse complement strand
ACGGCAACAACACGAACAACGGTAACGATAACGATATTCAAACAATAACGACATTGACAATCATGATTGTGATAAAAATAAGATCTGATAATAATAATGATAACAACAACAACAAAAACGATAACAACGGCAACAACAACAACAATAACAATAATAGTAATAATAATGATGATAACAATAATAACGATAACAATATTAATAATCATGATGATAATAATAATAATAATAATAATAATTATATCACAGTTAAAACTTTCAAAGCGCCGCAAGGCAATAAAGCAACGACACTGTTATAAATGTACTAAGTGGCTTTCCAAGTGCTGTTCAAACCACCAGTTCAGAAGTTTAGAAAGAGGTCAGAAAACCAGAATACCAAAAAGAGAAACTGGCATTGGTAGTCCAAATATGAATTCTTAAGTCGACACTACATTTCATGAAAAAAAGATAAAGGTTGTTCCATAACCCTGATGTCGTTGGGAGGTGAGGTGGTTGAGATCACAAATTTTGTTGGGTCCAGCATCGTGAAGATGGTGCACATCTCTTCTTCCCTCCCTACTTATAACTTCCCTAAGTTTGAAATGAGGCAGGTACCCATTCGCAACTGATGTTCTACCTCTGTGCTAGCCTGGTCTCTACATTTCCTACGTATCTTAGAAACTACTACTACTACTACTAAACGTAAGATCATACAGACACACAGACATGCAGACACACACATGCACGCGCGCGCGCGCGCTCACACACACACACACACACACACACACACACACACACACACACACACACACACAGACACACACACACAAAGAAAGAAAGAAACAAACAACAAATACAAAAATTTGTTGTTTGTTCTTGTGTGATCTTACGTTAACGCTTGACAAAGGCCAGCTGGCCGAAAATTTGCGCCTGTCTTGTCTGATTGTATTAGATACGCGTTCTGATTCTGTTTTCGTGTTTTTCTGGTTCCTGATTGTTCTTTTCATCATTCACATTCTGGTTGGAAACTCTTGTTGTATGTGTGCAGCCTCCATTCCAGATGACAGTGAATGGTCAGCTGTCTGTTTAGAGTTGATAAAGATAAGGCAGCGGGGACTAGGAGTTCATAGATAAAGCTATACGGAGCCCCATACACATGCTTTGCATGCCTCATCATCATCATCATCATCATCATCGTCATCATCATCATCATCATCATCATCATCAGGTGCCTTGCCGCATGGCGTTGGCGACCATGGACTTCCAACCATCTCTATCTCTCGTTGCTCCCAGCATCTCCCCCACCCTCCTCATCCCCAGCCACTCTGCAAGTCCGTCCAGCATTCTCTCCCTGGGTCTACCTAGCACTCTCTTTCCCTCCAGCTTTCCCGTTGTGACCAGGTGCTCCAAATCCCCCTTCCTCATGAAATGGCCTATAAATGTTGCTTGTCTTTTCCTAATCTTCCTTATGAGTGATCTACTTGTGTCTGCCTCCATCAAGTTTGTTTGAGGGTGGATGTGATGCGTCTAGTGTGTCGGCTAGTGATTAGTGACTGCGTGCTTGTCACCTCTCACTTTCACAGCCTACACCGCTGGCTAGCAGCTATGCGAAAAGAAGAGCAGAAGGTGTAAGTCTCTTCCTGTCTTCTCTGCCTGTGATTTGTATATTGTTTAAACACCCTGGTGATCAAGTGGACGGAGTCACACACACACACACACACACACACACACACACACACACACACACACACACACACACACACACACACACACACACACACACACACACACACACACACACACACACCACGCACACTTTTAGTTTCCAACAATCTTTAGGTTATGGAACATCCTTTTTACATTTAACATAGATTATTCTTTAGCAGTCATGTTTTGATCTTAATAACTATTTTAAAATTGTCACATCATTTTGAATCAGAGGAACTAACGTATAGGAAGCCTTTTACTCACAGATTTATGAGTCGGAAAGAGCCTGCACCCCAGCAGCCATTTAGTCTGATCAGAGACATTGATGTTGTTGTTTTAATGAATAATCCCATGAATATCTTCTTAAATCTGAAGATTAGAATGAAAATTACCCAGGGAAAACATTTAGCCAGTTCAGGTTAATACAAGAACAGAATGAAAATTTCCCAGGAAATAAATCTGACCAATTCCGGTGAATACAAAAATAGAACGAAAATTTAACCAGGGAAAAAAAATTGGCCTTCTCCGGTGAGTACCCTTTGTTCTTCATGTCATACGGCGCAAAATATTCAGTAATCCTTATAGGCGGCTTTGATTATGTCAGAGGCTTTCTCGGCCACCATGATGACGGGGGCGTTAGTGTTGCCTGACGGAACGGCAGGCATGATGGAGGCATCCACTACACGTAGGCCTTGTAAACCTTTGACTCTGAAACACAGCACAGTCGTAACATGGATATACATTTTAAACTCTTTGGCTAGACCAGGACGAATACATATAAAATGTGTCATAAACAGAGTGCAGGCAAGACGTATAATAAGTAGAGAAAAAGCTTTACTACTGCAAGTACTACACCGTTACAATTGTTAGGCCCTACTATTACAACAATTACTAGTTATTATTACCACAACTACATGTACTACTACTACTACTGTTGCTGTTGCTGTTACTACCACTACTACCACCACCACTACCACCACCATCATCATCACTACTACTACTTACTACCACCACCACCACTATCACCACCAACACCACTACTACTACTACTACCATTACCACCACCATCACCACCGCTTCTACTACTGCTACTATTTACTACTACTACCATTACAACGACCGCCACTAATACTGCTGCTGCTGTTGCCACCACCCCCTCCACCATCACCACCACCGCCTCCACCACTACCACCACCGCCTCCACCACTACCACCACCGCCTCCACCACTACCACCACCGCCTCCACCACTACCACCACCGCCTCCATCACCACTACTAATACTACTATTGTTGCTGTTACTGCTTTTGTTGCAACTGTCGTACTGCTATATGCTTTTCAGTGGTAATTTTCAACAAGATTCAAAACCTGTTTACCTGAGCTGAGGATCAACGACGGTGGTGTTATCTGTAACAGCGCCCATCTTGCAAGTTCCACAAGGATGGTAGATGGTCAGGACATTGCGTGTGACCATGCAGGCCCAGTAGTCATCTGTGTCAAACGTGTGCTGTCCGCACAGCTTGGAGGGTGGGTCAGTGGCCTCCGCACCCACTGACTTCATGGTGGGTGTGGCTACCAGCTTCTGACACACCCTGATACCTGCGTGAGTTTTTTTAAAGAGTCAGTTATTTTTATTTGGTTGTTCAAAATCAGAGTCACAGCGCGTGGTTAATACCATAAGTACCTAAGAAATAAGAGGGAATCAGGGAGAAATTTTACAATAACAACCAAAGGACATAACTCTTGAGAGTCACGTAGGAATTATCTCCCATGTAGCGCAAACTATGTTAGATTTGGGAAGTTCCACAACATGGGAGATAATTCCTACGTGACTCTCAAGAGTTATGTCCTTTGGTTGATATCATAAGTACCTAAGTATCACACCACTGTTTTTTGTTTTTTTTGTTTTGGTTGTTCAAAATAAGGGTCACAGCTCGTGGCTAATACCTTAATTTAAGTATCATATTGCTTGGTGGTTTCTGATCCACGTAGGGCCTTGGCATGAACAGATATTATGAAATGTTACTGTACTAATTTCTTTGCCATGGTTCACAAAACCGTTTACAGTTCGGTTCTCTCGTATGTTTTTAAATTCTGATTACTAGTTCGTTTATTTCATGACACTACTTTTGTTTCGATGTAACCGTTTTGAATGACTCCATCATGATTAAAAGACGACGGAGATAGATTAAGCATAATATCTAAAAAAAACAAACACCAACCAACCAACCAAACCAACCAACCAACCAACCAACCAACCAAAACCCAGAATAGCATCACCCGGACTGCCCTTCACCCCACACTAGAAGGAAGGCACAAACAAACAAACAAACAAACAAACAAACAAACAAACAAACAGACAAACAAACAAACAAACAAACAAAACCCTGGCGACGAATAGTAAAGGAAAACTCGAGGCCTTAAAACGCACCTGGGTTACCATACAGAGGTTGGCACAGAACAGACAGCAGTGACGTTTCTTCGTTGCTGCCCTACTTGCCAATGGCACACTGTTCTCTATTGAATATGTCAGAAAATTACAATGTGCCAGTGACCTTGTTCGTTGGATATAAAACGTGAAAAATGGTACGAGGGGTGAGACTTGAAATGTACCAGACAACAGCGAGAAAGAGGGACAAACGTTTAACCCCATCCACGTGCAGTTCTAGATCCCTCGAGAATGATGGCTGCTATTTGGTCTGATTGATTTGAAATTACACTATTTGGTCTGACTGATTTGAAATTACACTGTTTAAGTAGACACACACACACACACACACACATCACACACACACACACACACACACACACACACACACACACACACACACACACATATATATACACACACACACACCCACCCACACACACACGCACACACATACACACCCACACCCACCCACACACACACGCACACTCACACACACTCACACACGCACACACATACACACACTCATACACACACACACACACACACACACACACACGCACGCACGCACGCACACTCACATACACACCCTCCCCCGTAACAAACTCTCTCTCTCTCTCACACACACACACTACCACACACACACACACACACACATTCACACACACACACTACCACACACATTCACACACACAACACACACTACCACACACACACTACCACACACACACACACACACACTACACACACACACACACACACACACACACTCACACACAACCTTCGCCCATCCTCTTCACGGAGAAATGTAATACCAACCTCGAACCAGCTGGGCCAGGTCCTCTGGATTTTCCAAGTAACGAGGGTCGATGGATGGATAGTCAAAAGGAT
>JAPXFY010000012.1:44720843-44723343 GCA_030674185.1 Monoplex corrugatus | reverse complement strand
ATAGTTATTGTCAGGTTTTTCGATTCCAACCCGCTCCTATCCAAAGTCCAGTATGATATGGTTTCGCTCGGAACATTGGGACCGCATATGCTCGAGTCTCATCTACTTTACGGATGTGTCACAGAGGGTGTTTCTTAAATGTCCTGACCAGCACCGCAGGTGTCGGTATCTCTCGGGTCTGGTAAATGCCAGGATGTAGTATGAAAATGACAATTAAATACTGGTCTGTCTTGATTATACATTGTATACATTTCAAGAGGTTTGTAAATGCTATGTATTTGAAAATGAATAAAAACAAGTTAAAAAAAATACTGGTCTGTCACGCAGAATCATCTGGAAATGGAACTCAATTAATATCATTATAGTATTGCGATGCCATGCAATACAATCAACCAACCAACCAACCTAAAAAAAACAACCCAAAAAACACACCCAAAATTAACCATAAGAAGTAATGATTTTTTTTATATGCTACACGTAATATTGCTAATTGCCTGTTGGTGGTGACATTTACGAGCGAGGGCAACGTATTTACCAAAGTCAACATCCGCGGACAGTTTTGTTCTGATGCTTTAGTTACTGTCTAACATCAATAGTTGGCAGTATTTTTAGAAGATCTCACAAGTTTGTTTCTCTTTACTTATGGTCTGTGCTCTGTGCTGTGTGTGTGTGTGTGTGTGTGTGTGTTGTGTGTGTGTGTGTGTGTGTGTGTGGTTGTGTTGTGTGTGTGTGCTGTGCTGTGTGTGTGTGTGTGTGTGTGATGTGTGTGTGTTGTGTGTGTGTGTGTGGGGTGTGTGTGTGTGTGATGTGTGTGTGTTGTATGTGTGTGAGTGTGTCGCGTGTGTGACGGAGAGAGAGAGAGGCAAAAAAGAAAGGGAGAGAGGGAGGGAGAGAGAGAGAGAGACAGACAGAGACAGAGACAGAGATATAGAAGGAGGGAGGGAGAGAGAGAGAAGAGAGGGAGAGAGAGAAGGAGTGCGAGAGATAGATAGATAGATAGATAGAGAGGAGAGAGAGAGAGGAGAGAGAGAGTAGAAGAGAGAGAGAGAGAGAGAGAGAGAGAGAGAGAAGAGAGAGAGAGAGAGAGAGAGAGAGAGAGAGAGAGAGAGAGAGAGAGAGAGAGAAGAGGCAGACATATCATTAGACAATTTTTTCTTCGTCGGCTGTTTGATTCTTTTGCTAGAGCCGTGGACTGAAGATCTGATACCTCGAGTTCAATCCCAGTCCCCAACATTAGAAACTGGCCTGTTCGCTGCCCATCTTAATGTTTTCATCGTTCTGGTGGTGTCAACTTAATGTTTCATAAGTTCCTTTTCCTCCATGCCCATTTCAAGACTTTACCAACACATAGGATTTTGTGCAGACTCAGCGAGTCTGCCAAATAACTGCTGGTAGATTTGGAATGATGTGCATATGGAATTGTCCGTAGGTAATTAATCCCTCTTGAATAAACTCCAAACGCTAAACGTAGACAAAACAAAAACAAACAAACAAACAAACAAAAAACAACGATGCAATTAAAACATAATTTCCAACTAAACCAACTGATTAACCAACCATTCAACCAAACAACCAACCAAAACGTTATCGGCATCAACTTTACGTTTTGTTCAAATCCTTGCATGGCAAATTTTTGAGGTTCTGTGAAGTATTCCCAATCCAGCTCTGTATGATACAGGTATTCGGAGAATCCCGGCACGGAGACGTTCGGGTGTTTCCGGTCATCAGGCCCCGCCTCCAACAGCAACACAGTCACGTGCTTGTCTTCCGACAGACGATTGGCTACAACGCACCCCGCTGATCCTGCTCCCACTGCAAACGAAAAGCAAGATATGGAGAATGTTTTGTTGTTTCCCATCGATAGATTTAACCAGTATGATATATATGATTATGTTATGGATCATATAAATTTAAGGAAACGAACGGTGATATTAAGATGTATCCAAAATATCAGAGTATCATTGTATCGCTTTGGTGATCTTTCCTGGTCACGGTATTTTGAAAATCTAAAGGGTTATTGAAATCTGTTTAACATTAGATAATGACAATGATGATGGTAGACTCTCTCATCGATAAGATATATGACGACGATGATGATAGACTCTCATCGATCTGATAGATGAGTAGGAATACTGGTCTCCAGTACTTGGCAGGGTCTTCATGTGGGATAGAAGACCAATCCTGAGGACGTATGTTTTTTTTCTTCTGCGGGCACTGCATGGGAAGGAGTCTTTTGCCCAAGGTTCTTCTTCCACCAGACCTTGTTGTTCCTTGTTCTGTGATATCCAGGTATGATTGTGTCCTGCATGCATTGCTGTATTCTGGCTTACCTGCATGTCTGATTAACACAGAGAAGTTTTGAACAGTTGAGGGGGGCGTGCAGTTCTTTCCCCATTCTCTCATCAAGTGACGTTCACAGTTTCACAGGTGCAGTGACTACCACACGTAAAACGGCCTCAATAGTTTCAGTTTCAGTTTCAGTTTCTAAAGATGACGTCTC
>JAPXFY010000012.1:44698343-44715843 GCA_030674185.1 Monoplex corrugatus | reverse complement strand
ATTTCCTGTTGTGACCGAATGTCTAATTCCCCTTTCCTAATAAAAATGTCCTTTAAAAGTCGCATGTTTTTTTTTTTCCTAATCTTCTTTATTAGTGATCTTATTGTGTCTGCCTCCATCAAGACTGTCTCGTTTGTTTCCTTTGCTGTACTTCCATGTATAACCCGCACCTCCAACACACGTGAGAGTTCAATGCGCTTTGTGTCATTAAAATGTAGATCGCTATATACAATATCAATACAAGAAACTGGTAAGATACAAAAAATTCAGTCATTGAAATAGACACGGATACAGTCAATGTCACTCACCGATGACATAATCGTAGGAAGCCTTTGCTTTCTTGGTTAGCGGGATGAACTCTTCTTTCTGGTTCAGGTGGTGATACAGCCATACAGACACTATGGCCATCACCATGGGCAGAACAATACGCAGCATTGTGTTCCCTGTATTGTTCATCTCCACTCAACCTGCCAAAGATAGCGGAGATTATCAATACTGAGTTTTTGTATGTCATTGCCACATGAAATGATATATAAATCAGTATTTGGGAACACGTGTCTTACAGTGTAGTATAATATCAAGTATTATGGGAAGTATTTGTGCAGAAGAGTTTGCTAGATCTTAAGGTTGGGACAAAACATGTCAAGTTGGCAGTAATCTTGACACTACAGATGTCATGATATCATGAATCACTCGAGTATAGTGTATAGCGCCATTTCCAAACACACACACATTTGGACTTCCTGTTTATTACACATAATCAGACTTTTTACATCACAGAGAGCTTAAGCTGTTAGGTAAGCTGACCACATTTCATTATGGTATTTCACTGTTTGTGTCTTTGCTGGACAGGCATACTGGGTATCGACCTGTTCCCATAAGCCAGCCACAGACGTGGTTTTCAGGATCTTTAACGTGCATATTTGATATCATACATGCATGTGTACGGGGGTTCGGGCACTTGCAAGATTTGTACACGTGCTGACAGGGAAATCGGAATGATTTCCATCCTTTACCCACCAAGTGGAGATGCTTTGGTGAATCGAACCCAGAAATTTCAACGTTTGCCAGATTGACCACCGTGCCTGTTTTATGTAAGTCTGTCAAGAGTACAAATCTGTTTTAACCCTTTGATTCCCGTCCACCAGTATCCTGCATTGCCAACTATGCTAGCAAAGCAAAAACTTAACCCTTTGACTCCTTCACCCCATCCACCAGCTTCCTGGTGGATATATATGTCTCTATATATATACATATGTATGTCTGTATATATCTAAATATATAATTATATCTACATATGGACCAGTGTGGAGTGAAGACAATGGACATGAATGATGTCACGATATTAGACGCAACAACCCGGGGAGAAACATTTTTGATGACGCTCGAAGCATTGCATATAAGAGAACTGGGACCTATGATCAACACCAGGGATGAGTATCGAAGCCGACAGTTGACAATTAAGCTGTAATCATTTTGTATGATCGCTTCACATTCTAATGTTGTTCGTGTTTAATGCTGAGCTCTGTTACTTGGTTTGATAACATTTGTGTTATTTTCTCCTTTTCCAGAACTCTTATGATGAGCGAAAAGCTCGAAAAATTTCAGAATTTCAGAATTTCAAACATGGTTTGCAAATAAGAAATACGTACATCTATAAACGTATGTAGATGTGTGGGGGTTTTGTGTTTAATATATACACTACGCACAAAAAGTTAAGGATCACTTGCACAAAAATTCATAACTTTCAAAATAAGAAAGCCAATGCATTGAAGTTTGGCAAACATTTAATTCCATGCTTAAGTGATAACGATACACAATTGCCTTCAATTTCGAGCAATCGTTTGGTGTTGATCAAAGTGGGTACGTATCGAAATTTGATTTCCCAAAGTCATTGAAATCACAAGACAGGGCATTCTGATTCTCCCAAAAGTTCAGTAATGCGTGTAACCGCCATGGCTGTTCTGGCACTCGACGCAGCGAGTCCTCATCGAGTTGACCAGGTTGGTGAAGATCCTCTGTGGAAGCGCCTGTCACTCAGCCTGCAGCATCTGGTAGAGGTGTTGGGCATCCCTGGGAGGGGGGTGGTTGCTCCTCACTTTGCGATCCAGCTCATCCCAGAGGTTCTCAATCGGGTTGAGATCGGGACTGCATGCTGGCCACTCCATTCTGTTGACTCCAGACTGCTGCAGGAAGTCGTTGACCACCCTTGCCCTGTGGGGGCGAGCGTTGTCATCCTGGTAGACAGCTGTCGGTCCCATCTGCTGCAGTGTAGGCACAGCCAGCGGTCGAAGGATCTCATCCCGGTATCGGAGGCCAGTCAGGTTACCCTGTACATGATACAAGGGTGTTCTGTGGTGAAGGCTGAAGGCCCCCCAGACCATTACAGAACCTCCACCAAAGGCCACCTTTTCTTGGACAGTGGTGTCAATAAAGCGTTGCCCTGGGCGCCTCCAGACCCTCAGTCGGCCGTCGTTGTGGTTCATGGTGAAGCGTGATTCATCACTGAACAGGACCTGGGACATTGCTGACGTGTCCACCTCACGTGACGTCTGCAGAAGGCGCGGCGTGCTGCCCTATGGGCTGGAGTTAAGCGTGGCCGTACAGCTGGGCGACGAGAACGGAGGTTAAACCCATGAAGGAGTTCCGTATGGTCTGCTGGCTGATGTTGATTTTAGTAGCCACCCTCAGCTGCCTTCGAATGATGCTGGAAGAGGCTGTTCTTGTCTGCAGGGCTTGTCGTTCAATGAGACGATCTTCACGTGGGTTTGTCTTCTTCGGTCGACCAGATCTGCGTCTTTCATGGACCCTCCCAGTGGCTGTGAAGCGTTGAATCAGTCTGACAATGACCGAGATGGACACCTGAAGTCGCCTGGCCACTTCTCGCTTGGGAACACCATCTTGGAACCATGCAACAGCTCGTCCCCTCTCAAACTCGCTCAATTTTCGTCGTGGAGGCATTGTCAGATCAGGCCTACTACTGGTGGAATGTCTTCATATAAAACCAAGCAAGAGACAGCATCTCACACATAAACAGCAGTGCTTGCACGTGCATAATGGTTTTTCCATCTGGCTTGTACAATGTGTTCAGGCAGAACGGTCCAAAACAAGGTCCTTTTTCGCAAGTTTCCGCTTTTCCGTTTGCGGCCAAGCTCAGTAGTAGAGAATCCCGTGCAATTTTCGCACTAACACAACATCGCCCACTTACAGCTGAACAAGAATTCATAACAATTTGGCTGGACTGAGAAATAAATAACAGTAGCGAACTGAGTTTATTACGCACCTGTTTTCTCATAGTGATCCTTAACTTTTTGTGCGTAGCTTATATGTATATACATATTATATATGTGTATATATATGTATATTTATATATATATATATATATATATATTGTGTGTGTGAGTATGTGTATGTGTATGTGTGTGTGTGTGTGTGTGTGTGTGTGTGTGTGTGTGTGTATGTGTGTGTGTGTATGTGTATTCTAACTTCTTTGGTCATAAAAAATTCTCTGCACACTCACACAATATAAAATTGCGTGCACACACACTAAAAGAACGCGCGCGCACACACACACACACACACACGCACGCACGCACGCACGCACGCACGCACGCACGCACGCACGCACGCACGCACGCACGCACGCACGCACACACACACACACTCACACACACACACACACACACACACACACACACACACACACACACACTTCACTATACGCACACAAATGCGCATACACGTTCTTGCCTGTATAAAATCATGTGTGCACGCACGCACGCGCGCGCGTGTGCATGTATGCCTGTGTATTTTTACGTCTGTCCGTCCGTCCCTCTGTCTTTGTCTCTCTGACTCTCTCTCTGTGTCTGTGTCTGTCTGTCTGTCTGTCTGTCTATCTCTCTCTGTCTCTGTCTGTCTGTCTTTCTCGCTCTCTCTCTCTCTCTCTGTCTCTCTCCCCCCCCCCCCATCTTATTCTGCGTCTCTCTCCTCTCTCTATCACTGTCTCAGTCTCTGTATCTGTCTCTGTCTGTCGATCTTTGTTCTCTATCTCTGTCTCTGTCTCTCTCTGGCTCTGCCTGTCTTTCTGTCTGTTTCTGTCTCTGTCTGTCTTTCTAAGAGTATCGCACCTACCTTGTACTAGAAGCACCGTCACATATATCACCACTCGTGGGTCTCTCCAAGCTGTGCTGTCATCAACTAGAACAATCCTCCTTCCACAACAAAGTACAAAGTTGGAGTCAAGTTGCTGTGTGGTGGTGTTGACAGTAGTTTTGTGTGCTGTGTCTTGCCGCGCATGCAGAAACCTTGACCTTTTGTGGGCAGTTCTGCTTATCGGTTGTTGCTTGCCTATCTAATGTACATAGATTAGTGTACATGTACTGTTGAGTGTTTTCATACCTAACAAGCTCAGCATGCAAGGGTTCAGTGCACGAATATTTTTTTTATTTATGACACACTAAGATGAGTTTTTAAAAGCAGGTAGGGCCTTTTTCAATTTTCCTTAAAACAAACAAACAAACAAACAAACAAACAAACAAACAAACAAACAAACAAACAAACAAACAAACAGGCAGGCAAGCAAGCAACGAATAAAAAACAAGCAATCAGACAAACAGACAGACAGACAAACAAACAAACAAGAAAACAAACAAACAAACAAACAAATAAACAAACAGACAAACAAACAAGCAAACAAGCTAACAAACAAACAAACAAACAAACAAACAAACAAACAAAACAAAAAACAACGACAAACGAACATACATACAAATATAGAACAAAGCAAAACAAAAAGGGAACGTTTTTCATATTGGCCAGAGACAAATGTGTGTCTGTATGTGTGACTGTAACAAAAATCAGTTATCAAGATTTTATCAGCTGTTTCTGGATGGATTGTCACCAAATTTTGATCTAAGGTGCCGACCATTCGCAAGCGCATAAATTTGGAAGTCATGGCTCCGAGGTCAAGGTCACACGGACCCAAAAGATGCCTAAAATCAGTACGTTCTAAAGAATGTGTACGTACAGCATTTTTCAAAACTTCTGACAAATAACAAAATCTGTGCTTATCATTGTAAAGGTATACCAGTGCCCACGCTTTAACTGAAGCTTATTCTTCATCTTAATCGTTTAAGGTCAAGGTGACCTTGAGAAAATCGAAATCAGGATTTTCTCTTATAATTTTTGTATAAAAAGGTCTCACCTGTCTCACCTGTCGGCGTCACCGGGAACAGTGTTGGCCGCTGCACATGATGTTCTCACAAGTTGCCTCCAGCACTCTCGATCTTCGCTAAGTCTGACCACCTCCTGGAGTTTCTTGCCACTGATGTTTGTGATGTTTCTAGCAAGTGATGCAGGTGGCCGTCCTCTGTTTCTCTTTCCTTCCACTTTACCTTGGAGGACAGTGGACATCAAGTCTGTTCTCTCATTACGGATTGCGTGTCCAACATATTTCAGTTTCCTCCGTTGTATGAGTACTAGAAGCTTGCGTGTAGTACCCAACTCATTCAGTATGCTTTCATTTGAGCGCCTATCCGTCCATTTGACCCTCAGCAGTCTTCGGTAAAACCACAGCTCTGCTGCTTCCACTCGTCTTTCATCCTCTTTCTTCATTGTCCATGCCTCGCAGCCGTATAACATCACTGGCCAGACAAGACATTTTAAGAGTTTTATCTTAAGGTCTGCTGTTATGCTATGGTCTTTCCAAATATTGTTCAATTGAACCATACTGTTCTTGGCCATTCCAATTCTCATCTTTATGTCTTTTGAGCATGTTCCATCGTGTGTCTTGACTGAACCTAAATATCTAAAGTCCTTGACATTTTCTAGAGGGACTTGGTTTAGCATGATCTGGTCCTGTCTAGTGTTATATTTGCCTGCAACATGCATAACCTTTGTCTTCCTTGAATTTAAGTCCAGCCCAGCTGCCTTTCCAACCCGGTCTACCCTGTACAGGATCCTCCTAGAGCCTGTAATGTTGTCTGCCAGTAATCCTGTGTCATCTGCGTAGCGTAAATTTGACAGGTTTCTACCACCAATATTTACTCCCATGTCTTCTATGTCTGCTTCTCTCATGATATGTTCAGTGTATATGCTGAAGAGATGTGGAGACAGGATGCAACCTTGCCTTACCCCTTTAGTGATGTTAAAAAATTTGCAGTTTTGATTATTCCATCTGATTGTTGCTTTTTGATCATTATATAATGAAGCTATGAGGGAAACCAGATGTCTTGGAAAACCCATTTTGATCATGAAGTGGAAAAGACTTTGGTGAATCACGCTATCAAACGCTTTGCTGTAGTCAATGAAAACGATGAACATCTCTTGGTCTGTGTTTCTAATCTTTTCTATCAATATCTGGAGTACAAACAGCATATCTACTGTTCCCCTGTTTTTCCTATAGCCTGCCTGACAGTCGGATAGCTCTTCCTCTAGGTAGATAGTTATAAAACCTTGCCCATCTTGTTTTTTTGTTTTTTTTCGGGTTTGTGTCTCAAAGCTAGGACTAAATATTTTCACTGATAAGGTTTTTCTTTCTTTCAAAATTTTTTCTTTTTATTCATTTTATAGGAGTAATACAGGCAAACGCACCAAAAACAGTAAAGAATAATTGCAATCATATCGTAAGAAGAAAAAACAAACAAACAAAACAAAAAACAAACCCAAGTTCGTGGAAAATGTCCACTTCTTCCTCTTCCTTAACTGCATGGAAAAAAAGACTCTTTGGAATACCACACGGAACTGTTCACCAGACTCCTTCAGCTCAAGCACGGATGTTGTCTCTGTATTTTTTTCTTGCTATACAGTTTTTTTTAGGCAAGTTGAACCTGACTGAGCCCACCCCTCTCCAGGTTGGACTTTTTTTTTTAAACACGGGTATGTAAACATGTCACTGATAAGCTGTGTCATGCTTCTACATGTTCACGCAATCAAAACATGCATAAAGCACGCGTCCGTCACGCAACCGCACGCTCTCCTTTCGACCAAGGCACTAGGCAGATCACAAATTTATTTTGAATATTTCCCCCCTCTTCCTACTTAAGAAGAGACAATGTTTATTAATATTAACTTTTATACATCACACACAACATTCATGGTCACACACCTTCTCACTAACCTTTTTCTTATCCTCCTCCTTCTTCTTCTCCCTCTTTTTCTCCTTCTTCTTCTCCTTCTTCTTCTTCTTCGTGCTCTTCTTCTTCTTCTCCTCCATCTCCTTTTGCTTCTCCTTCCTCTTCTTCTTCTCCTTCTCTTTTTTCTCCTCCTCCTTCTTCTTCTCCTTCTTCTTCTCCTTCTTCTTCTTCTCCTCCTCCTCCTTCTTCTCCTTCCTCTTCTTGTTCTCCTTCCTTTCCTTCTTCTCTTTCTCCTTCTTCTTCTCCTTCTTCTTCTTCTCCTTCTCCTTCTTCTTCTTTTCCTTCTTCTTCTCCTTCTTCTTCTTCTCCTCCTCCTTCTTCTCTTCCTTCCTCTTTTATTCTCTTTGTTCCTCTCCTTCTCCTTCTTGAAGACCCAAAGGACTGGGCGAGAGGGGTGGAGAGGAGTGGCAGAATGATTCAGATGTTCGCCTGCCAACAACTAAACCCGAGGTTCCAGGGTTCGTTCCCCGTAGAGGCCTCGAATTTTCTCCTCAGTTTGACCGGAAAATCGAACTGAACGTCTAATCCTTAGGAAGGGGACGATAGACGAGTCAGATCCGTGTGCTTTCTGGCAGCGTACGTTAAAGATCCCACGGCAGTTGAAAACCATAAAGAGCAGGGCATTGCCCGGCTGCCTTGGTATAAGAAAAAAACCCCCACCAAAAAACAAAAAACAAAAAACAGAACAAAAACGTTGGACGGATAGGCTGATTTCTCAGGTCCCACCCCTTGAAGACCAATAAGCCTTCTTGCCTTTCTGAAGTCTTGGTGAAAAAAAAATGTGAATACGAATATGAATTTGAAGCGAGGGAGAGGGGATGGGCGGCGTCCTCGTGGTATTGGCCCCGGGAAAAGTTGAGGTCTCTACCACCTAACTCCCCTACGACCCCAGGATTATGGAACTATCTAGGTAGGACCTCAGGACCTGGCCAGCACATGGGCTTATGTGCAGGCTAAAGGCTAGCGCCGTGATCATTCTGGATCTTCTCCATCACATGGCTGCCGTGACGTTAGTGCGTATGGAATTCATTCCGAGCGTGGAGACGTCATCTTGAGAAACTGAAACTGAAAATAAGACTGCTGCTTCTACCATTACAGTTACTGCTACCATTACTGCTGCCACTATTACTATTGTTAATACTGTTTTCTAGTGGTTACTTGGTTTGCTGCTTTCTGTTGCTGTTTACACAGACCAAAGAATACATTTATATGTTTACGAGTGTACGTTGCACACAAAGACGGCAGAGACTGGTTTTCTTTTTTTCAAGTAGGAAATCATTTTGTTTGTTTCTTTGTTAGCTTTCTTGTGTGTTTGTTTGTTCTTTTGACTTCTTATTTGTTTGTGTATTCCTTTGTTTGATTGTTTATTTATTTGTCAGCAGTTTGTTTTGTGTAGCTACCAAATATTGGTACTGGATTCTGTCACCGACACGTTCGTTGAATTTAACCCCTTCACTCCTTTAATCTTTCTACAAGCTTCGCGCAGACTGGGTACGAGAATGAAAGAGTTAAACATACGATTTGTGGTGCAAGAGAGGGATAGAGATTTTGTTAATAAGATAAATTCTCAACATTTCAAAGTGTGTCCCAGAACTGGCGGTGTGTGTGTGTGTGTGTGTGTGTGTGTGTGTGTGTGTGTGTGTGTGTGTGTGTGTGTGTGTGTGTGTGTGTGTGTGTATGTGTGTGAGCGTGTGTGTGTGTGTGTGTTTGTATGTGTGTGTGTGAGTGTGTGTGCGCGCGCGCGCGTGTGCGCATGTGTTTGTATGTGTGTGTGTGCGTGTTTGTGTGAGTGTGTGTGCGCGCGTATATGTATGTATTCTTGTGTGTGTATGTGTGTGTGTATGTGTATGTGTGTGAAGTTCGTGTGTGTATGTGTATGTGTGTGTACACTTGATTACAAAAAAAAAAAAAAAAAAAAGGAAGCAAAGCCAATACCAGCGTTGCTTGCTATGTAAGTGTTTATCTTATCTTTATGTACTATCCAAAGAGGATTATTTATTTAGTTTATCATCTTCCCCTTTTGAGCTTGCCTACTATTTAAAAATATTTGAGAGAGAGAGAGAGAGAGAGAGAGAGAGAGAGAGGGAGAGAGAGAGAGAGAAGAGAGAGAGAGAGAGAGAGAGAAAGAGAGAGAGAGAGAGAGAGAGAGAGAGAGAGAGATTCAGATCAACCTGTGGCACTTTTGTGAGTATGCGTGCGTGCGTATACATTTTGTGTGTGTGTACGTGTTTGATTGTGTATGTGTTTGTGGGTGCGTGCGTGCATATGTGTATTCGTTGTTGCTGTTGTGTATGTGTGTGTGTGCGTGTGTGGATGCGTGCGTGCTTGCGTGCGTGCGTGCAGTGTATGTGTGTGTGCGCGCGCTTGTGTATGTATGTCTATCTGTCAGGAGACACAAATAATCGAACAGAACATTAATAAGTCGTATGTTCGCTTGTTTGCTAATTTGCTTTGGGAGTGCCTACATCCATCTTAGGGGTGGCAAGAGGCGGATGGCGGCCGGTCTTGAGGTATGGAGGTGAGCTGCAGAAGAAACCAGGCCTGCTTGGACAAATAGACAGTGCAAGACCAACTGACGATGGTTTTTACCAGAAAAGTGCAGACAAGATGACATTTAGTAAGACCACTCCTAGAAAATAACCTGTATATCCTATGATGAAGCCATCAGGCGGATAAAGGCTGCTTAAAGAGTGGCCACCCCCCTCTTCATCCCCAGCTCACAAGATAGGTCTCCTGGCTATGAGCTAAGGGCGGGATAACCCCTACAAAAATAAAACAAGAAAAAAAAGAAAGAAAGAAAGAAAGAAAAGAAAAGAAAAGAAAAGAAAGTAAGAACCCCCCGAAAACCAAAACCAACCAAACAAACAGCGACAACAACAACAAAACCAAACCAAAGAAGACTGAAGCCAAAAGTACCAGGCCAACAGACGCTTGTCAAACCATGGTACCATGCAATCTTACGCAAATATATGAACGATCATGTACATCAGACGAAAATGTCGCTTGCTTGGCCTTCGCGGCAACAGAAATAGTTTGCTTGTATGCTTGTTTGTTTGTTTGTTTGTTTGCATGATCTGATGGATCTTGGCAAAATGCAGGTCCGAGGTCCAGTCCAAATGAAAATCGTGTAAATTTAAATAGGATGACCAGTCTTAGGAGTCGCTGTAAGCCAAAAGTTTCGTAAAAAAAGTGTACTAACTCTGGTTGAGATATTTAACATTTAGATGATGAAAAATGCCCAATTGTCCACTGAAGCAACAGCCGATGACCCACTGAAGCAACTGCCGTTTGTCCACTAAAGCAACGGCCGTTTGTCCACTGAAGCAACGCCCGTCTATCAATTGAAGCAACGCCCCTTTGTCCACTGAAGCAACGCCCGTTTGTCCATCGAAGCAACTGCCGTTTGTCCACTGAACAACAGCCGTTTGTCCACTGAAGCAACGCCCGTCTATGCACTGAAGTAACGCACGTTTATCCACTGAAGCAACGGCCGTTTATCCACTGAAGCAACGGCCGTTTATCCACTGAAGCAACGGCCAATAGCCCACTGAAGCAACGGCCAATAGCCCACTGAAGCAACGGCCAATAGCCCACTGAAGCAACGGCGGTTTGTCCACTAAAGCATCGGCCATTTGTCCACTAAAACAACAGCCGTTTGTCGACTGAAGCAACGCCCGTCTATCCACTGAAGCAACGCCCTTTTATCCACTGAAGCAACGCCCATCTATGCACTGAAGCAACGCCCATTTGTTCACTGAAGCAAAGCCCATTTGTCCACTGAAACAACGCCAGTCTATGCACTGAAGCAACGCCCGTCTATGCACTGAAGCAACGCCTGTCTATGTATTGAAGCAACACCCGTCTATGCACTGAAGCAACGCCCATTTGTCCACTGAAGCAACGCCAGTCTATGCACTGAAGCAACGCCCGTCTATGCACTGAAGCAACGCCAGTCTATGCACTGAAGCAACGCCTGTCTATGCACTGGAGCAACGCCCGTCTATGCACTGAAGCAACGCCCGTCTATGCACTGAAGCAACGCCCGTCTATGCACTGAAGCAAAGCCCATTTGTCCACTGAAGCAACGCCAGTCTATGCACTGAAGCAACGCCCGTCTATGCTCTGAAACAATGTCCGTCTATGCATTGAAGCAACGCCCGTTTATCCACTGAAGCAACACCCATCTATGCACTGAAGTAACGCCCATTTGTCTACTGAAGTAACGCTCATCTATGCACTGAAGTAACGCCCATTTGTCCACTAAAGTAACACCCATCTATGCACTAAAGTAACACCCATCTATGCACTGAAGTAACGCCCATTTGTCCACTGAAGTAACGCCCGTCTATCCACCGAAGCAACAGCCCTTTATCCATTGAAGCAACATCCGTTTGTCCACTGAAGCAACACATCGATAGCCCATTGAAGCAACGGCCGATAGCCCACTGAAGCAACGCCCGATAGCCCACTGAAACAACGCCCGTTTTTTTCACTGAAGCAACGGCCAATAGCTCATTGAAACGACGCTCGTTTGTCCACTGAAGCATAGCTGGTACTCCGTTGAAACGATACCCGGTAGTCCACTAAAGCAATGTCCAATAGTCTGTTGAAGCAATTTTCCACAGTCCGTTGAAACAATGCTTGATAGACCATTGAAGCAATGGCTGATAGACCATTGAAGCAATGTCTGATAGGCCATTGAAGCAATGCCTGATAGACCATTGAAGCAACGCCTGACAGTCCATTGAAGAAATGCCTCATAGACCATTGAAACAATGACCGATAGCCTATTGAAGAAATACCTGATAGACCATTGAAGAAATGCCTGATAGACCATTGAAGAAATGCCTGATAGACCACTGAAACAATGACTTATAATCCACTGAAGCAATGCCTGATAGACCAGTTAAACAATGATAGACCACTGAAACAATGACTTATAGTCCACTGAAGCAATGCCTGATAGGCCATTGAAGAAACGCCCAATAGACTATTGAAACAACGAAAGGTGATAGCGTTGAGACGATGACTGATGGTTTTGTGGTAAGATTGGTTCCTTGTCCATTCAGTACTCTCTCTCTTCTCTCTCTATCTGTCTCTGTCTCTGTCTGTCTGTCTCTGTCTGTCTGTCTGTCTCTCTCTTCTCTTTCTTCTTCTTTCTCTCTTTGCCTCTGTCTTCTTCTCTTCTTTGTCTCTGTCTGTCTGTCTCTGTCTTTCTCTTCTTGTCTGTCCTCTGTCTTCCTGTCCTGTCTGCAGTCTGTCTCCTCTCTACTCTGCGTCGCGCATCGTAGTGTGTGTCCTGAGAGTGAAAGAAACTGTGGGGAGAAAGAACCAATTATCACAGAGAGCAGACCATCAACAGAAACAAAACAAGCTCAAAGCAAGCAAAACTCCAACAGCAATAACTTGCCTACCTAAACCAGCCAATCGACGACAAACCGACCTAGAAAAAAACCTCCCCTCCCCCAAACAACAACCAAATAACCAACAATTCAAACCAAAGAAAACAAAAAACTAACAAAAGGGAAATCAATAACCAGCCAACCAACCAACCAACCAACCAACCAACCAGCCACCAGCCAACCAACCAACCAACCAACCAACCTATCTACCCAATTAACTAACTAAATACCGACCTGCCTACCTTCTTATGTACGTAAGTGTGTACGCACCTACCTGCCTACCGAAGGACCTACCTAACCAACCAACCAACCAACCAACCAACCAACCAACCAACCAACCAACCAACCAACCAACCAACCAACAACCAACAACAAAAAGAACAAGAAGTTGAAACAGAAAAGACAGCTGATAATAAGAAAGAAAGAACAAAACAGCAAACAACAACAACAATGTATTCATTTCTTTTACATACAAGTAAAAAAAAAATGTTTTAAATTACCCAGCTAATTAGTCAACACGATACTAACTTCAAGACTACAAGAGCTGGCCAGTGGTCAAAGCCAAGCATTTCTATAGAGTTCAAACCTTTTGACCTCTGATTAAACTGGCCTTTCTGAATGCGAACAATGGGCGTATCGCTACTGAACGAATCAGGTGTTCGCTGCTTCAAGACGGATGAGGGGTGTTGTGTCGAATGCTTTGTGGTTAAGTACAAAGACTTCTAAAGATTGGTCAAGCTGGACTGAGAGTTCCACAATGGACTTATCTTGACCTTGGCGTGAAGGTTTCGAGGGTGGTGTTTCTTGTTAACTTCCAATTGATAACCAACTACACTCAGACGAATGACACTGCTTTTCAAATACTCACATGAACTCGCCCCTGGATTTTGAGACCTTCACGCCAAGTTCAAGATTGTGTGTGTGTGTGTCATTAATCATCTTAGGAAAAATGTATATTTACATAAGTAAACTAAAAAAAAAAGCTACCAAGCACCATTCCTTTCGCTAGATATCTAACAAAAAATATCAGATAGAAGAACATAATACAAAACTGAGCTAGAGAAAAATGGTTGCCATATTTGTCTCTGGTATCAGATGAAGTTTGATGTGACTTTCAGATAAAGTTTGATGTGACTTTCAGATAAAGTTTGATGTGACTTTCAGATGAAGTTTGATGTGACTTTCAGATGAAGTTTGATGTGACTTTCAGATAAAGTTTGATGTGACTTTCAGATGAAGTTTGATGTGACTTTCAGATAAGTTTGATGTGACTTTCAGATAAAGTTTGATGTGACTTTTAGATGAAGTTTGATGTGACTTTCAGATGAAGTTTGATGTGACTTTCAGATGAAGTTTGATGTGACTTTCAGATGAAGTTTGATGTGACTTTCAGATAAGTTTGAGTGTGACTTCATATAAGTTTGATGTGACTTTAGATAAAGTTTGATGTGACTTTCAGATAAAGTTTGATGTGACTTTCAGATGATGAAGTTTGATGTGACTTTCAGATGATGAAGTTTGATGTGACTTTCAGATGAAGTTTGATGTGACTTTCAGATAAAGTTTGATGTGACTTTAGATAAAGTTTGATGTGACTTTCAGATAAAGTTTGATGTGACTTTCAGATAAAGTTTGATGTGACTTTCAGATGATGAAGTTTGATGTGACTTTCAGATGAAGTTTGATGTGACTTTCAGATAAAGTTTGATGTGACTTTCAGATGAAGTTTGATGTGACTTTCAGATGAAGTTTGATGTGACTTTCAGATGAAGTTTGATGTGACTTTCAGATAAAGTTTGATGTGACTTTCAGATGAAGTTTGATGTGACTTTCAGATAAAGTTTGATGTGACTTTAGATAAAGTTTGATGTGACTTTCAGATAAAGTTTGATGTGACTTTCAGATAAAGTTTGATGTGACTTTCAGATGATGAAGTTTGATGTGACTTTTAGATGAAGTTTGATGTGACTTTCAGATAAAGTTTGATGTGACTTTCAGATGAAGTTTGATGTGACTTTCAGATAAAGTTTGATGTGACTTTAGATAAAGTTTGATGTGACTTTCAGATAAAGTTTGATGTGACTTTCAGATAAAGTTTGATGTGACTTTCAGATGATGAAGTTTGATGTGACTTTTAGATGAAGTTTGATGTGACTTTCAGATAAAGTTTGATGTGACTTTCAGATGAAGTTTGATGTGACTTTCAGATGAAGTTTGATGTGACTTTCAGATGAAGTTTGATGTGACTTTCAGATAAAGTTTGATGTGACTTTCAGATGAAGTTTGATGTGATTTTTGCCTCTTTATGAGATGTATGCATGGTTTCTGTATGACCTGCCTGTTTATAATTTGACTGTTTGTCTTACATATAATTGATAGTGACTGTAAATTCATGCATATAGAACCTTTGTTGAAGATGTAGACGGTTTGCATGTATTTTAAACTTTAAGTCTAATACAAATGATTTTGCTTTGCTAATATGTTTATCATTAAATTTTGCCGAAAACGAATACAAATGAATTTAAAACAAACAAAAAAATCAAACAAACAAACAGCAGCAACAACAGCTAAAATCTAAAACTACATAAATTAATTGATTTTATGTTGTTTAAAACATACAGCAGACTAGTAGATATGACGCATGTATATCAGTTTTGCTCGATCCATTGTACATGTACATAAATCTTGTTCAGTTTTGTCAATGATATTGTAATAGTGTTCAACGATCATTGTCTTCATTTGTGTTTTGTCAAAAAAAAAAGAATCAAAAACAAGTAGAAAATAAAGATTGTGTGTGCGTGCGTGCGTGCGTGCGTGTGTGCATGTGTGTGTGTGTGTGTGTGTGTGTGTGTGTGTGAGTGCGTGTGTGTGTGTGTGTGTGTGTGTGTGTGAGTGTGTGTGTGTGTGAATGTGTATGTGTGCGTGCGTGCGTGCGCGCGCGCGCGCGTGTGTTTGTGTGTGTGCGCGCGCGAGTGTGTGTGTAATAGCCTGTAGCAAGAGGGTTAGCCGGCTTCGTGCCAACGTTCAGGAATTATTTCCACTGTCTGTTTATTTAAATCTCATCAAAGATTACAGATTTTACATATTGCTCCCTTTCTGATTATGCAAATCGCACAAATTAAGGAAAAGGAGAATTACAAAACTATAGACAACATCAAAGAAAGAGAAAATATTTTTTAAACAACAAACTGTCCCCAAAGTAGATAATACTTTAATTATATAGCGGCGTATATGTGATTACCAGGGAGAGAGATAACCAACTGAGACAAAAATGAAACAACAACCAAAACTGAAATCCTCACTAACAACCAACCGAGCCAAAACAAAAATCCATGGAAGCACATATACGAGGAATATCTCTATTAGTTCTTGTGCAGTATATGAAATACAACTTGTTATTATTATTTTTGTTTAAAGCCCAGCCGACAGCGTAAAGCCATACAGGGCTATTACCTGGTTCAAAACATACACAATACTTTAACAGGGAAAAAAAAATCAAGTACACAGGTCTGTGCATTCACGCACATAACAATCTTAGGAGATGTCCCAGGCGTTGACCACTCCGTCCAATTTATCAAATAGGAGATTTATAAAGAAACATATCTGAATACAAATCTAATCATAGCTAAGTACACTTAAACATGTACAAAAATGGGCCTAAAATACCTGAAATTGCTTCTGCATATCTCATTTCCTCAGAGCCAAAAATGCACTTAATACATGCACACATTTATCAATCCTAAGAAAGTTGAGAGTTCCATGGACAGCAAAGAAAACAAACGAGACAGTCTTGATGGAGGCAGACACAAGTAGATTACTCATAAGGAAGATTAGGAAAAGACAGGCAACATTTACAGGCCATTTTATGAGGAAGGGGGATTTGGAGCACCTGTTTACAACGGGAAAGCTGGAGGGAAAGAGAGCACCAGGTAGACCCAGGGAGAGAATGCTGGACGGACTTGCAGAGTGGCTGGGGATGAGGAGGGTGGGGAGATGCTAGGGGCAACGAGAGATAGAGATGGATGGAAGTCCATGGTCGCCAACGCCATGCGGCAGGGCACCCGATGATGATGATGAAGAGAAAGTATATAAGACTTTATCGAATACATATTGGTGAACGGACCAGCAAGGCAGAAAATGATAGGAAGAAATGACAGAAAGCAAAGGAACAAGGCAGAAACAAAGAGAGTGACAGAAAAGAGGAAATTTCTGGCACAGAATTTCCAGAAGGTGGGGATAATAGTTAGACTGAAAGAGCCCCCGGCATCCCCACGGCGGGGTGGGGTGGGGGTGGGGACTGATGTAAGCCTATCATACAGTAACTATATACACGACTTAATACATACACGTGACCTACTTTGTGGAGATTGTTATTGGCCTATCAAGCATAATTTACCTACGACCAGTTTTGATCCATAACACATACGCATACGCATTCGCATATTCAATTCTAGACTTAGGGTCACCCACTGTGTTTTTATTTCAATCTTCTGGCCCAAGACCATCCGCAGCCAACAACTTGCTCGTTGCAGTCAAAGAGAGTAATGGACATCATCATTAACATGAAAAGGCGATGGAAATGACGCAAGAGAAGAATACCTATGGACACTTCGCGATGAATGGTAGATATAGAACTTAAGATCCTGAAACACATCCGTGATACCACACAGAAACTGGCCCCAGAACAGACGGAAGTGGTGCATCTTCGTTGCTTGCCTACGTGCCAGTTGTATAATGGACACTGTGCATGCACCACTCAAAGTTGTCATTACTTTGGGTCTGTTTGTTACTACAAGACTTCTGAATTAAATTTTGTTGACAGAAAGCGATACGTGACGCACAATACTTATTTATTTGACTATTCGTTGTTTTTTTAATTTTTTTTTTATCCATTTACAAATGTATGAACACAGACGCACGCACACAGAAACATACACGCGCGCGCACACAGACACATATACACGC
>JAPXFY010000012.1:44680843-44683343 GCA_030674185.1 Monoplex corrugatus | reverse complement strand
GTCTGCTGTTGTACAGACATTTGTCATGGTGAGAGGGTCTGGTACTTGGCGCTGTATATCGTCCACCTTACAAACTTCTCTTTCAGCCAACTTTCCAACCCCCCCCCCTCCTGTGCATAGACACGTATACTGAAGCATCGAGCAGTTTTTTTTCTAGTCCACCGTCGGATGTTTGTGATACCGATTAGTATCAGAATACAATTGTTGGAAAGAGATTTAAGAAAAACTGGAACTCTTTGTTTTTTTATGCTTTTCTTATTAATGGCAAAGAAATGTTCAGCAAGCTTTGTTGTTTGTTTGGTACATTTCAATACGTTCCACTGATTTAAAACAGTTGTACTGAATTCACATTGTAAAAAAAGGTAACAAAATTTGAGGAAAAACAGGGTCAAGGGGAGAGAGAGACAGAGAGAGAGAGAGAGAGAGAGAGAGAGAGAGAGAAAGAGAGAAAGAGAGAGAGAGAGACAGAGGCAGACAGAGACAGAGGCAGAGAGAGAGAGAGAGAGACAGAGACAGAGAGAGAGAGGCAGGCAGAAAAGAACAGAGACAGAGACAGAGAGAAGAGAGAGCAGAAAAACAGAACAGAGACAGAGACAGAGACAGAGACAGAGACAGAGACAGACAAGAAGAGATAAAAACAATATATACACATACAAGACATCCCTCACCATTACTATACCCGTCACTACCACTACAACTATATACATCACAAAACACACCAAGAAAATAGGGTAAAAAAAAGCAAGCAATCAGAATTTGCTACGGTTCTCCTATGACATGTCCAAGTCATGTTACATGCATACATTCATGAGGCCTCACCATGCAATAGGATATACAGGAAGCTGTGTGTTTGCACAGGGATGGCTTGGTGTCTGAGCTGGCTGTCTGCTTTCATTCCGATGACTGCAATAGCACAATCAACCCTAGTCACTTGAGGCGTTGTCAGAGACATACATTGTGTCTGCTGTTGTACAGACATTTGTCATGGTGAGAGGGTCTGGTACTTGGCGCTGTATATCGTCCACCTTACAAACTTCTCTTTCAGCCAACTTTCCAACCCCCCCCTCCTGTGCATAGACACGTATACTGAAGCATCGAGCAGTTATTTTTTCTAGTCCACCGTCGGTTGTTTGTGATACGATTGTATCAGAATACAGTTGTTGGAAAGAGATTTAAGAAAAACTGGAACTCTTTGTTTTTTTATGCTTTTCTTATTAATGACAAAGAAATGTTCAGCAAGCTTTGTTGTTTGTTTGGTACATTTCATACGTTCCATGATTTAAAACAGTTGACTGAATTCACATTGTAAAAAGGTAACAAAATTTGAGGAAAACAGGGTCAAGGGAGAGAGAGACAGAGAGAGAGAGAGAGAGAGAGAGGAGAGAGAGAGAAAGGAGAAAGAGAGAGGAGAGACAGAGGCAGACAGAGACAGAGCAGAGAGAGAGAGAGAGAGACAGAGACAGAGAGAGAGAGGCAGGCAGAAACAGAGACAGAGACAGAGCAAAGACAGAGACAGAGACAGAGACAGAGACAGAGACAGAGACAGAGACAGAGACATGACAAAGAGACAAACATATACACATACAAGACATCCCTCACCATACATACCGTCACTACACTACAACTATATACATCACAAACACACCAAGAATGGGTAAAAAAGCAAGCAATCAAATTTGCTACGTTCTCTGACATGTCAGTCATGTTAAGCATACTTCATGAGCTCACCATGCATAGATGATACAGGAAGCTGTGTGTTTGCACAGGGGATGGCTTGGTGTCTGAGCTGGCTGTCTGCTTTCATTCCGATGACTGCAATAGCACAATCAACCCCTAGTCACTTGAGGCGTTGTGAGAGACATACATTGTGTCTGCTGTTGTTCAGACACCTGTCATGGTGGGAGGGTCTGGTACTTGGCACTGTATGTCGTCCACCTTACAATCTTCTCTTTCAGCCAACTTTCCATATCCCCCCCTCCCCTCCCCTCTATGCATAGACACGTATACTGAAGCATAGGGCAGTTATTTTTTCTAGTCCACCGTCGGTTGTTTGTGATACCGATTAGTATCAGAATACAGTTGTTGGAAAGAGATTGTAAGAAGAACTGAACTTCTTCGTTTTGTTTTTTTCTGATGATTTTCTTATTAATGATGAAGAAATGTTCAGGAAACTTTGTTGTTTATTCAGTACATTTAAATACGTTTCACTGATTTTATACAACTGTACTAGATAAATTTGAAAAAAAAAGAAAGAAAAACGATAACAGAATTTGAGAAAAAAAAGCAATGTTTTGTGTGTATGTGTGCGTGTGTGTGTGTTTGTGTGTGTGTGTGTGTGTATGTGCATGTGTGTGTGTGTGCACAATGGCAGAGAGAGAAATTATTGAAGAAAAGAGAGAAACAGAAACATCTGGTGACTATGCACGTACCTACGAAACAGACAGACACATATTTACAGAGACAGAGAGAGAGAGAGGAGAGAGAGAGGGAGAAGAGAGAA
>JAPXFY010000012.1:44655843-44660843 GCA_030674185.1 Monoplex corrugatus | reverse complement strand
AAGGTGGAGGGAAAGAGAGCACCATGTAGATCCAGGGAGAAAATGTTGGACGGGCTTGCAGTGTGGCTGAGAACGGAGAGGGTGGAAGATGTGCTTGAGGTAAGCAAGGGACAGCTACATATGGAGGGCCATGATCACCAAAGCCATGCGGCAGGGCACATGACGATGATGATAATGATGAAGTCGGATGGTAGAAAACAATCTTGTATGAAGGACAAGAACTGTAGTGTCGTGTGTCCACTGCAAATGACTGACTATATGTAGAATGTGTTTTGATTCTGTCATCTTTTTTTTCTTTTCCTTTCTTCTCTGTCATCCCATTTACACACACTGCACATTCCAACCCTTTGGCATCAATGAACGCAGTATGCTGTATCTATAATGCCCCTCTCTGGTAACATTAGGCTATATTGATCTGGCCAGACCTCTTTTCACTCTCTCTCTCTGTCTCTGTCTCTCTCTCTGTCTCTCTGTCTCTCTCTCTCTGTCTGTCTGTCTCTCTGTATATCTGTATCTCTCTGTCTCTGTCTCTCCCCCCCCCCCTCCTCTCAATTTCTCTCTCGCTGTGATGTCTCTTTTTTCTTTCCTTCTCTCTATATCTATTTCTCTCCTCTTTCATGCACACACATGCAGACAGACACACACAGATACAGACACATGCAGACACGCACACCCACACCCACACACATACATACACACGCATACTCACACACACAGTCACACACACAGTCACACACACACACACACACACACACGCACACACACATTCTCAGCCCCTCACACACACACACACTTACACACACACACTTACACACACACACAGACACACACACACTTACACACACACACAGACACACACATACAGACACACACACACACACACACACCACACACACACACACACACACACACACACACACACACACACACACTCAAACACACACACACACACACGCTTTCTCAAATATTCGCCTGAAAATGAAAATGTTTGAAAATCAATCATTGAGCCAGGGCAAGCGGAGAGGAAATGTGGTGGTCTGGCCTCCCGCGTTGCAGTCGATAAATAATTAATGCAAACATTGTTGCAACTCTTGAAGCCTGATGAGTTTGGCAACTTGTAACAGTGTTAAATTGCAGACTAGGGAGTGAAAAGATTGGAGGAGGACGGAGGGGGAGGGGAGGAGGAGGAGGAGGGGAGGGAGGGGGAGGGGGGAGGAAGAAGGTCCATGGGTAAAGGAGGTCAAGGACTGAACAAAGTGGTAGTGCAGTGTCTGTGTGTATGTGTGTGTGTGTGTGTGTTTGTTTGTTTGTGTGTGTGTGTTTGTTTGTTTGTGTATGTGTGTGTGTGTGTGTGTGTATGTGTTTGTTTGCGTATGTGTGTGTGTGTTGTGTTTGTGTGTGTTTGTGTGTGTGCGTATGTGTGATTATTTGTGTGTGTGTGTGTGTGTATGTGTGTGTGTGTGTGTGTGTGTGTGTGTGTGTGTGTGTGTGTGTGTGTGTGTGTGTGTGTGTGGTGTCAGTGAAAGAATATGGTAGGCTGTAAAAGGAAGACAAGGCTGAGATAACCTAAGACACAGAGAAAGAAACAGGTCCAGAGAGAGAGAAAGAGAGAGCTAGAGAGAGAGAGAGAGAGAGAGAGACAGAGAGAGAGACAGAGAGAGAGACAGAGAGAGAGAAAGACAGAGAGAGAGAGAGAAGAGAGAGACAGACAGACAGACAGGCAGACAGACAGAGGGACGTTCAGTAGAGCAGAAAGACTGACAGAGACAGAAACATACAGTAACTGAAACGACACTGACAAGTATCTAAACGAACACTCAAAAGAAACTAATTGTTCACTGCTCTGCAAAACATCACAGTTATCTTTGCACAGCTCTCTCATCCAGTCCCAGTCACCTATCATATAGACTCAGCTCTGAAAATAGAACTGGCCGCAGATTAATCCGGTGGAAAATCGCATATAAGGCTGGAGGCTGAATCAGGCATGAACAAGTCCCAGTAACCATACTTGTAGACCAGCATGTACAGTGCAGCACAGTTTTCTTCAAACCTGACAGGTAATGCGCGCTGTTATTTATCAGATTTAGTCATAATGTGGACGGAATGACTTGGGCTGGCTTGATTATATCACTGGATTGTTTCTTTGACAAAAAAGCATCCTCTCTCTCTCTGTGTCTCTCTCTGTCTCTCTCTGTCTCTCTCTCTCTCTCTGTGTCTCTCTCTCTCCATTCTTCAGCCGCTTTGTTTCCATCCCCATTCAAAAAGCAACCTGAAACAAGCTTGTAAGTAGTATCATCTTTTCTGGATAAATAATTCAATTTATGATATACTTACATCCCTAATGAAAATATTATTTTTTTGTCATCTGATTGTCTAAGAATGAAATCTGCACAGCAGAAAACCATATTCTGATCGCTCCAGCCAATACAGCGATGGCCATACTTCATGGGCTGTGCCACGGGCTGGTTGGTTCTTACGGATAGAGCCGTGGACTCAAGATCTGATATCTCGAGTTCAATCCCAGCCTGCAACATTACAAAACTGGCCTGCTCGCTGCCCGTCTTAATGTTTCCATCATTCTGGTGGTGTCAGTTTAGTGTTTCAAAAGTCCACTTCCCCTTCCTCCCCAATTTCAAGACCTTGCCCGCGCATAGGGAGTCTGCCAGATAATTCTTGGCAGATTTGGGTGGGGCACATGTAAAATTGTCTGCGTGCGGTGAATCCCTCTTGAACAAACTGCAAACTCCAATGGGCTGTGGGATAGCAACATTGGCATCCCCACCAAATACAGAAGTACGAATTCAGCCATTCGACATTGCTAACAGAGTCAGAAGTACGAATTCGGGCATTCGACAATGCTAACAGAGCCAGAAGTACGAATTCAGCCATTCGACATTGCTAACAGAGCCAGAAGTACGAATTCAGCCATTCGACATTGCTAACAGAGTCAGAAGTACGAATTCAGGCATTCGACATTGCTAACAGAGTCAGAAGTACGAATTCAGGCATTCGACAATGCTAACAGAGCCAGAAGTACGAATTCAGCCATTCGACATTGCTAACAGAGCCAGAAGTACGAATTCAGCCATTCGACAATGCTAACAGGGTCAGAAGTATGAATTCTGGCACACGACATTGCTAACAGAGCCAGAAGTACGAATTCAGGCGCTCGACATGTTAACAGAGTCAGAAGTACGAATTAACAGAGTCAGAAGTACGAATTCAGGCGCTCGACATTGTTAACAGAGTCAGAAGTACGAATTCAGGCATTCGACAATGCTAACAGAGCCAGAAGTACGAATTCAGGCATTCGACATTGCTAACAGAGTCAGAAGTACGAATTCAGGCATTCGACATTGCTAATCATTGCTAACAGAGTCAGAAGTACGAATTCAGGCACACGACATTGTTAACAGAGTCAGAAGTACGAATTCAGGCACACGACATTGTTAACAGAGTCAGAAGTACGAATTCAGGCACACGACATTGTTAACAGAGTCAGAAGTACGAATTCAGGCACACGACATTGTTATCAGAGTCAGAAGTACGAATTCAGCACACGACATGTTAACAGAGCCAGAAGTATGAATTCAGGCATTTGACATTATAATAGTCAAAAGTACGAATTCAGACATTTGACATTGCTAACAGAGTCAGAAGTACGAATTCAGGCATTCGAAACGAAATGCCTGAGGAAGCTGCTCCCTATCTCCTTCTTGGAACACAAAATGGATGACTACGTGAGGGAGCAGGGTGGAGAACCTTGTGAGTCCCCAGGAACCTCTCCTTACCACCATCAAGTCTTGGAAGCTAACGTGGTTTCATCATCATCAATGTACCCTGCCGCATGGTGTTGGCGATCATGGCCCTTCACACGAATCTATCCCCTGTCGCTGCAAGTACATCTCCCACACTCTCTGTCTTCAGCCACCCTGCAAGTCCGTTCAATACCTCATCCCTGGGTTACCTGGTGTTCTCTTTCCCTCCAGCTTTCCAGTTGTGACCTGGTGTTCTAATTCCTCTTTCCTCATAAAATGGCCTATAAATGTTGCTTTTCTTTTCCTATTCTTCTTTATAAATGGTCTTCTTGTGTCTGCCTCTTTAAGACTGTCTCGTTTGTTTTCTTTCCTGTCCATGGAACTCTCAACATTCTTCTTAGAAACCACATTTCAGTTGCCTCAATTTTATCCTGACTTTGTGTGTTGACTGTCCACGCCTCACAACCGTACAACAGTATCGGTTCTATATATACAACATTTAAGAACTCTCTTCCTGATGTTAACGTGGTTTAATCACGTCAAAAGATGGACACGCCCACGCGCGCGCGCACGCAACACACACACACACACATTATTCTCATCCCCCCCCCCCACACACACATACATGCAAGGAGGGTGCTGGTGATGGAGGCAACAGAAGACCTAGTCCAAACACGCGAAAGAGTGGACAATCAAGGAATGTGCCAGAACTCTTGGTGCAGGCTGCAGACAGGTCGGCGTGGCGGAGGACGTCGGCGTGGCGAAGGACTTCGGCTTCTTCTGATCTCAGTTCCCATCGACGACGGCAGCCTGCAGTCAAGAGATATGGAATGTAACGTAAGGTTATCAAAATGTATCTATGTTTACAATCCATAATAGAAAAAGAAGAAATAAATACGACTGCATCACTGAAGGAAAGAAAGGGAGGGAGGGAGAGAGAGAGAGAGAGAGAGAGAGAGAGAGAGAGAGAGAGAGAGAGAGAGAGAGAGAGAGAGAGAGAGAGAGAGAGAGAGAGAGAGAGGGAAATGCGTGCACGATTTTTGTCTAATTTCTCATTACGTATGTCCATATGTCCTCCCATTTTGTGGAGGAGAAAAGAAAAAAATACCCAACAACTACAACAAAACCTCACCCAAAAACAAAAAATAAAACAGAGAAAAAAAAATCCACATCCTTCTTCTTGTTGTTCGTACCTTGTTCTCCACTCACTCCCCCTCCCCTCTCTCCAGTCTGCGTTGGATC
>JAPXFY010000012.1:44635843-44643343 GCA_030674185.1 Monoplex corrugatus | reverse complement strand
GTATAGAATTTTCACGTTTGTCAAAGAAGTCCCAGATAATCATCATGCACAACACTTTTTGCCATAAACTGTTTATGCTATATGTACCGATTTGCTTAATTCTGTTGTCTCATTTTCTAATTCTCCGATTTCATTTTCTGCAGAGCATTTTTACCATCCCTCTTCAGAAAACAACAACATTTGTTCACATTGATCTGAATCATGCGTGAGTTACCTGTGTGTAGGTATGTGTGCATACAGACAAGTGAGTGACTCTGTGTGTGTGTGTGTGTGTGTGTGTGTGTGTGTGTTTGTGTGTGTGTGTGTGTGTATGTGCATGCACTTGCATGTGTTATAGGTGTGTATACACGCTTGTGCATGTGTGTATATGTTCATGTGTGGGTGTGGGTGTGCGTGTGTGCCTATGTGTGTGTTTGTGTATTTGTGTGTACATGTATGTATCAAAGGAAATGTACCAACCAATATGTCTTTATTGTTCATGGAAAGATTTTTTTCAACAGACGTGAAACACAGGGCAAACCGTATGTTCATACATGCGTGTGCTTGGTCGTCAGCATTTATATAACAATTCAATTAAAAGAAAACAAACAAACAAACAAACAAACAAACAAATAAACAAACAAACAAACAAACCAACCAACCAACCAACCAACCAACAAACAAACAAACAAACAAACAAACAAACAAACAAACAAACAAACAAACAAACAAACAAAGAACGAAATAAGGAAATGAATAAAAAAAAGAAAGAAAGAAAGAAACAAACGAACAAACAACCAAACAAACAAACACATAATAAAAGGAGACAACCAATCAACCAACAAAACAAACAAGATAACGCCAGGGGTAAATATGTCCGGCACACTTAACTAGCATTTCACCGCCTTGTACTCAGGGCTGTCCACGTTGCTCGGCTTGTTTCTTTCTCTTAGCGTGGACTACCTCACGTGAGCTGACAACAGAAAAATCAATGGCTCGTGGCATTTGGCTCTGTATCCATTGATCATGTTTCTCTCTCTCTCTCTCTCTTTCTTTTTTATCTGTGGTGCGATGTGATCCACTTTGTTTGTTTGTTTGTTTGTTTGTGTGTGTATGTGTGTGTGTGTGTGTGTGTGTGAGTGCACACGTGTGAGTGTGTGCACACGTGTGTGTGTTTGTTTGTTTGTTTGTTTATGTGTGTTTGTATGTCTCTCTGTGTCTCTCTGTTTGAATGTGTGTGTATGTGTGAACACGTATGTGCGTGTGTGTGTGTGTGTGTCCATGCACCCATTTGCGCGTGCATGTTTGTAAGTGAATCTGTACATGTGTGTGAGTGCGTATGTGTGTGTTTGTGTACATACATGGGTACATACTAGTATGTATGTTTGTGTGAGTACACACGCATAATTGGATATGTACCAACCAGTATTTGTATGTTGCCCATGGAAAGACTTTTCATTACACTTAAGATACAAGGCGTACGCGCGCGCGTGTGTATGTATGTATGTATGTATGTATGTATGTATGTATGTATGTATGTATGTATGTATGTATGTATGTATGTATGTATGTATGTAAGTATGTAATATGTGTGTGCAAGTGTGCGTGTGCGTGTATGTATGTATGTATGTATGTATGTATGTATGTATGTATGTATGTATGCATGTATGTATGTATGTATGTATGCATGTATGTATCGTTCGTTCGTTCTTTAATTTAACGTCTTTACACTATAAGTGATATTAGACGGGGGAGGGGGGGGGGGGGAGGGGAAATTATTAAAAAAAAAAAAAAAAAAAAAAAGCGAACAAAATAAAATGTAGAACGATAGTTGGACGGGTTGGATTTGGGCAGAGGGAAGACAGAGGAAAAAGACATTAGCAGGTGGGGGAACAGTAAAATGGAACGAGAACTTAACACTAACAATTAACTTCAATAACGTGAAGGGAAATTGTAACACTAAAATACAAACCGAATAAAGTTAAAGTAATGCATTAACAGGACTGTGAACTAATGATTCTGAAATTCTAACTAACAACGTTTGATCTGATGTAATTTTCTGGAAATGATTTTCAGAATACTTTTCTTGAGTAAACATTTTCGGTAAAAAAGAACGTAGCATTTTGCAGTAGAATAAACAGTGAAACAGTGTGAACTGTTCGCCGCAAATACACTTGACATTTTTACAATATTTTGTTCTCAATGCGTTTAGCTGAATACGAAAACAAACAGCAACAATCGATCTCAAATGATACATAGAAGAATACTGCAATTTTTTACATACATTTTGAACGGTAAGTTTTATCATTTGTTGTGACACAAACTGTTCATCTGAATGTTCAAGAAATCGAGTCCATGAGGCTGATTCGAGCAAGTTGCAAGCTTCTTTTACGGAGGTATGAACATGTAATTCTATAGCATTATCAGCATTCTGGGCGCCTTGCTTAGCTGCTCTGTCAACTACTTCGTTGCCGTGAAGACCAACATGAGAAGGCACCCAGCATAAACTGATATCTGTACCTTTGACCCTTAAACGATGTATAAGATGATTTGCCTCAGTAATTAAATCAGGTCTTGTGTCGGCATTAAAAGACCGTAAGGCATATAATACAGATTTTGAGTCAACAAAGAGAACTACTTTGAAAGACATGGTTTTAAGATTTACTAGATAATGCAATGCTTGATTAATAGCGACTAATTCCGCTGTAAAGATCGATAAGTTTGCCCCAACGAAAAATGACTTTTTTATCTTAAATTTTGGAACATAAAAAGCTGCTCCAGCACATTTATTTTCTAAGACTGATCCATCGGTAAAAATGTGAAGATGGGTACGGTATTTTTCATCGATGTGTTCTCTTGCTGTGGATATTGAAATGTTGACGTTTTCAGATTTCTTAGCGTCTGTATAATCAATATCAAAAGAGGCTTTTTGCATTTCACATGTAGGGATAGGCGTTGTTGATGGTGTCTCAGCTATTTCATCCATATTTATGTTAGACTGTTTGACCAAGTCAGATATGTAAGTTGAAACAGTCATTTGTGATGAAATGCTTTTTGCTCGCTTTGGAAAGTCAACATCAGACCTGATTTTAATTTCCTTACTCACAAAATTGTCCGTTTGTGAAGTAGTTCTAACTGCAAATTTTGCTGTCGCTAGCTCACGATAGTTGTTCAGAGGCAGAATTCCAGCAACTTTGTACGTTTCCAGATTAGAGGCATGAGTAGGGACACCTAGAGCAATTTTAATACTTTTGCAGTCTAAGCTTTGTATCTTCTTTAATAAATATTTTGGTGCACTGAAAAACACTTCTTGCGCATAGGATAATTTAGATCGTACAAGTGCTGTTGACAGATGAATTAGTATGTTCGTATCCATTCCCCAAGGTAATCGGCTTATTATCTTTAGAAAATTTAGGGCTTTTCTTGCTTTTGTTGAAATATAATCAAAATGGACATTCCAGTTTAATTTCGATGTCATAAAGACTCCCAGAAATTTTACAACCTGTTTGTAATGTAACACTTCACCAAGCAATCTGAAAGTAGGCAAGTTACTTAAAGTACCACCAGAATTAAATAGCATCATGTTAGTTTTTTCCGCTGACAACGACAGACCATTTTCTAACATATAGTTTCCAAGATTATCAAGATCAGATTGATACAATTTCCTAATGTAATTCTGTGCTCTCTGTGGAGTTGTCTTTTTTAAAGTAATATTCATCCAAATACATATATCATCAGCATACTGTGCCAAAACAACACGATTTGAGAGTGCTTTAGGAAGATCCTGTATAAGGATATTAAATAAAAGCGGTGCTATCACTGAACCTTGTGGAATTCCCATATCAAGATGTCGTGAAGTAGAATAACTAGTTCCCACTCTTGCCTGAATAGTTCTATTGGCTAAAAAAGACTTAATGTAATCATACATATTGCCAGATAAACCAATAGATTTCAGCTTGTACAATAAACGCGTATGCCAAACTTGATCGTAAGCTTTTTTCACATCAAAAAATGTAGCTAAAAGACTTTTTCTGCGGGCAAACTCTTTCTTGATGTGAGTGGTAAGTTTAACCAGGTGCTCAACTGTAGATCTCCCTTTTCTAAAACCAGCCTGATTTACTGGAATAACGTTATTTTTATCACAGTAATGTACAAGTCTGTTTAATACCAATTTTTCCAATAGTTTGCTCGTATTGCTCGTTAAAGCAATAGGTCTGTAACTGTTTTTATTGTTTTTAGGCTTTCCTGCTTTTAATACTGGTATAACAACAGACGTTTGCCATAATTGTGGTATAGTTCCACCAGCCCAGCATTTCTGAAAAATTTTGTGTAAAAAAATAATATAGTTTTCTGGAAGATGTTTAATCATTTCAGTTGAAACTGCATCAACACCTACCGAACTCCTTTTGTTGCGCAGAGACAAGATAGTGTTTTTTAACTCTTCTAAGGTGATTGGAGAATTAAACCAGAGATCATTTTGAGGTATTGGATCAGTGTAGATAGGGTTGTTAGCTGCCATTTCCCTGTAGTGTTTGCAGGTAGGAGTCAAACCATCTACTTTACTATTTTGGGCAAAAAGTTCCACAAAAGTTTCAGCTTTGTCCATGTCGGAAAGAAATTTGTGACTTGTATCAATCATTATTGGACACCTAGGTAAGTTGGCTCCATTTTTCATTTGATTCATTTTTGTCCATACTTTATGGAAATCCTTGAAATCTGAAATTTCTTTTGTGCAGTATGATGCCCAGTAATTTTTCTTTGCTTCAGCGATGATTTTATTACACTGGGTGTTAGCTTTTTTCATTTCCATATGATCTTCAGGTTTCCTGCTTTTGATGTAGATTTTGTATTTCTCTTTTTTATACTGAACTGCTTGCTCACATACCTCCGTCCACCAAACATTACCCAAACGGTTATTAGACTTAAAAGTTTTGAGTTTCGGGATGGAAAGGTCTGCAGCAGCTAGAACTGACTCCTGGAATTTAGAAAACATAACGTCTACATTTTCACTTTCATAATGTGTGAAATCTCGAATAGAAAGAACAGTCTGAAACAAGGACCAATCAGCGCGTGTATAATTATATTTTGGTATAATATCAGGAATGCTGTCTTTCATCCTGATGTTTTCGTTAGTTAGTGTTATGAGGATAGGTAAGTGATCACTTCCTAAAGTATCTCTGTGAGTGTCCCAGGTACAGCAGGGTACTAATTCTGGTGAGATTAAAGACAGATCGATGGCTGTTGCCCGATGTTTGGAAATATCAGGAATTCTAGTGACACTCCCATCATTCAAAAGGTAAAGCGAACTGTCAACTATATTTTCTACTAAACGATTGCTTGTCACAGTACAGCAATCTTTTTCCCAAAACGGGGAGTGGGAATTAAAGTCTCCACCTATTAGCCATTTACCGTGCAGCAGATCCGGAATCGTGCGCAGCCATTCTGTGTTGTGGTCATTTGGACCTGTTGGCAGGTAGACTGACAAAACGTTCAGGATAAAAGAATTACTGAATTGTACTGTAGCGGCACAAGCGTGTAAGTCTTCAGTTGACGTTAAAACTGGGGAAGTAAATATGTGATATTGTAACTCTTTAAGTATGTATATCGCAGTGGCTACTTTCTTCCCGGGATTCCCATAGGCATACACTGGTGGATAATAGTAATTTTGGAAATTGGGAAGTTTGGTTGGTATAACATTAAGCGACTGCAGAATCAAGACTTCACACTGATTTGAGGCAAGGAAATGTTCCAGGTATGCTGAATTGGTGGAAATAGACCTACAATTCCACTGTAAAAAATTGATTTTCATAGTCGGCTAATCCCTTATTTTCAATTAACGGTGATTTGTTTGAAAATCACGTATATTTGGTTTTCCGTGTACGAGGAAAATGGGGAGGGGGGGGGGGGAATGATTACTTTTACTACAAAGTAAAGGTAGAAACAAAAAATGAGTAAAACTATGGAGAAAAGAAGTCCTACTAATCAAGATAAGACTTTTGATCTAGAACAGAAATAAATTATAAATAAATTAAATAATAGTATACACGCCTTCAAATGTACAGAGATTATAGTCTGAGTCCTGACTGACTAATTCCTAGCGTTTATACACTTTCACCAAGAGAACTGTCAGAGATGACGAGGAAAAAGTCCTGTGACATGAAACGTTGGTCACTGTAGATCTACTACTATTCATTCAAAACATGTTGTATGACAGCCACCACGGTTCATAGCTGTCAAAATAGGGGAACGGTCCTCGGGAGAATCTAGAGGCGTGTGGCCGTGAAGGTCGTGATCCTCCTGGTCTTCTAGGCGTCTCCCAAAATAGATCCCGAATGTGTCTTCCCAGGTTCCCCGCTATCACGCTGCTTCCTCTGGCGGTGGGGTGAATATTGTCCTGTAGAAACTGCTGGTTAGTTCGAAGGTTATCATGGGAGACAAATGAAAGATTTTTTATGTTAACAAGTTCAGCAGATAAAAAGGCGTTAAACAAATTCCGCCGAACTTCCATACGTGACTGTCGTACAGGGGCGACCTTGCTGATGACTATCTTTGTGTTTGGATATTTTTGTGTTATATGATTGATGGAAGAAGCTAAATTTTGTGTTGTTGCTTTGAGATCTTTGCTATTCAGTTCGTGGACACCACAGTGTAAAACAATACAGTCTGCAGGACTGTCAAAGTTGGAAAGTGACTTGTCTAAAGATTTTTGTATGTCATGAATGTTATTCACAGTACTTGAGTCTCCTTCAAAACCATAAGATCGTCCCAGTCGTCTCGAGTGGACACCTTTCAACACTGAATCATGGATAGTCAGAACATAGGGAAGGTCGTGGTTTGTTTTACGTTGTTCTGAAATCTTTTTGGTGTGTGACGTTGCGTCCTTGAGCTGTGATGTGACGTCTTTAGCTTTTTTGATGTCATGGTGTTCTTTCCCGTCTTTGGTTTTCTTTTCAAGCTCTGTTTTCGCTCGAGTATTGCTGCTAGTTTTTGTTGTGTTTGATCGTTGTGCCTGTTGGACGTCCTGCCTGCGTGTGTGCTTTTGTTTTAGAACGTCTGCGTACGTGGGAGTTGTTGTGGAATTATCTGTCTGTGTATGACTGTTCCTGGTCGGTTTGATGGTGGCGGTTGCTGTCGACCGGGCCTCGATCTGCGCAAGCACAGTCCTTTCTAAGGTACTGACCTGGTTGCGCAGATCCAGTACGATGTTTTTTAGTTCAACGATCGTACTCACGAGTTCCGCAGAGCTTGGTATAGATGTGATGGATGTTGTCCCGCTCTGCGTGCCCGTGGAAACCGCGGTCGAAGCGCCATTTGAAGGGACAGTCTCTGCCTTTTTGATCCTGTCTCGCTTGTCGCTGGTCGACGGCCTCTCGTAGTCGGTCTTTTCCGCAGACGCAGCTTCTTGCCTCTGTTCAGCAAGGCGCCCCCGTCTTGTTCTGGTCATTTGAGACTATTTCCTGTTATCTCTGACTGCCGAAATTTTTATCCGTCAGGAGTCTCCGCCATTTTGAATGCATGTAT
>JAPXFY010000012.1:44628343-44633343 GCA_030674185.1 Monoplex corrugatus | reverse complement strand
TGCACGAGGAAGAGAGTAAAGGGGGAGAGGGGAGGGGGAGAAGAATGGAGATAGCTAGAGAGAAGAGGCAATCAAAATATATAGTTTGATGACAAAAGTAAGCTGAACGACGAAAAGTTCAATCAAAATCATTCATCCTATGTTATGTCTGGAATAAGAATAGGAGAAAAAACAAACAAACAAACAAACAAACAAACAAACAAACAAACAAACAAACAAACAAACAAACAAACAACAACAATAACAACAACAACAACAACAACAGCATACATTCTATTTTCAGCTTTTTTTGAAGGCAGAGCATCACGTGCTGGTCTAGTAGACTGATGATTGAGACCTGTTCAAGTCTGATTTGGCTTTATCTATCTGCCTGGTGTGATTCTCTCCCAGAATATTTGTATCCAGTTCTATTTTCGGGCCCTGGCTGTTAAGTATAGACGACAAGACTGATGGGTAGAGACAAGTAAAGATAACAATGACGGATTTTGAGGCAGGTAACTGTCACACCATTACCATTCTGCTCGCTCTTGTCTACGAGTATGAATTGCATTTAAAGAATTTGTCTTATAAATGGGCTTGATTCTTTAAAAAAAAGAGATTTAACTCAAGGATACATTTCATCTTTTATTATCAATAATACTAACCTTCTGTTACACATGATCGTTCCCAGGTACTTAAATTGAGTGATATTGATCCTATATTAGGAGGGGGAAGGGAGCCTCCTTATGTTATTTAACGTTCTGAAGATGTTTCTAGCCTACATCTTTTCTTCACGTTACTCTGTTGGTCAAAGAAATGAAGAAACAAAATCAGAGTGGGCATACACCAAGATGATGGGGGGCACATGATAGAACACTCATTTTTCAAGTCAATTAAGCACAATCCAGCATGGTTGCCAAATCTATGGATGACAAGAGTTGTCCCTATTTTGAATGTATTGCTTTTAACACATCCATCTGGAAGTGGGTACCAGTCCCTCTTTAGGGGCGGGGAAGGTAAAGCAGTGATGGAGAGGGGACAGACGCCACCCTCATACTGTTTCTGGAAAGTGAGTTGTCTAACTACTTTACTCAGCTTACTCTCAGTTTACAGGACAGTCTTACCTATAGGCCGAAAGCTTAAGAAAAAGACAGTGTTATGTAGGTTACGCACGGGTCACCCATCCTATACTCATTCGTAACTTTAAAAGCACCATGGATATTCATATAATCGAAACGAGTTGAACACATTAACAAACACAGTTTAAACATATTCGGGCATCTAAAATACTTTTGAGGGATACACCTTGAACGGATTTCATCTAAAGCTGGACAACATAGGACAAAATGTATTTCGTCTTCTTCAGCTTGCATACATAAGAGACAGAGCAAATCAGACTCTCTGTGTTGCTTGTATCTCAATTGATGGGCTTTCAAAATTGATAAACCAAGTCTAAATTTTGCTATTAGTTTTTTCAAATCAATATCCAGTTCAAGGCTTATGTATGGGTTAACATTGTGAGAATCTATGACAGTTCTGTAAAAATCATATCTTCCACTTGTCTGTATATGGTCATTCCACTTTTGCGATCTAACAATCACTCAGTCTTTGTCGAAAATCACGAATAAACAGTCTCTCATCGCCAGCTCCTCGGAAAAACCAAACATCACCAAACCCATATTCATTCAGACACATACGTATACTACTTTCCAAATTCTTCTTACCTTTACAATCCGGATAAAATAGCACCTTATAGGATTTTTTCGGCAGTCTGTTGTCTTCCATGTGCAATAGTTTTAACCAAAATTGAATACATCGTACAACTGAATGAACAAACAATGGGTATCTGTTTGTTTCTCCATATACTAAATCATTAGATGTGCGCTTATCCCGTCCTAAAAATCCTTTCAAAGCAAATAAGTGTACAGCTTCACAATGCATAACTGCCTTATCTAATCCCCAAATTTCTGCTCCATACGACGAAATTGGCTGTATTTGTGAAGCAAATATTTTGACAGGTAAACCAAATGAGTTATTGTTTAATATATTCAATCTTTTCATCACACATATCAATGCATGTTTTGCCCTGCTAGCAATATCTTTACAAGCCAGAGTAAACCTCAAACGTGTAGAAAAATAAATTCCCAGGTATTTATATACACTTACAACAGGCATAACTGTATCATTGTACACCCATCTCTCTCTAGCAGTTAAGTGTCCTCCTTTTCTAAATACGACAACATTACTTTTGTTCAAATTTACCTTAAGATGCAAAGAAGTAGCTGCTCTGTGTAGAGTATTTAACTGCCTCTGTAAACCTACAACCGTTTCAGATAACAACAACACATATCTACCAACAAAAGAGAGAGAGAGAAAGGGGGGGGGGGGGAGAAACAGACGGACAGACATGATAGGACCACAGCCACAAGAAACCTAAAAGACTGAAGCCCTCATTAGAGTCCCCTTGGGTCCTTGAGTCTAGTGTAAAAGATGTTCAGCTGAGAGGGATTCTGTAAGTACCCTGTTAGGACAGCTGGACCCCAGCTATGGTGTCCTGTCATTACTGAGTTATTTGGGTTTGTTGTTGAGACGTCTGGTTGTTATCAAAACGTTCTGGTTAGGTGTACATGTTTGGTTTGTGACATTATTTGACGTTTAGCTCTGTTATTAAAAAACAATTTAACATTTCATGCGTCGTTTATACTTCGCTGGTTAGTCGTTTAGCTCTTTTGTTAAAATCAATTAGTTTAACATATGATGTGTTGTTATACTTTGCTGGTAATTTGCTCAGCAACAAGTACTCATATGCAAATGTAAACTGCTCGGCAGCCAAACACACAATTATCTCATCAGTCAATGGACAATCATGTTTGTGAACATTACGTACACAGACATAAAAACATGAATATTCCCATGATTGAATGACACAATGACGTGGAACATGGGCCTCAGATCCAGCTTATTCTCATTCTTATTGTTGCTTAAATCCCAGTCGACTTCATCGAACCATATCAGGGTTATAACCGTTTTTAAAACACACACATTTCTTCAACGAGAAAAAAAGGAACAGAAAATTAAGTACACGGATCAATGCATTACGCGCATAATAAATGCCCCTGGGCGTTGATCACTCCATCCAATTTATCACACAGGGGATTTTAAAAACATACCTGAATAAAGTTTAAATCCAGCTAACAAATTATTATACTGTAATTTCATCGATTTGATCGAATCTAGCAAAGATTCGACTATAAAGACACGAACTGTGTTTAACAGTGTTGTATAATTTCTGTGTCAGGTTGAAACCAACACTTGTACATGAGCACGTCCATGAAAATGGCAATAGCCAATGGAAAATGAACAAAACCACTGCTGTACAATGAAGAGAGGGTATTTCATTCCTGTCACTAAAATCGTATTTTTCTCAAATTTCATTTGATAAAAGAATCTGATTAATAGTATTGAGTTCAAGCAATTTTGTTTTCTACCCAGAGTGCACTTTTATTTTTTATTTCCATGACTAAAACTGACATGTCATAATCATTCAAAACATGCAGATTCGTGTATACAAGTAGCTCAAATTCATAGGATGGCAGTCTGCAATCATTGAAAGTTTCCAAGTTACATTAAAGTAAATTAAGTAGAGTTAGATCAGGTGTCAGGTGTTGTATTCACAGCACATGTGTTTGTTGCAGGTGTTGTAAAAAAAAAACCCTTCAAGATGTGGAACACATTACCGCGAGATAAGAGTGATGGGAGCTCCTTTCAGCTGTGATCAGTTCGTTCGTTTTCCGAAAACAGGAGATTGGAAAAAATCAGGATGAGAAAAAGAAAGAGAAGAGATGAGAAGCAGCGAGAGAGAGAAGAGGAGAGAGAGAGAGAGAGAGAGAGAGAGAGAGAGAGAGAGAGGAGGGGGAGAGATGAGAGACATGAGAGAAAGAGGGAGGAAGGGAGAGAGGTTGTCTCTCAGAGACCGTCAGGAAGCCAACAGACGAAGCCCTTGTTGAATTTGCCTGCACGTGGAATTCATCAGTCCCTAAGGCCTTTGAGCCTGGTGTTAGTGAAATACTCAGCCAAGACTTTTATTAAAGTTTGGTGAAGATGTAAGGCCTCATTTGGAGATGCGTGCCTGAACAGAAATACATCTCGGTGGACTGAGAAATATGATGCTCAGATCTGTTAGTGGCACAGCTTTGATTCAGGTGAGAGTTTGATTTTGTTAGCAATAGCTGTCGTCGTTTCCTTGTCATTGGTTGTTTTCTCCTCTTGATGTGTTTGATTCTTACACTGTCTTCATTGTCAAAGATATGGATTACATGAATCCCATGTGAGTGTGAATTCTTCTGTTTAATCAGAAGCATTCTTCTCTGGATATTTTTGATTCTTACATTTTCTTCAATGTCAATGATATGGATTATACGAATCCCATCTGAATGTGAATTCTTTTGTTAAATCAGTAGCACCGCCTGACAGAATTGCCATGATGGCAGTGATGGCTAAATGAAATAGGATCTGGGAAAATGTCATCACCATGTACAGATTTTATAAGTGAATCGTAGTCGTTATCGTCTTTCACAGTACTTGACACTTCTTGTTGATTCAGAGAAGATTTCAGGTCTTGGAGAGACAAGTGTCCAAAGAGAAGGTTTTGGACATAACGCGCCAATGAGTATATAGGCTATGAAAAAAGATTTCATCTTTGTAAACCCACAGGAATGGTTTTTGGCGACAGTGAAATGATGCATGCTTGTTTGTTTAGTCACATCACCCAACACGATACAGTGTCCAAGACAACACTTCAGAGTATTCTGGAGAAGAGCAGAATTATACATCTCACCTGTCTCACCTGTCGGCGTCACCGGGAACAGTGTTGGCCGCTGCACATGATGTCCTCACAAGTTGCCTCCAGCACTCTCGATCTTGGCTAAGTCTGACCACCTCCTGGAGTTTCTTGCCACTGATGTTTGTGATGTTTCTAGCAAGTGATGCAGGTGGCCGTTCTCTGTTTCTCTTTCCTTCCA
>JAPXFY010000012.1:44610843-44623343 GCA_030674185.1 Monoplex corrugatus | reverse complement strand
TCTCACGGAAAAAGGCAAAATATTAGACAGATGGGGAGAGTACATTAAAGACCTTTTTGAAGATGACAGAAATGTAGAACACATTATAAAAAAAAACTTTGATGGACCACCCATAATGAAAGATGAAGTTAGAGCAGCATTGAGAAAGATGAAACCAGGAAAAGCCCCAGGACCAGACAACATTACCACAGAGATGATTGAAGCCCTGGAGGAATTCGGTATAGAAAAAATAAGTCCTCCTAAATGAAATTTACGACGCTGGAAAAATCCCCAGAGATATGTCAAAATCAATGTTCATTGCACTTCCAAAGAAGACAGGGGCTATAGAATGCGAACACCATCGCACAATCAGTTTGACGAGTCATGTAACCAAGAGCCTATTAAGAATAATCATGATGAGGACAAGGAGTAGAATCAAAAGAGAAATAGCAGATGAACAGTATGGATTTGTGGAAGGGAAAGGAACTATTGCCATATACATCCTAAGAACTATCATAGAGAGGTCAATCGAGGTGAACAAGGATTTATATTTATGCTTTGTTGATCATACCAAGGCTTTCGATCGGGTAAGACATGAAGAATTGATCAACCAACTAGAAAGACTCAGTATTGAAAGAAAAGATTTACGAATAATCAGAAATATGTATTGGGAACAAACAGCTGCAATGAGAATAAAAAACGATATAAGCTCTTTCCAAAACATCAAAAGAGGAGTCAGACAAAGTTGTGTTTTGTCACCAGATTTGTTTTCACTTTACAGAGAAAAAAATCATGAGAAACCTAGAGGAAGACCCTGGATTAAAGGTTGGAGGAATAATGATAAACAACATTCGATACGCAGATGACACCGTGCTAATTGCAGAAAGTGAAAGGGACCTACAAAACCTTGTGAATATACTTGAAATAGAAAGCAAAGGTAAGGGGTTGGAACTAAACAGCAGGAAGACTGAAGTCATGGTGATCAGTAATAAACATGAAATCCCTTCATGCAAAATGACAGCAAACGGCACAACCTTGAGAGAGGTTGATAAGTTTAAATACCTGGGAACGATCATTTCAACAGACGGCAGTTTCACATCAGAAATAGCCAGCAGAATCGGTCAAGCCAAAATAGCATTCAAGAAGATGGAAAGCATTCTTACCAACAAATGCCTGTCAATTAACATCAGGAAGAGAGTTCTTGAATGTTATATAGAACCAATACTGTTTTACGGTTGCGAGGCGTGGACAGTCAACAAGCAAAGCCAGAACAAGATTGAGGCAGCTGAGATGTGGTTTCTAAGAAGGATGTTGAGAGTTCCATGGACAGCAAAGAAAACAAACGAGACAGTCTTGATGGAAGCAGACACAAGTAGATCATTCATAAGGAAGATTAGGAAAAGGCAGGCAACATTTATAGGCCATTTTATGAGGAAAGGGGAATTGGAACACCTGGTCACAACGGGAAAGCTGGAGGGAAGGAGAGCACCGGGTAGACCCAGGGAGAAGATACTAGACGGACTTGCAGAGTGGCTGAAGACAAGGAGGGTGGAAGATATGCTTGGGACAGATGGAAGTCCATAATCGCCAACGCCATGCGGCAAGGCACCTGATGATGATGATGATGATGATCAGCATGTGTTCACGTGCCGAAATATTAGACACATCATTCTTGTATAGTGAAGTGATATTATTGATTCACCAAATAAGTATTTGATATCAAAAAGTTAAAACTTTTTGAAAAGTGGTCTTCATGTACCAGAAAGAGACTTCAGCTACAAAATAGTTTATTCATACTTTCTGTGCGCATTCGAGTCTCTTTTCCTGAATTTTAATTTGTCTGTGCAGCGACTTAAACGTGAAAGACATCTTCCATAATGTGAGCAAATAGGACAGTATAGTGTCAATTTTAACTTTTTTAAATGTACATTTCGTGACTTTAAGTAAACTTCCAAATATATAAGCAATATGAGTCATGAAGCAGAATGCATGTTAAGTGAAGGATTAATATCTTGTCTAAATGTATATTCATTTGTTAAGTTGCTATGTAATATGGCTGTGCTGTTGTTGTACTCGTTTTAAAGTGACGTGTCTTTTTTTGCGCATTAAGTAACCAATTGCCAAAATGTTACGATTTTGTTAATCGAGACTGACGTTAAACGATAATTTTGTAATGTAAGACAACATGATGACATTGTGATGATGATGACGACGACGATGATGATGATGATGATAATGACGACGACAACGACGACGACGACGACGATGATGATGATGATGATGATGGTGGTGGTGGTGATGGTTGTGGTGGTGGTGGTGGTATAACTGTGCGTATTTGGAATATTCCAAAAGTGTAAGAAGAGTATTTTGCAGAGAAATACAAAGATCTTTCCAGGGAATGCTTGATATAGGGACAAATCTAAATATATAATTCTGTTTTAACGATACAGTATCAATAGCTTTAGGAATTTCGATTATTAACTTCATTTCGATTTTGCAGTCACAACACGAAGATAAACCACAAGCCTGCCTGCCTGCCTGCCTGCCAGTGTCAGATAGCCATGGACAAGCCCCGATCTGACGCTGATATTATTCATTCATCTGTCAGAGGATCCACATGGGATTATTTCATCTCAGCCAGGAAATGCGAATGAGACGCCTGTCTGTATGTGGTCTCCATCCATCATGCACACTGGGTGGGTGGTGGGGGGTGGTGGAGAGTTTTCCACATCCAGCTCTCTGTCACGGACTTAGGTTCCCTTATTCCTTCTGTTGACAGAAATGCTGACTATGAGGCTTTCTTTAGAAGACATTCGAGTCAATCAAAAGACAATTAGCAAAGAAAGAGAGACGGGAGGAGGACCGGAGCGGGTAAACCACAGAGAGCAAAAACAAGGTATATTTACGACAGTGTGAAATAAGCCATGGACTGCTTATTTTCATACATCTAGCCCTCGTTTACGTTACATTATTAAAAAGAATGGAATGATTACTCAGTGTTTTTAATAAAAATATAAGGTAACCATCTGCATGTAAAAGTATGAAATTTTTTTTTCCATGCATTGCTCATCAGACAGACAGACAGACAGAGAGGGAGGGAGGGGGAGAGAGAGGGGCGGACGGATGGAGGGAGAAAAGAGAGAAAGAAAGAGAGAGAGAGAGAGAGAGAGAGAGAGAAAGAGAGAGAGAGAGAGAGCGAGAGAGCAGAGAGGAGATAAGAGAGAGTGAAAGTTAAGGAGAGAGAGAGAGGGACGAAGGGAGGGAGAGAAGAAAGAAAGAGAGAGAGAGAGGAGAATGGGGAAGAGATAAAAGAGAGTGAAAGAGGGAGAGAGAGAGAGAAAGAGAGAGAGAGAGAGAGACAGACAGACAGACAGAGAAACAGAGACAGACAGACAGACAGAGACAGAAACAGAAACAGACACACAGACACAGAGAATTCACTCTCTTTCCCCACCCTGAAAAGCTCAAGCTCTCATTAAAGTTGTCTGCACGTAGAGCTTATTCAGTCCCTAAGGTCGTTGAACCAAGTGTAATTGTTGATCAATTATGAGGGAATTCCATCGGTGCTATGTTAAGATATGGGCTCAATTTGGGAACACGACTGTCTGAGCAGGTTCCGAAATGGACTGAGGAAGGTGACAGCCGTTTAAGAAATGTGTCCATTTTCCTTGTGATAGGGTTCGTTTGAGTCTCATCAAGGAGTGAATAATTCAAGTCTTTCAATCAGAAGTACCCTTGAATAGTATCGAGTTTACATCTTTTCTTTTCCTTCGAGAAGTCTTGCTCCATTCTCTTCTTCTGTGGCCAAAAATATCACTTCGTGAATATTCAAGAGACTACAAGTTTCTTTAATTTCAGTGTCTGAATAGAATTGGCTCAGGTGTTCAGGACAGCAGTCTATAAGTACGAAAAATTTACAGGTTACTTTAAGTTCAGCGAGTAAGATTAGTTTAGGTGCTTATTCACATCAGATTTGTGATGACAGTTTATATTACTGTTCAGAAGATTAGAAATTGATTAACGAGACTGGAGAGTGCTGTTTTACTTGTGTTTTCAGTTTTAACTTCAGAGAAAAAGTGAGAGAGAATGATAGCGATAAATGGACAGAGAGGGAGAGCAAGAAAGCGAGAGAGAGAGAGAGAGAGAGAGAAAGAAGAGAGAGAGAGAGAGAGAGAGAGAGCGCGCGCGCGAGAGAGAGAGAACAGACAGACAGACAGACAGAGAGAGAGAGAGAAAGAAAGAGAGAGAGAGAGAGAGAGAGAGAGACAGACAGACAGACAAACAGAAATAGAGCTATTGACAAAAATACAGACAGATCTGGGGGGGGGGGGGGGGGAGAATATGCGTGCACCTGTGTGCTCATGCGTGTATGTGTGCACATGCGTTCGTGGGTATGTGTATGTCTGCATGCTAGTATATGAGTGTCCATGTATTTATGTGTGTGTGCGTGTGTGTGTATGACAGAGAGAGAGAGAGAGAGAGAGAGTGTGTGAGAGACAGAGACAGGAGGAGGGATGAGGGAAGAAGATAGATAGAAAGACAGAGAGAGGGGGGGGGGGGAGAGAGAATAAAGAGAGAGAGAGACAGAGAGAAAGAAAGAGAGAGAGAAATAAAGAGAAAGAGAGAGAGAAAAGAGAGAGAGAGAGACAGAGAGAGTTGCGTGGAGAGATCCATAAAAGCAATCTCCTTCTCTCGTTCTGACATTCTCACAGAAAGCTTTAAGGTTGAAGCCCTCATTAAATTCGGCTGCACGTGAAACTCTCTCTGTCCCTCAGGTTCTTGTGTCTGGTGTTGAATTGTGAGGGATTTTATCGACGTCCTGTTAAGATAACTCGCCCCATTTTTAGACACGGATGGGTGGAAAGGTCTCTAGATTTAGTGAGGGAGAAACAAGACGGATAACTTTCCTTTTTGATGTCACGGGGTTCGTTTTGATATTATGAAAATCTGAAGAAAAAAAAAAGTATTTAATGTGGCACTGTTTGATTGTTATGATACTGAAGTTGTTTCTCTGCCAGTGTTGCCCTATCCCTTACTTTCTGCCAAAAATAAAAGTGCATAAACCTTCAGTAAATTGCAAGTTACTTTATAATCTGTAACTGGAAATGCCGTAGGCGTTTAGGAGAATATTCAGTAAAATTGTATTGTTCAAGAAGTTGGAAGTTACTTTAAAATTCAGTATACTCCATTAAACTCAGGTGTTTTACTACATCTTTAAGTTGTGCTTATTGTTGCTTTTTTCCCAAACGACTGACTGGCAAAGAAAAAAAATAATGGGAAAAGGTAGAGACAGAGTGGGAAACAAAAGACAGACAAGGAGAGAAGGGGGGGGGAGATAGATAGATATATAGAGAGATAGATAGACAGTTAGGTATATAGATAGAAAGATAGATAGGTAGAAAGCTTGATAGATAGATAGATAGAGAGAGAGAGTGAGAGAGAGAAAGAGAGAGATGGTGAGAGATCGATAGATAGATAGATAGACAGGTAGGTAGGTGGGTAGTTAGTTAGTTAAATAGATAGGTACTAGGTAGGTAGATAAATATAGAAAATAGATAGATAAACATGATGTATATATATATATATATATATATATATATATATATATGTACACACACACACACACACAGAAAAGAGACAGAGACAGAGAGAGACAGAGACAGAGAGAGACAGAGAGAGATAGAGACAGAGACAGAGACGCATAAATAGATAGAGAGATAGATAGATAGATAGATAGAGAGACAGACAGACAGACAGACAGAGACAGACAGACAGACAGAGACAGAGAGACAGAGAGACAGAGAGAGATTTTGTCTCTCTGAGAGTCTCACAGGAAGCCAAAGACCTGAAGTCCTCATTACATTTGCCTGAGGTTAGAAACCACTTGGTCCCTAGATTCCTTCAGCCTGGAGCCTGGCGTTAAGGAAGCACTACAGCCAAGATTTTATCGATGTTTTGTTAACCTTTTAAATCTCACACTCTGTCCACAAACATCCTGCATTGTTTTGTTAACCTTTTAAATTTCACACTCTGTCCACCAACATCCTGCATTGTCAACCATACTAGCAAAGCGAAATGTTAACCCTTTGAATCCCTCACCCGTATCCACGAGCTTCCTGCAGGAAGACGTGAGAGAGTCAAAGGGTTAAGTTTGCTGCCGGTGAATGAATATGGTGCTGGAGTCAAAAGATTAAGTTTTGCAGCTGGGGAGTATGGTGCGGGAGTCATAGTTAAGATAGATATACGATTTGGAGACACATGTGCCTGTGTAGACTTTTGGATGGGTTATAGTGGAGCAAATGTCGGATCTGTAACCTCTTCTTTATTGGTCTATAAATATTTAGAACATTATCAGTAACTTTAAAAGTCAGAGGTCTCACTTAGCTCACGAGTTATGTCTCACCCCATCTTTACATTGTGGAAGATGTGGGAGTTCAGTAACTACCATAGCCAAGGGTGGTAGAGAGGACAAATTCTATCTATAAAATGTTCAAAGACTTCTATCTCAAATTGTCTCTGATAGGGAAGTCCAATTCTTGTCTTCCCGTGGCGGAACGTGTTTCTACTAACAAGAGTTGCTCTCTAAAGCGAAACTGATTACTTTCCCTCACATATTCTTGAAGTTAAAAACAAAACTTCTGTTCTCCACCATGTCTGACTTACTTGGCGCTAAGAAATCTACTTCTCTGCCAACAAATATTAGTCCAGATGATCTGCCTTCTGCTTTTTCCACAATTTTCTCCAACAAGAATTCCAGTTTGCGTGCCAAACTTGATTCGGCTTCCTTTCTACCAACACTCCCAGATCCTCCATTTACTGGCACTCCTCTCCTCTCTTTCGACCCAGTTTCTGAGACCGAGATCTTAATGATCCTCAAAGAAATATGTTTCAAATTTTGTCAACTCGACTCTGTTCCGGCCTCTCTCATTTCACACATCAATCTGCAACTTTTTCCATCAGTTACCTCTAACGTCAATTCTTCCCTGGTCTCAGGAGTCTTCCCTTCTGCTTTCAAAACTGCTCTTGTCTGGACACTTCTCAAGAAAAATACCATAATGACCATAAAGATTATAGACCTGTATCAAATCACCCATTTCTCTCTAAGTTCCTTGAAAAATTGGTACTAAAACAACTGAATGAGCATATCTCCTTAAATCATCTGCACCATCCTTACCAGTCTGCATATTGAACAAACCACAGTACAGGAACAGCTCTTGTTCATATAGCCAGCGAACATCTTCTTGCTTCTGATGCTGGTAACATTTCTCCCCTAATACTCCTCGATCTGTCTGCTGCCTTTGATACTATTGATCATTCCATTCTTTTCTTTCGTGTTGAACACACTTTTGGAATTCATGGTACTGCTTTTCTTGGTTTTCCTCCTATCTGTCTGATCGCTTTCAATCAATTGTTGTCAACGGAAATCAGCCTGAGCCTGTTCGGCTTTCTTGCGAAGTTCCTCAGGGATCTGTGTTAGGCCCTGTCTTATTCACCCTTTATACTTCACCCCTAGCCAACATCATCAACCAGCATGACATGAAACATCATTTTTATGCATATGATTCACAACTACAGAATAGCACCACCCCTGAAAATGCCACCTTCCTTATCTCAGAGGCATCCAGCTGCCACGTTGATATCCAGAACTGGATGACACAAAATAGACTAATGTTAAATGGTGATAAAACCGAAGCCATGCTTATAGGTACCAAAAATAAACTTGCCCCTATCACACTGAATACTATCCAGTTAGGTGACAATATCACCCCTCTCTCTGATTCTGATTCTCTTGAAAGCAGATGTTGCGCGCAGAGTACTCAGCAGCAGCGACAAGAGACAACTGCTTCTCGCAGAAGAAAAACCAGAGCGTGAAAGGTCAGACTTCTGGTTTACCAGCTGACAATAGAATCCATCTGTCATCAATGCCAAAAAGACTGCCTGTGTCATGAGGGACACCGGGGCTGTTGTTTCAGTGACCCTAGAAATGTTCTTTAAAAGTTGTAAAACAAATGGTTCTTCGGGAATGCAACATGCGTACTTAATAATAGTAGACTTTGAATTACGAGTATAGAATGTTTTTGGCTCGTGTCAGTGAAAAAGTCGGAGATCAAACGGTAAAGGTTGTGTGTGTGTGTGTATATGTATGTATGTATGTATGTATGTATGTATGTATGTATGTATGTATGTATGTATGTATGTATGTATGTATGTATGTAAGTATGTATGTATGTATGTATGTATGTATGTATGTATGTATGTATGTATGTATGTATCTATATCTATCTATACCTATCTATCTATCTATCTATCTCTCTCTCTCTCTATCTATCTATCTATCTATATCTATCTATATCTATCTATCTATCTATCTATATCTATATCTATCTATCTATCTATCTATCTATCTACTTCTATATGTAATATATATATATATATGTGTGTATGTGTGTGTGTGTGTGTCTGTGTGTGTGCGTGTGTCTGTGTGTCTGTGTCTGTCTGTGTCTGTGTATGACAGTAATTTTCTATTGGCAATAAACAAAAGCTATTTGCACGATGACTAATATTTCCGAAAACATGTATAAAGTCGAAAACTGCAGAATGCTGACATTACACAGCAATATTGGTCGACTTTGACATTTACAGAAAACAACCTTCCTTTTTGTCGACCCCAGCAAATTAACTGTCGGATGTCAGTTATTGGCAATGTCACCTATAATTCACCAGGCAATTGTACATGCAGCATCACATGATATTGATAGACATATATGAACCCGATCTCTGTTGTCTGTTTCCTTGTTTCGCCATTCACCAGGACGACAGACAAGCAAAATAGTCAAGCCATACGAAAATATCTCCCTTTTTGCTCTTCTCTAGAAAAGTCACATCTGTTCTTATGAGGTCAATGGAATTGCATTTAATACATGTTTGGCGTCTGACAAGGAAACTGATAACGACATGGTAAGGTAAAGCTTTCCCCCCAAACCTTTCAATTACGTAAATGTACCTTTTGTGAAGTTATGGCATTAAAATAAACCAAATAAGTCGTATTCAAATTCATACACCTTGAGTACCCATTGGTCTGAAAATATGACCTAAATTCAGAAACGCACTATAAGACAAAAATTTGGGAAAAAAATAAAATGAGACAGCGAGAAGACAGAGAGAGAGAGAGAGAGAGAGAGGAGAGAGAGAGAGAGAGAGAGAGAGAGAGAGAGAGAGAGAGGGAGAGAGAGAGAGGACGAGAGAAGAGAGAGACAGAGAAAGAGAGCGTGAGAGAGAGAGAGAGAAGAGAGACAGAGAAGAGACAGACAGAAGACAGAGTCACAGACAGAGAGACAGAGTGAGAGAAGAGTGAACGTTTCATTCTCTTCCATAGACAAGAAACGATAACTATTCCCATAACGGTCAATTTTGTCACTATAATTTATGTGAAAGTGGAAACCTGCATAATGTTGGCATTACACAGCCACACTGGTTGACGCTGACATTCAGAAAGAAAACGACCTTTCTTGTGTTGACCCCAGACAATTGGTTGTCTAATAATGTCAGTATCTGGAACTGTCACACACGACTCAGCAAGCAATTATACGTGGAGCATCACGTAATATCGATTGATAAATATGGGCGCAGCCTCTGCTGTCTGTTTCCTTGTCTTGCCATTCATCAGAGGAGCAGGTAAACGAAACGATCAAGCCATACTGATCATCTCCCTTTTAGCTTTACGTCTAAAATATCATGTTTCTCCCTTTTTGAGATCTACGTAACAGGGTGTCAGTAAACGGAAACCTTTGGCACCAGAACCAAACCAAACCAAACCAAACAAACCAAACCAAACAAACCAAAACCAAACCAAACCAAACCAAACAACCAAACCAAACCAAACAAAACACAAAAAACAAAACAAAAAAAAACCACCAAAACAACCAACCAACACCACAACCACAACCAACCAACCAAAAAAACAAAACCAACCAACCAACAACAAACAAAAAAACCAAAACAACAACAACTTAACACACATACAAAAACAAAACACCCAAAAACAAGACAAGAAAAAACAAAAAAACAAAAACAAACGAACAACCACAACCACAACAACAACAACAAAACGCAAATGACAGTTTCTTCCACCACAATATATTTGATTAATCCACCATTGATGGAATTTTGATATTGAAAGGAAACAAATCTCAGTGAATTTCATAGTTCTGTGTTTTCTTTAGGATGTGTGCATAGACTGAATTAAACAACACTCAATTCGATTAAAAAATTAGGAAAGGGGGAAAACAGAGAGAGAGAGAGAGAGAGAGAGAGAGAGAGAGAGAGAGAGAGAGAGAAGGAGACAGGGAGAGAGGGAGAGAGAGGGAGAGACAGAGACAGAAACAGAGACAGAAACAGAGACAGAAAGAGACAAAGACAGAGACAGAAAGACAGAGACAGAAAGACAGAGACAAAGAGATAAAAGAGATATAGACAGAAAGAGAGATAGAGACTGAGGCAGATATCAGGCAGGCAGAGAGACAGACAGACAGATAGACAGACAGACAGACAGACAGACAGACAGACAAACAGAGGGAGTGACGCAAAAGGCGTGAACATCAAAAGTGTCATTCTTTTCCCTTTGCAATAAAAGTGAACAGCTTGCTCAGTGTTGATTTTTGTCAACGTTTGCCATGAAATCTGTATTACATTGACCTTACATACCCACATCACTTGATTTTCACATTCACAGGAAAAGACCTTGAACTTCATTTTCTTATAGATGTGCTGGATACCGAAAGGAAGGAAGAAAGAAAGAAAGAAAGAAAGAAAGAAAGAAAGAAAGAAAATAAATAAATAAAGAAAAAGAAAATAATACTGAAACCGATAAAACAAAAATCAAGAAAACGTTATGTCTTCTCGAAGTACAATGTGCTCAGCCCAAATATAGCATACTTACTGAAGCTTATTTGCAGTTACATACATCAATATATATCTATGTTCCCTGCATTTGGGACAATTGTAGGCTTCTTAATGTCTTCATGCATAGGTTTTCTCACTGACGTTCAAAATGATAACAAATCTTAGATCTGATCAATAACTGTTGCTCTTTTACGCCCTAGATATTACAATAAAAATCTCTGTCTGATCATGTTTTTTGTTGTTGTATTTTTTCATGATGAATAAACTTGCCCTGAGTTCAGCGACCTGTCTTGTGTGGATTTAAGACGACCGACTATCAAAATGTCAATATCTGATTATGTCATCATATAGTTTAGCAGGCAATCATACAAAGACATCACATGATATTGATAGATAAACATGTGCCCACCCATTCACCAAGCAGGCGCGCATGAAGCATTACATAATATTGACATATGAATATGAGCGCAGCCTCTGCTGTCTGCTTCCTTGTCTTGCAATTCATCAGGGGAACAGGTAAACGAAACGATCAGACCATAATAATCATCTTCCTTTTAGCAGATTTGCCTGTATTCGAACGGAGACATTCGCTAAGAGTTTTGACTCCCAGTTTTATCTGAAATGCAAGACAGTGACATTCCATACATAAAAACGAGATGTTTGCTGATACTGTTAACATTTCAAACCGCCGTTGGGTGAGCATTGTACTACGCCCATTCTAATGTATGTTGCCAAACAGAACAGAACAGAAGAGGTCAGAACAGATCAGACCAGGACAGAACAGGACAGGACAGGATAGAACAGGACAGGACAGGACAGGACAGGACAGGACAGAACAGGACAGGACAGAACAGGACTGAACAGAACAAGACAGGACAGAACAGAACAGGACAGAACAGAACAGGACAGAACAGAACAGAACAGAACAGAACAGAACAGATCAGATCAGAACAGAACAGAACAGAACAGGACAGGACAGAACAGAACACAATTGGACAGAACAGAACAGAACAGAACAGAACAGGACAGGACAGGGCAGAATAGAACAGGACAGGACAGAACAGGACATGACAGAACAGGACAGAACAGGACAGAACAAAAAAGGACAGAACAGGACAGATAAGAACAGGACAGAACAGAACAGGACAGGACTGAACAAGACAGAACAGGACAGGACAGAACAGGACAGGACAGAACAGAACAGAACAAAACAGAACAGAACAGAACAGAACAGACCAGACCAGACCAGACCAGACCAGACCAGACCAGACAGGACAGACAGGACAGACAGGACAGACAGGACAGACAGGACAGGACAGGTCAGGACAGAACAGGACAGGACAGGTCAGAACATAACAGGACAGGACAGGACAAGATAGGACAGGACAGAACAGGTCAGAACAGGACAGGACAAAACAGAATAGGACAGGACAGGACAGGTCAGAACAGGACAGGAGAGGACAGGTCAGAACAGAACAGGACAGGACAGAAAAGGAAGGACAGAACAGAACAGAACAGGACAGGACAAGAGAGGTCAGGACAGGTCAGAACAGAACATGACAAAACAGGACAGGACTGGACAGAACAGAACAGGCCAGGACAGGTCAGAATAGAACAGA
>JAPXFY010000012.1:44588343-44600843 GCA_030674185.1 Monoplex corrugatus | reverse complement strand
GTCTCAATGTCATGTGTAATCCATGATTGAGATTTCTAAACGTTTAATGCACGAACACACACTCACGCACACACACACACACACACACACACACACACACACACACACACACACACACACACACCACACACACCACACACACACAACACACACACACACACACACACACACAGACACTCGCACACACACACAGACACACACACACACACAGCACACACACACACACTCTCTCTCTCTCTTTCTCTCTGTCCCACACACACACACACACACAAACACACACACACACACACACACACACACACACACACACACAAATATATATATATATATATATATATGTGTGTGTGTGTGTGTGTGTGCGTGTGTGTGCATTTATATTTACACACACATATATACATGTCTGAAAATAGACAGGCAGATAGGTAGAAGGATAGATAGATATATCCTGGAAGTCTGTGGTACAGCAAAAAAAAAAAAACACAAAAAAAACACGGATAAAACAACTGAACAGCTGAAGTGTAGCATATACAGAAATCAACAAGAAGGCCAAGCAACAAACTACCTCTAATCACTCACACCATTAAACACTGTCCTCGAGCAAAGAGTGACTGATGAAGTAGGCAAATCATATCGGCACAGTCAGCAGTAAATCACAGATAATCACCCACATCACGTTTGCCTATGACACTGATGGGCTGGTAGGAAGCGATGATAAACTGGCCATCCTCATGAACAGTCTGGCTGAAACGTCTACAAGATATGGACTGGAAATCAGCAAAAGAAACCTACGCTAATGAATGAGAAACATGGTAAACCAATGAGGACAACAACAAAAAATCTACATATTCTCAAACAATTTTAGTGTCTTGCTGCATGCTATCATCAGTTAAGAGGAATCTCACATTCTGTGCGCTCTTCAAACAATAATAGTGTTGGCAAAAACTTAAATGCAAATCTGGGGAGACAAATATTTCGCACTCAGATAAAAATTAAAGCTGCTGCATTTCACTCGTGCTCTCCATGTTCCTGTATTCATGCAATACAAGGACTTTGACAGCAAAACTACAAACAAAAATCGGTAGAGTTGAGATTTTCAAAAGACTTCTTGCCGTCTCCGATACTGACCAATACTGACCGCTTTAAAAACGATGAAGTGTGAAGAAAAAATCGTCCAACACGTCAAACACCAAGAAACCTTAAAAGGAACGTTGAAATGGTAATAATGTAACTCGATTCATTATATTCTCACAGATCATCCTGCAGGTTACAAAAAAGGGGAAAAGGAAGAGGGGCAGATAGAGGGAGTAAGGGAGTAATGGAAATCCACATCGAGGAGAGGACCATAGAGAACTATACCATACAGAACCATACCATACAGAACCATACCATAGAGAACCAAACCATAGAGAACCATACCATAGAGAACCATACCATGGAAAACCATACCACAAAAACATACCATAGAGAACCATACCATAGAGAACCATACCATAGAGAACCATACCATAGAGAACCATACCATAGAGAACCAAACCATAGAGAACCATACCATAGAGAACCATACCATAGAGAACCATACCATAGAGAACCAAACCATAGAGAACCATGCCATAGAGAACCATACCATGGAAAACCATACCACAAAAACATACCATAGAGAACCATACCATAGTGAACCATACCATAGAGAACCATACCACAGAAAACCATACCACAAAAAACATACCACAAAAAAAACACACCACACAAAAAAAAAAAACATACCATAGTGAACCATACCATAGAGAGCCATACCATAGAGAAGCACAACCAAGATTTACTCACAACCGTGCCAGAGGGAAGTAAATGGCACTGCGTTCATTAGTACGGACTGCTGCTTATTCCGAAATAAGTACAGAACCTTACCACTTCGACAGGTTGCAGGATCTGCAAACTGTAAGCCATAACACTCAAAGTGAAATTGTCTAGGAAACTTCAGAAGCTAAATAAACAAAGAAACAAAACACTTACATTAAAAAGGACTAACGTCGTTTCAAAAGCGTGTGGTCAATACGGAGTGATGAAGTCAAAGATGTCGTTACAGATTGGACTCGTGAGGGCCGTTCGTTAACTTGAAATATTGTTTTCAGTCCACTGTTAAGTAGAATTAGGTCAGAAGTTGGACGTCTCCCCCCCCCCCCCGCCCACTTTTTTTTTTGCAAATAAGTTGATCATATGTGGAATGAACGTAGCTGTATTGCACAAGTGTCAAAATGATCTTAATACAGGAGAAAATTTAGTCTTAATTTTAAATGCAACAAAACGCTCAGTTGCTTCCATATCATTGTTGTGGTATTTTTGGTATTAGTATTCTATTATTAGTAGATACTGTAATAAATATGCATTGGTATTTTTGGTGTTAGTATTCTGTTATTAGTAGATACTGTAATAAATATGCATTGGTACCAAAGCTTAAATGACAATCAAGCAGGGTTCTCACGAATGCAGAATCGATCTGGTTTGAGCGGAAGTTTCGTCTGGCTGGCTCATGTTGTGGAAAACTACATTTTGGCCAACCAGGAAAGACATAACCATTTGCTGTGCTGGCGTCAAGCTTGAGTGAAAACAGCCTGTTCTCAACATGCGGGCCTGCCTTGTCTATTGTCCCCTGCACAAAGACATGTAATTTGGTTCCTGAATGAAAAAGCAGACAGACCGTCGTTCTAGGGAAAAGGAGATTTCAACACTAATTATACTACAAAGAACCCAGTCACGCCACTGGTTTAGCCCAGTTCAGTTTGAAAATAATGCTTAGCTATATCTTGGACTTGGAAAACTGGCTAGAACAACCATCACGGGGGAGTGACAATCATTTTTTCAACTAGAATTGTCAGGTAGCATCAATTCAAAAGCAACGACAAAAAAGGTCTTCCATAACCCAGGAGTTGCAGAGAAATGAATCGATAGAAAGATCAATTTTTTTCAGGACCGGCATCACGAAAGCGAAGCCTATCTCCTCTCCCAAGCTATTTTCCCTTTTGGAATTATTGGAGTTGGAGTTGGAGTTATCGGAGTTATTTCAAGAAGGATTCACCGCGCTCGGACGACTCCATATGCGCTCCACCCAAATCTGCTAGCAATTATCTGACATATTTCTTGAGCTCACACAGAACCCTTTGCGCTGACAAGATCTTAGATTTGAAGACAAGTTTTTCACTTTCTTAACCCTAAATAGGATGAAGACCACTTTCACAGCTGGGTGAACTGAAGGCTCCATGCACGGAGCGTTATTCAAGGCAGATTCGAACCCGTGCAAAAGCATGCAGATTCGTGAAAAGTGGGACGTCAACCTTTATGCCACAGCAGGTATTAGAGATCATGCTGCATATACAGACTTTGCCCACTGCCTTGTTCTTGTTCAATTCATAGAACTGAAAGTGTTTGATCCCATCCATTAAATCTGGTTTGAGTACAGTCCAATTTAATGTGACAGTAAGTGCATTGTTAGCAGATTTCATTTATTAAGTGTAGCTGTTAGGAGAGAAATAGCTGAAATGGTCATCGTTTGCAGACGTTATTAAAATGTTAAGCGTCGCTGAGTGCAACTGAGTCATGTTTTAAGCACTGGGGAATGTAACCGAATAGTTTAATGATGATTGAAAGTAGTTTAGGTCTGTCTGGCTCTCTAAGTGGGAATTCAGAAACATTTGGACTCTATGGATCTTCACACCGTTACTCCTAATTTTTGTGATGGGAACAGTGGGATTTACGCGTCAAATTAGCTCGTAAAACTGTCGAAGAAACAGAGTATCAGATCTCATCAGGACAGAGTGAACGGTTTTGAATTTGCTTACTTATCAATGTATTACATGTGAATGAGGGGTGGATAGGAAGAGGAGAGAGAGAGAGAGAGAGAGAGAGAGAGAGAGAGAAGAGAGAGAGAGAGAGAGAGAGAGAGGAGAGAGAGAGTTGCAAATTTTAAATTCTGATATGGCGGTATCAGGGCTGCCGTGGTAAAACGTTGTAATTTCCCAAAGGACGTCATTGTTGTTCCAGTGAATCAAGGGTTTTCACTCCAGTCAGGTTATACGAGTCTTTCTCATTCCATTCAGGTTATATGAGTCTAAGTATCTATTAGCTTTAATGCATACGACACGTTCCCTCACGTCCTCACTCCCACATAGGCGTTGATTCTAATGCATTTATTCAATAGATACGAACAGTTTTTTAAAAAAAATGGAAAAACGGATTTATTTTACCTTGGCATGCCTCTGATAACGGTAGAGAAGAAAACAGTCGTAATTGTCCTTAGAACTAAACTGCAAATAATGGTAGGAAAAACAGTCGTAATTGTTGTTGTAACTAAGCTACAAATAATGGTAGATAAAAAAACAAACAAACAAACAAACAAACAAAAAAACAGTCGTAACTGTCCTTAGAACTAAACTACAAATAACAATAGAGAAGAAAACAATCGTAATTGTCCTTGGAACTAAAATGCAAGAATCACACCGACTGGCGTAAGGATTTTGCACGCAAACGTTATTTTCAGCGCAGTATATACGAATGGTGGCCCAGCGATTTGAGTGCCTACCTAGGCAGCGAGATACTCCAGAGTCAGTTCCCTTTTGAGACAGAAACGTTCTCCTGCTCCTCTACTAGATTTTGAATGGTGGTCGTGGTGAATGTCTTTTACATGGAATGATAAACCCACAGCTCATATACAGCTTGCGCGAATGCATGTAAAATAAATCACGGCAACAAAGATTTTTTTTATGGCAAAACTGCATCGAAAATACGCTTTAGTAAAGCTAAAAAATACATACAACCAATCAAAGTATCATTACAACTATAAAAACGTAGAGGGAAAGTAGCCTACATTTCATGATTAGATGTTCAGTTGTAAGAAAAAGTGAATGCAGCACAGTACAGAGCAACACAGAACAAAACAACACAGAACAATACAATAACTAGATTAGAATAGAATAGAATAGAAAGATAGAATAGAATAGAATAGAATAGAATAGAAATTAGAATAGAATAGAAAACAGAATCAACGTAGTACAGTATAGTATGACACAACACAACACAACACAACGCAAACGCAACGCAACGCACGCAACGCAACGCAACGCAACGCAAGCACACAACACAACACAAGCCAACACAACACAACACACACAGCACAGCACAGCACAGCACAGCACACACAGCACAGCAACCAACACAACACAGCACAGCACAGCACAGCACAGCACAGCACAGCACACACAGCACAACAAAAGCACAGCACAGCACAGCACAGCACAGCACAGCACACACAACACAGCACAACACAGCACAGCACGCACAGCACAGCACAGCACAGCACAGCACAACACACAAGCACAGCACAGCACAGCACAGCACAGCACAGCAAGCAAAAGCACAGCAAACACAACAACCAACACAGCAACAGCACAGCACAGCACAGCACAGCACAACACAGCACAGCACAGCACAGCACAGCACAGCACAGCACAGCACAACACAGCACAACACAACACAACACAACGCAAACAACGCAATACACACACAAACAACACAACACAACACAACACAAGCACAACACAGCACAACACAGCACAACACAACACAACACAACACAACACAACACAACACAACACAGCCAGCGCACGCAACGCAAACGCAATAACAACACACACACAACACAACACAACACACACACAACACAAACACAGCACAACACAGCACAACACAGCACAACACAACGCAACAGCACGCAAGCACAGCAAGCAACACAACACAACACAACACAACACACACAATACAACACAACTACAACACAACACAACACAACACAACACACACAACACAACACAAACAACACAAACAACACAACACAACACAACACAACACACACAACACAACACAACAACACAGGCATACTTTGGAACGGCTTACGTAAACATTTCTCAGAACCTGGTACACAAAACACTGTAGAGGAACAAAGAAATCGGTCTGCTGGATCACAGAACGTGATAGATCAAACAAGCAGACAGATCGATAAGACCTTTTATGTCAAGTGACGGATGAAGATGACAAATCTTAGAAGAACGAAATGCTGTTTCAGCTGTCAACTTTTTTGTCACTGGGTGTTGAGCAGAATTTATGATCTGCTTAATTAAGAATGGTGAGTTTGGATGCTAACTGCCGTCATTCTGCTCTGCTTCAATCATGCTTTGCTTCCTGCAGTTGATTCTCAACAACAATGTACCAAGGACAGAGGGGCTGATTAGATATTTTTGGCGTTTTGCTGGAACGTCAGTTTCTGATGTGGTTTGCAGGCACTAGTGTAGCTGGTGAGGAGTGGGTTGGGGTCTTAACATTTTGACTCCCGCACCCTATCCACCAACTGCAAAAACTTAACCCTTTGACTCCCTCACCTTATCCACAAGCTCCCTGCAGGAAGCTGGTGGATAGGGTGAGGGAGTCAAGGAGTTAATTTTTGGTTTTGCTATTATGGTTGACAATGCAGGATGCTGATGGACAGGATGTGGGAGTCAAAGGGCTAAGCTAAGCGAAAACCATGGGTCTTCTGTGGAAGAATTTCTATCAATGGTTGTAATATTGCTCTTCTTTAGTAATTTTGGAGGCACCGTTTGTTGGAATAGGTGGGCAACTACACAATCACAATGTCGAAAGTCGACTTTCGTAGAATCTAGAATTTGATCCTCAGCCTGATAATTCACCCAGTCAAATATGTAGCCGCTGCAATAGGTTGGAGTATTGGCAGACTGGGAGAGGCCAAAAATGTCCAACAGATCTGTAGTGGCTGTGATGGACATGGAGACTGACTCATCGTCAGTGTAGCTACAGAGCAGGAATTAAGTTATCAAACAGAAGTCACTGTTTTTGCATGGCGTCAAAACATTGTTATATTGAGATGATAATTATATGTGTTATATGTGGACGCTGAGCATAGTTTGCAGTATCTGTGATCGCAGAGAAAGCAGTGGAGCTGTTAGTTTCAGTTAGAGCATGCTCCCAGAACGAAATATTGAATATAAGGCCTCATGATGACAATGATGATGATGAGGGGGACGATGATGAATGTCTTCACTGTTGTCAGTTACGGTAAGCACTCTGTAGCAAAGATAAACGTTGATGTTTCAGTGGTTCTGCTTTAGCTGGAAATGAGACGGATGTTCTCAATGGCAGTGTTTAATATTCTCATTGGCAGTGTTTAATGTTCTCACTGGCAGTGTTTAATGTTCTCGCTCGCAATGTTTAATGATAGGCTTTCTTGTTGTTGTTGTTGTTGCTATCACTGGGAAGAGATAGCTCATTTCAATATTTGTTTGAGTAATTGGACATCGTAACTCTCGATTTCTGAGACAAGTGTGGTTAGCATGGACAATTATGATGACATTCATGACAGCAATTACAGATAACAAATAAATGCATGCCAATCCTATGTTATGCGCAGGTTCATTTGTTTGCAACATTTTGTTTTCATTGATAATATTGCAATAATTATGACTGTTTCATCCTTGTCCTTTCCTTTCTTCCTGTATCTCTCCATTTGTTTGATGGCAGCGTGTAGAAAAGTCTTATTCCTTTCTTTAGATATCCTCTCTTTCTCTGTCTCTCTCTGTTTGTCTGACTGTCCCCCCCCCCCTCCGTTCTCTCTTGTTTTGATGTAAGTAAACCAGCAACATGTAATTTGGCCTATGTGCTAATGTCTATATCGTTTGGAAATAACATTTTAATTCGTGCCATTATATTTCATTCCATTTCATCCCCCCCTCTCTCTCTCTCTCGTTCTTTCTTGCTCTTTCGCTCTTTCTCTGTCTGTCTGTCTGTCTCTCATCCTATCAAGGCTAAACTTTGAGAAAGACATCTCTCCATTTGTTATATTTTTGTTTTTGTTTTGTTTTAGAAATAAAGATTCCCTTTGTCTTGCCAGGCATCTCATTTGAAACTTTTCCGAAGAAGAATGAGAGAAGGAAAGAAAACGAAGGGAAAAAAGAGCAAAGAAAAAAACAACACAAGAAACAAAACAAAAAAAAACAAACAAACAAAAACCCCACAACAAAACCAACAACAACACCAGAAAAAACAAAACAAAACAAAACAAAACAACAAAACTCAAAGAATCCCCATCCCACTCCTCCCCCCCCCCCCTCCAAAAAAAAAGTCAATTCAGCAGATAGTTTGTAGAAGCACAGAGAAGAGGTTTACCAGCTCCTTAAAGACTGAGAAGAAACGCGTGACAATGACATAGGGCCCGGCCGTTACCGAAACAAGAAAAGCGCCTTTCTCCAGAAGTTGGACCAGTGTTAAGGGGAAGAAACGAACACACACACACACACACACACACACACACACACACACACACACACACACAAAAGTGACAGGCCTGGACGCTACCGTCTCGTGCTGTCTCTCTGTGCCTGGTGGGCTGGTTGTGCCGTCTGGAGTTTCTAGATCTTTCCAACTTAGTGGGCATCAAGTGAAAGCAAATTATAAGCCTTCGACAAGGTGCACGAAATTTGCCACCTTCCCCAGTCATCACACCCCTATCATTTTCTCTACTTTACTTTTTCTTTGCTAATGCATCCTAGTTAACCCTTTGACTCCTGCATCCTATCCACCAACAGCAAAAACTTAACCCTTTGATTCCCTCATCCTATGCAGGAAGCTGGTGGATAGGGTGAGGGAACCAAATGGTTAGATTTTTGCTTTGCTAGCATGGTTGACAATGCATGATGCTTGTGGGCAGTGTGGGAGTCAAGGATTAAAGCAGATTTCTGTCCAAATAACATCATGTCCAAAATACTTTTTGCACATTTTCGAGTTTCCGTTTGTAGACGTGTATACGTTACAAATGTAACGAAAAAGTTTCCATTTTAATGTTTTCGTAAACTTCAGAAAATCTTAAACGTCTTTAGACGTTTACACGCTCAAATCAATTTGACGTTTCCACATTCTTTCTTATCTTCCACCGCTACCACACATAGACATAATTATCACAGTCACAGAGAGTTCTAACATATATTACACATGTTTACGGCTACAAAGTAAATAGTCTATCCAATCTCTTCCACCCTCCAATCTCTTGCGCAACACATATTTTGTTGAAGTATTATCCGGCACATTTAAAACTGCATTCGCTTGGCACTTTTAAACTGCAGTTGTTTCAGCTTTACATCCGTAATTTTATCAACTTTTAAAAGAAGATATTTTGAAATAAAGTTTTAGGGGTTGTGTTTCGCTAAACAATTTTAAAGATTCGATGTTTTCCAAATGCATTTGCTTTATTGGGGTGGGAGCGGGAAGAGAGAGAGAGAGAGAGAGAGAGAGAGAGAGAGAGAGAGAGAGAGAGAGAGAGAGAGAGAAAGAGAGAGAGAGGGAGAGGGAGAGGGAGAGAGGGAGGGAGAGAGCGAGCGAGCGAGCGAGAGAGAGAGAGAGAGGGGACAGAGAGAGATACACACATACACACACACACACACACACACACACACACACACACAGAGAGAGAGAGAGAGAGAGAGAGAGAGAGGGGGGATGCTTCTATCGAATTGTCCGCATGGTAAATGTCAAGTTTGCCTCGAGAGAGTTATGTCTCCTCCCCCATCCCCCATGGAAGACAAAGGGCCAGACTCCAGCTCGCTATAACTCATCTAACAGACGTCTGGCCGTTGTGTCCTCCATTGTCCATTAGCAGCACTGCCAAAACTCCAGTTTTAAATGCGGGCGTGGGATGAAAGTTCATAATGCACACACACACACACACACACACACGAACACAAACGCACACCCATTTATGCACGCACGCGTGCACATATGCGCACGTGTGCGCGTGCACACACACACACACACACACACACACACACACACACACACACACACACACACAATATATATATATATATATATATATATACATACACATTTTACACACACGCACACAAATGCATACATTCAGCACTCGTACACATGCACTTAACTGCCACCACAAAAGAAGAACCAGCACCAGTACCAGCACCATCACCATCACCACCACCACCACCACCATCATCATCATCATCATCATCATCATCATCATCAGCTTCATCAACATCATCATCATCATCATCATCATCATCAGCAGCAGCAGCAGCAACAACAACAACAACACTAATACAACAATAATAAGAACAAGAATAAAAACAAGAACAACACATACACACAACCACACACACGCATTCAAACACACATACACATGCACATACATACACCCCCAAACACACACGCACACACACTCGCGGACGCGCGCGCGCACGCACACACACACACACACACACACACACACAACATACACACACACACACATACACGCACACATGCACACATTCAAACACATATGCACGTACGTACCCTACACACACACTCGCGAGCGCGTGCGCGCGCCCCCCCCCCCACACACACACACGTGCACGCACGCACACACACACACACAGACGCACGCATTCAAATACACATGCACAAGCATATACAAACCCCCCCCCCCATACACACACACACTCGCGCGCGCGCACACATACCCACACACATACACACATGCACACACACACACTCACGCACGCACGCACACGCACACACTCTCTCACCCACACATCCGTCCCACTCCTATTCTCTCTCCCACGTACACATGCAGAGTCTCTTTACTCAAACCGATATTTTTCAAATACCCCCTGATCATATTGCGAGAAAACCAGCTGAAAGTGTAGGCAACCTGAAACGATAATATCGCATTACACAGAGAGAGACAGTGGTCAATAGATTCCCATTACCGAGATTTTTAATTCGTGCTCTTTCGAATCAAAGTACTTTTTCTTGGTTGTATTGTTTTGTTAATAATAATAATAATAATAATAATAATAATAATAATAATAATAATAATGGGTACTTTTTGAGCACACTATCCAGACAAACTGCTCAAGGTGCTTCACAAATCGATGCTAGATCTATACACAATTGTAGCACATTACGTGGACATAGACATGGCATTGTAGACAAAAAGAAACATGACATGAGCAATAACATACAAAATAGTATTGCATTACAAAATCGACACAAACACTCTAGTCATTAGACAACAGAGGGTAGCAAACCGATACAAAATACCGTGTTTAACATGCGCACATACGTCAGCATCCTATACACACAAGCACATAAAATACATTCCCACTTACTTACACACATTCTAAGTACGGTCACTAACAGACTAAGCAATGTCCAAGTTTTCCACTCACACAATATACACGCACGTGCACACAGCTACATTTATCCCCCCTCCTCCCCCCCACATACACACTGACATGCATGCACACACTCGCTTATGCACATGTGATAGTGACTCACAGACATGTCTTCTGTTAAGTCGTATCCGAGTTCTTCGAGAAGAGATGTGACTTTAGACCAGATTTGAAAGAGACGAGGGAGTCAGAGTGACGAAGGCTGCCAGGGAGTTTGTTCCATATTTTGGGACCTTGGAAAGAGAAGGACCTTTCACCATAAGTCTTAGTTCTTGCAGATGGTATCGTGAGAAGTCGAGTGTCAGAAGAGGAACGCAGTTGGCGGGATGGAGTATACACTGGGAGTAGTTCAGAAAGATATTCTGGGCCAGAACCACAAACAGCAGAAAAGGTCAAAGTAGATACTTTGTACGATATACGATCAGGTACAGGAAGCCAATGGAGAGAGCGAAGAAGAGGAGTGATATGTTCAGATCTAGAAGCTTTACAGACGAGCCTAGCAGCATTGTTTTGGATTCGCTGGAGTCGGTCTAACAAATATTTTGGAATCCCTGCCAGGAGTGAATTACAGTAGTCTATCCTAGACAGAACAAAAGCACATACAAGTGTTTTCGTTGCCTCACTGGAGAGGTACTGACGAATTGAACTAATCCTGCGCAGTTCCAAATAGGCAGCCTTACAGACATTAGAGATATGTTGTTGGAAGCAAAGAGACTGGTCAAGGGTCACACCGAGACTTCGAACTGCTGAAGAGAAAGGAACAGGGATGTCATTGATCAGCATAGAATCAGGAAGATCAGAGTGTTGAAGTTTTTTCGGATAGACTAACATGAGCTCGGTCTTGTCGTCATTTAGTTGAAGCTTATTAAGAGTCATCCAGGTCTTTAGGTCTGCAATGCACTCCTGCGTCCGTACCATCAACGAGTCAATTTCAGCAATGGAGGCTGACTGATGAAGTTGAGTGTCATCGGCAAAGCTTTCGTGCAACATGGCGTGACCATTGATGACATCGGACACAGGAGAGGCATACAGCACAAAGAGGACTGGGCCTAGCACAGAACCCTGCGGTACACCGTACTTCAGGGGTGACAAGTCAGAATAAACACCATTCACACAAACTCTCAATGTACGGTCAGTCAGATAAGAAGCGATCCATGCAAGTGCAGTGCCACGAATACCAAAAGAAATTTCAAGTCTGCTCAAGAGGATAGAGTGGTC
>JAPXFY010000012.1:44578343-44580843 GCA_030674185.1 Monoplex corrugatus | reverse complement strand
GCTTATTTTGCCTCTGAAACATACATTGCAAGGGACACTTTTTTTCATTTTCTGATGCGAGGAAGTTGCAATGTTACAATATAATGTCATTTTACCACGAGTTGATTCAAAATGTTGCGATTAATTCGATTTGACCAATATTTTGTACAAGGAAAAAGTGTGATTGTCATCATCTGAGATACAGAACACACTGCTCGTGCATTACATGTTGGTGTACTTGTCATTTACCATCTTTTATTTGAGTAAGACCATGAGGCTGAGTAAACGAGAGAGAGAGAGAGAGAGAGAGAGAGAGAGACAGACAGACAGAGAGAGAGAGAGACAGAGACAGAGAGAGAGATACAGATAGAGAGACAGAGACAGAGACAGAGAGACAGCGACAGGGACAGAGAGAGACAGAGAGAGACAAAGAGACAGAGATAGAGAGAGATATAGACAGACAGACAGACAGACAGACAGAAAAAGAGACAGAGAAGGACGGGCATGCTAGTGCATGTTACAGAGATAGAACTGCGATTTGCAGTGAATGCCAATGTAATATTACCATAAAAAATCCCAATGATAGTTTATCCCAGCAATTATCTCCTTTGCCATTCATCGTGCCTGCCTTTATTTGCTAAAGGCGCTCATATTTCACAGGCAAAAAAGAAAAATGAAATGGGCAAAGATTCTGTTTAAAAACCTTTTAGACATTTTTGCTGGTGACACGGGTGCAGGCAGGGCATAATCACAGTTGAACAGAGCAGAACATCTGCTATTTGACAGAAAAAAGACCGAGTGGACACAGAACCCCAGGCCACAGGACCTCTTCCCGTACAGCACGTACAGAAGAACATGTGCCTCCTGGATCGGTCCTGTGTCCTTCACGAAGACCCACACCAGGGAATAACAGACCATTGTGTCTTCTGGTCTCTCGTGTCGACGAAAGAATCCTTTAAACTTTTTGAAGCACGTAATTTTATCTACAAATACTGGAGGGACTTGAGCAGTGGATGGAGACAGACCCTGATACCCTGTCAGCGACATCATTCTTGATGGTAGCTGCTGATGCATGCCCCGTCAGCTGTCTACATCCCCTTCTATGTTCAGTCCTTCTGTAGATTTCATCTTTTGACAACTTCGCACAGTTGGCTATGTTCTCTACATAGGAAGTCGGCGGTCTTCCTTGTCATCTTGCCCTCCATTTTGCCCTGGGCCACAGTCTTCATTACATGGCAGCTCTGATGTCTCATAGCATGTTCAAAGTATTTCATTTTCCATTTCCTAACCAGGCCTAAAAGTTTAGGTTGTTCGATTCTTCCAGAATGTTTTGGTTTGTTCGTCTTTCAGTCCAGCATGTTCTTAGGAGTCTTCTGTAGAACCACATCTCTGCACTTTTGATTCTGTTTTCATCTGCAGCTTTAAGAGTCCATCCTTCACTTCCATCTAACACAACGGGCCAAATTAGTGTTCGCAGTATTTTAAGTTTGAGCTCATTTCCGAAGACAGGATGGGACGAATACTTGCAGCGACAAAGCACAGATTCATAGGGAGGGTCATGATCGCCAACACCATGCAGCAGGGCACATGATGATGATGATGGTGATGAATTTTGAATTTATCTGCAGTGGATGAAGACAGACAGAGTGGCAGAAATACTTTTAGCGACAAAGGATATATTGATAAGGAGAGCCATGATCGCCAACGTCATGCGGCAGGGCACATGAGGATGATGATGAATTTTGTCTGCAAAACGAGTAGTGTCTTTTTGTTTATTTACTTGTTATTTGTTCTCTTGTTTGATTGATTTTTTTGTTTCTTTCCTTGTTTTTTACTCTTCCACCGTCATGGCTGCTTGAGTGGCACTGACCCTACAACAACTCTCTCTGTTTTCTAGGGCAAGATGACATTTTCGCTGATTTTGTTCTGCGTAGTATTTTCCCCTCCTGTCTGCCCTCCCCCCTCCTCCTCGGTAGGCGTGTACTTTGTGCCTAAGGTCTTGATCAGTGTCAGTGAGTGCTTTGGTCAATGATTTGATTTGATTTTTTATATCAGCATTTTGGCGCCTTATAAATATCATCATCATCATCATCATCATCATCATCATCATCATCATCTCATCATCATCATCATCATCATCATCATCATCATCATCATCATCATCATCATCATCATCATCATCATCATCATCATCATCATCAAAATAGTAGTTGTTTTGTTTTTATTTCATGCCTTTGATGGATATAGAATGATCACCCCTCACAAAAGAATCCTTCCCTTTTCTTTTTCATTTAGTTTGTTTTTTTAAACCTATTTTACCCCCTTCCATCGTGCACACACACACACACACGTATGAATATATACATCACAAAATAAATGTCTATCTTTAGTCCCAAAGGGCTATTGTTAGATCACTCTGTAATCACCCTCAAAATGACAATCTGCTCTCCTTCCAAATCACAAAGATTCTGTAAGTTAGGTCAGTGGCCGCTTTTGGAAACATGAAAACACCCAGCATGCA
>JAPXFY010000012.1:44563343-44565843 GCA_030674185.1 Monoplex corrugatus | reverse complement strand
TGTGATCAATGATTTCCGAAGGAATTACACGCGTTTTTCAGTTCATGGCTACAGAGGTGACATGAAAAATAGGCAATGCTGTAGGAACTTTATTGAACGAAACTGTAAGAAAAGCGATGTAAGCAAAAATGATAACCTACAGTGGTAAGAAACAATGTTTGCCTCTACGTAACCAGGAAGAAATCAAACGTAGGATAACCCTTGGTTGGCAAGAATTTGGAAGAGCAAATCCGGTTTTCAAGAATGGCAAAATTCCAACTGTCCTGAAACGAAGTCTACGACCAATGCATTCTGCCTACAGTCACCAACGGTGCAGAAATGTGGAATCTAATGAAAAAAAAACCTCGCTTTGAAACTTAGAAACATGCAGCAAGCACATGAGAGAATTATGCTTGGTATCACCTAGAAAGATCGCGAAACGGCTTAGTGGATCAGAGAAAGAACAAAAGTGTGAGATATCCTGGAAACCACCAACAAACTAAAATGGAACCGGGCAGAACATTTCACCCGGAGAATGGACAATCGTTGGACAACAAAAACCACGTTTTGGACACCAAGAGACGGCACTCGCAATAGAGGAAGACAGAAAACTGGATGGACAGACGACCTAGTCACGATAGGAAAGCTGGAGGGAAAAAGAGCACCAGGTAGACCCAGGGAGAAAATAGTAGATGGACTTGCAGAATAGATGAAGACAAAGAGAGTGGGAGATGTATTTGCAGCGACAAAGGATAGATTCGTATGGAGGGCCATAATGGCCAACGCCATGCGGTAGGGCACATGATGATGATGATGATGTTTTGGTGGTGGAGTCTCGCTTCAAAAGCAGACGAATCACTGGAAGTGTTTGGGAATCTGCATTATCATTGTTGTTGCTGCTGTTGAGAAGCGATATGTCAAGATTTGTTTGAGTTATTGTCGATTGTATCTTTTGATTTCTGGGAAATTTGGCGCGTGTACGACAATAGTGATAGCAGTTACACACAAAGGGAGTAAATATGTATAACTTTTCATGTTGTTTGCAGCTGTGATGATCCAAAACATTACTTGCCCTTGATAATATTCATTCTAGTTTATTAGAAAGGCTATTTCATCCTTCTTCTTTCATTTCTTTTCTATCTGTCTATCTGTCTGTCTGTCTTTCAGTCTACTCTCTCTGTCTGTCTGTCTGTCTTTTACTCTCTGTCTCTCTGTGTGTCTGTTTCTCTCTGTCTCTGTTTCTGTCTGTCTCTTTCTCTCTCACTCACTCACTCGTTGACTCTTTCTGTGTCTTTGTCTCTGTCCCTGCCTCTGTCTGTCTGTCTGTCTGTCTGTCTGTCTCTGCTTGCCTCCCTATGTCTCTCTCTCTCCATTGGGGGTACAAAAGCAGATCCTTTTTTCTGTTATTTTAGAAATAAAGGCACTCTCTCTCTTTCTCCCTCCCTCCTCTCTCTTTCTCTCTCTCTCTCTCTCTCCCTCCCTCCCCTCTCTTTCTCTCTCTTTCTCCCTCCCTCCCTCCCCCTCTCTTTTTCTCTCTTTCTCCCTCCCTCCCCCTCTCTTTCTCTCTCTTTCTCCCTCCCTCCCTTCTCTCTCTTTCTCCCTCCCTCCCCCTCTCTCTCTTTCTCTCTCTTCTTTCTCCCTCCCTCCCTCTTTCTCTCTCTCTTTCTCCCTCCCTCCCTCCCTCTCTCTCTCTTTCTCCCTCTCTCCCCTCTATCTATTTCTCTCTCTTTTCTCTCTCCCTCCCTCCCTCCCCTCTCTCTCTTTCTCTATCTCTCTTTCTCCCTCCCTCCCTCCCCTCTCTCTCTTTCTCCCTCCCTCCCTTCCTCCCCCTCTCTCTATTTCTCTCTCTCTCTTCTCCCTCCCTCCTTCCCTCCCCCTCTTTCTCTTTCTTTCTCTCTCTCTTTCTCAAGACTGGAAGTAAAGACATCTTTCTTTCTTTTCTGAGGATTTAAGAATCCCGTTCTATCTCTTTCCTTCTTTCACGTGTCATCATCTCATAAGAAACATTTCTTTTCTGAAGAAGAAAGGGTAGAAGAAAAAGAAAAGGAGTATAACACCGTAACAAAGCCACTAGAACACTAGGAAGCTCAGTGTTGTAAGAAGCACACAGGGGCAGTTCTCTGGCTCCTCAAGAGTGAGACAAGACGCACGACAATGACATAGGGCCCTGGCCGTCACAGACAGAAGACAAGCGGCTTTCACCAGAAGTAGTACCAGAACAAGATTGAGGCAGCCGAGATGTGGTTTCTAAGAAGAACGTTGAGAGTTCCTTGGACAGGAAAGAAAACAAACGAGACAGCCTTGATGGAGGCAGACACAAGGAGATCATTCATAAGGAAGATTAGGAAAAGACAGGCAACGTTTATAAGCCATTTTATGAGGAAAGGGGAATTGGAGCACCTTGTCACAACAGGAAAGCTGGAGGGAAAGAGAGCACCAGGTAGACCCAGAGAAAAAACATTGGACGGACTTGCAGAGTGGCTGAGGACAGAGAGGGTGGAAGATGTGCTTGCGGCAACAA